>VXBN01003318.1:160203-320998 GCA_013397395.1 Sinosuthora webbiana | reverse complement strand
AAAAAAGGAAAAAAAGGAAAAAGGAAAGGTCAGATGGTCAAAATATTCCACCTAATACAAGCCAGCATTCTACAGCTTTCTTCACTTTTTGGTCTCACAGGAGAGAGAAGAGAGCTTAAATGATGTGGAACCAAAGGGTTTAATGTATGGCTTGGGTGGCTCAGTGCTGAACTTTAAAGGGAGGGAAGGAGGGCAGAAATCTAAGAGTCAGGGAATAGTAGCCTTTAATGTTATACAGATCAAATGACATTGGGTGAATGGTTACAATATCTGATGAGTCACGTTGGTCTAACCTTCCATTTATTCATTCTACAGTTCCTCGACTACTCTTACCTCCTGGACAATTTATAACCTGCATGAGATCAGATTTTGTTTTCGTGGCACAGAAATATCACATAAAGACTCCTTCCCCTGTAATTTACATCCAACAGCAGACATTTCTCAGAAATGTTAGCAACACAATCTTCCAAGAGACTTGTGAGAACAGTTCTGAAAATTCAAATGTAGTGCCATAAAGCAGAAACACACCATGAATAATGTCTTTGCCAGAACTGACCGACTACATTTCCATCTGTATAAACTGTGCGTGAACAATCCCCTGGTTTTATTGATGCACTATTGGCATTCAACAAGTAATCTCTTCTTCCTATCTTTGTTTCATTGAAAAGGTAAGTGTGGCATGTAAAATGAATTTCTTGCACGTGAGCACCTCTGTGCTTGTACATCAAGAGCCCAGCTTTCCTTGTCATCTCCTTTATCAAGGAATCCATTTTGACTCTGGGGAAATGAAGCCCATGCTACTGTTTACTCCTTCGAACACAAATTGATTTTTCACTTGCCAGCACGAAAAGATCCTGTGCATGAGCCTTGATTGATCACTTCCAGTGTGCACCACACAGTGATAAGAGGAAAACACTTAGGAAAACCAGAAACAGCAAAACGAGGACAGTCGGCGGAAGCCTCGTCCTCTGAGTGCCTTCAGCTCCTGCCAGGCTTCCCATTAACTGAGAGTGCTTGGATTTTCTGATTTTTTTTTCTGATTAACACAAGTGGGAAATGGATGGGGAAGTACTAAGAATAGCAGAATCTCCAGATACAACACAGGTGATGTCTGAACATCCTTCCAACCTGTGCGAACCTATGGCGCAGTTCTTGCAATGCATTCCAAATCTGAGAAGATGCAATGTCCTTCCAACACCACCTCTCCTTTCACTGCCATCAGTATTTTCCTGCACACTCAGCCTTCATTTCTCCACTTTGGTGGCTCCCAACATTCCCCCTCAGCTGCCACCTGACTACGCATTTCTCCTCCTGAGAAGATTGTTCCGTATTTACTTCAAGCAAAGCTCACGCCGCTGCTCAGAGCCCGCTGCTCAAACCTCCCTGGATTGTTTCACAGCTCAAGATCCTGCTTCCTTTCTTAATACTCTGTCCAAAAAATGTCACTCCTGTCAAAGACACCTGGAATAGATGACAACTAATCTCACGAGCTGGGAGGCTCTTGGCTCTTCCTTACTAACCTTAGTGCAAATGTGTAAGGATGGGAGCAGCAAAAGAGCAAGGAATGAACATTGCAGCTGATGGCAGGGCTTTTCTGGTGCATTTGATATTTGTGGAGATATCACATACTTCAGGGCTGTATGTTTGCATTCTGGAGGAAACTGAATGAAGTCAAACATGGTGGTATTAAAAAAAAACCAACAACAACAAACCCAAAATTGCTCCCTTGGTATTCAAATACATATATGTGTTTTTCACAGGCTTATTCGTTTTCAAGGGAGCCATTTGTGGGTCCTAAATAATGCATATCCACTGTTTTCTTTTAGTGCCTCCACCATCCTGGAACCAAAATACCATGAGAAGACTACATTTCCCATTATTTTAACCCCAGAAATATCTCATGGGGCTTATTAAAACGTCTGTGGAAATACATACTTTTCACATATATAAAAAATTAGGAGAGAAAGAAAAACTATTGCCTAAAACAAAACACAGAAAGCTGCTCCTCTGTTCTCCTCTAAGACAAATACTGCAGAAGCTGTGTGAAATATGCATTTACTGGAGAACTTGGAAACACAAAAGACTTTTAAGGAGCGAGTTAATTCATTTGTTGAGCTAAGGCAGCCTGGCCTGCAGACAGAGCTGCTCTTCCAGGGGTGGCTAGAGGAGTTTATGCCTTTTCCCTCAAGTAAAGCACCTTAGCTAGGAAAAACACCTTACTAGTGTGCTCCAAAGCCTGACTGAATCAGACACTGATTTTAGTGACCTTCCCAAAAGGTCTCTAGCTCAGAAGCCAAAGCTGCCCAATGGGCTCCTTTAGTTTCATACAAAAGCCAGTGACTCCTGTGTGCTCCTCTGCAGCCACCAGGAGCCAGACAAACCCGTGCAGTCACACCAGGAGGGGTGACTATAACCCCACACTGAAAGGGATTCAGTTTCATCTCCCTACAAAGAACTCAGCTCACACTGACCTTTTTTTTTACCAGTCTGAGCAAGCCCAACTGCAAGGACAATGTTTTTTATTCACTGGCATTTAGTGCTGCTGCAGCAACTTTTGAACCAGACTGACCTGGATGTGACAATTATATTTTTCTTGTTCTTCTCAGTATGTGTTGAATTGACTTCATTTTTTTTTTCCTTTTTCATTTCTTTTGTGTTTTCTTTTAACAACGCCAATTCAGTGTTGATCAGCACGAAACGGTCTCCATGAAAGCACAATATGCTGATGTTCAATTTAAACTCAATGGTTCACCACTATTTTCATGCAGTAAATTGCCAAACTCTGTTAGAGAGAGAAGACTGATAAAGTGATCTCTCACTTCAAGGTCTCCTGGGAGTTTCTTAATGCAGGTAAGGCTGCACATTTTACTTATGGAATATTCTGAATGTAGTATTTTAGAAACTCACCATAATGATCATACCAGAGTATCTGATAATGCCAGTATTAAGCCAGGCCCCCAACAAAAGTGGCTTTAATTTATGACCAAAACACTGGCTTGCATAAAGGCTGTTACAACCATTTACTACTGACAAAGAGCAAGGAAATTGGGAATGTCAAATTTCTTTCTCTCTCTTCCCCTCTTTCTGTTCCTCCTCCCCTTGTAACTTCAAGTCCTTATTTACTAACATAAAATACATAAATTTTCCTATGTGCCTTGGCATCTTCACCTTGCTCTGGAAGATGTTACCTTATACATTTTCACTAAGGTGATGAGATAAAAGGTGCCCTGACCTAAAATGCCACCGTGCACTTGTCCACTTGAAACATCAAAGCCTGACTAACAGGCTGTGCAGCCCTCTGCCGAGGTGAGAGATGTGGTGTGGCAGAAATAATGATCAAGTGTCTGTTTCTTGTCTTCCTTTTGCCACTGTGAATGAAATTTAACTTCTCCTAAGACAGTGAAGCAGTATAAAAGGCATGAAAGGGAGCTTGGCTTACAAGTCCATCTGCCCTCAGCTAGGGGGATGTAAATTAGACACCCTATTTATTCCCAGTGCAACCCCTTGAGTAGAACCTCTTGGAAATCATGCAAAACCCCTTTACTGTCCTGACACAGCTGTCTAAATTTAATATAGGTTGGAACTGGATCTCCTTTAAATCTATTCCACATTAGTGGAATGTGGTGTCTGTTCCCGGTGTGTGTGCCAACACAAGAGCAGCATCAGGCAGCAGTTGTGTAAATTCCTGCTAAAATAGTATCAAAGTCACCAGGTCAGGCTGTGGCCTTGGCCATGGGACTAAAACTTCCCCCGTGTCAGTGAAGCTGCATCAGTGTGACCTGATTATCATTATTTAACCCTGTGAATTCAGACTGGAACACTTCTCTGGAGGTTTTAAAGAGGAACCTTCTTAAATGTGTGTTTACATCTGACAGCACCCCTGCTGTCCAACACTGGATGCACCTTGGGTGCTTGTGTTGGTTACCCGTTTCACTTCTCCTTTTTAAAGCAGGTATGAACGTCCTCACAGAAAAAATGCACTCCTGGGTACAATTTGCACAGCAATTCCACAGCTGCAAGGCCCGTGCTGGGACCCAAACTAATTGCTCAGAGCTTGTTTGCAAATTAGTTGCTTTCATACATCCTTCCACCACGGTTACAACCTGCAAGTCACGACCTCAGACTGTCTCCAGAATAGAGGGCCAGAATTCAAAGGGCAAGGAGGGACCTCTTGCCCTACTCTGAGGGAAACAAATGTATTTTGAAATATCTTAGGGTTTAAAAACCAACCTGCTAGGATAACTAGTCTACATGGATGCATTTTTAACGCAAGCTTCAATCAAATAAATTAAATTCTTATAGGAAATAAAAGCTATTTTCCTTTTATTAATACAAAGGAACACAGTTATTGAATATGTTTTTATTGTAATCGCATCCAAACTCAGACTACATTAAGAGCCAGATCTTATGCTCATTAAATAGTAAGACACACAATTATCCCAACTGCCAGTGAATGTCATGGTTATCTACAAAAGGCGACTTAAATAACACTTCTTGGACAGTCCAGAACTTAGAACAAGGAAAAATCTGATTTTGAATGGGATCTTATGGCCTCTCTTTTAGTTACATTTCTAATTAAAATGCTTTGATCTATTAATGCCAAGGGACACTGCTAAATGTATTCAATGCAGAAGTTGCATACTTTTCCTGAGCTCCCCAAATCTCTTAGATCTGCGTGCACTTATGCTGTGTGCAGTTAAACTGCTCACTAAAATGAAAAGATATCTAAGAATAACTCACTTCCATTAGATTTATAAATCACATTAATTAATTCTACATCTCCAGTGGTGTTGAGACCAAACTCTAATGCGAGATCTAATTAAAGAAAAGGGAAAAAAAAAATTGCAATTGAAACACAGAAGTAACTGTTTAGCCTCAAATTAATGAGGCGCTATGCTAAGCAAGAATGTCCATAAATCCCTAATGAGGATTTTAAACACATTAAAACTTCCTAATACAAAGTGTTTGCCTTCCTTTTATCCAATAACAAATAAGCCAATAATTTTCTGCCTCTAAATGACACTATTAACTGTCATGGCATGTTTTATTTGACAAACCCTCCATTCAAATACAGTAAAACCAATTAATTTGCCTGCTGTGAAATGTGTTTCTTGATAGCTTTTATGTGATTTTTCTTCTCAAAGAAATGTAAATAGGAAGTCAATGTAGGTGCCTGATTTTGCTTAAAAATACGACACAATAACTATAGATTTTCTAGTCAGTTTGCATTTCAAATGAATTGAAAGATAACCTCCATTTTCAGGTCATCAATCACATAATGGTCTCCTGATAAGTAAACAGTTACAGAGTAATAGTTTTATTACCAGCGAAATGGCCCCATATTTGAGCTGTGATAGTTGCAAAATTACCACTTTGTTCCTCCATAAATAATGGTTTGCAGTGGGGCCACTTGGCCTCTGCCACCCCCGGCACCTACCACGGGCAGCCCTCGGAGCCCACACCACAATTAAACCAAACGTCTTGGAAGGGTGAAGATGGTGATGTATTACAGGTTTTGGGTTTTTTTTTTTTTTTCGGTCAGAAAAATCTATAGAACAAATAAAAGATAATTCTGTGGTTTCAGTGGTCCCCTGGGCCCCACTTGGCAGATCTCAGCAGAGTAAACAGGACCTGCCCCACATCAAGCAGCACCTGAATCTCTGAAACTCTTTCTAAGGTTTTGCAACTGGGAGGATCAGCCTGACAAAAAGTACATGCTCCATGTCAGAAATAGACTTTTGTCTGTGCCCACCGCATGAACTGAAGGCAAGGCAGAGGCTTTGCCCTGCTTTATGGGGCCTGACTGAAAGCCAATTAATCTTTACAACACATGGACAGTCCCACCAGCTCTTGCACTGCATCATGACCACGTGGAGACTGTGGTTTCTTTTGCCTTAAGATGGAAACCCAACTGGAAAAAATCCCATGACAGCCCTCCCCACACACACACACGGAACAAGGAATTAAATAAACCAAAGATTTGCCAGTGCTGAACAGGACACAACCACTCATTTATTTAATCATCTGTAATGGATTACCAAGCAGAACTGGGTAATTCATGTAGCGTGCCATGATGGCTGATTTTCAATTTGCACTGTCCTCTGTGTGTGTGTTTCTGATTGAAAGAAGCAAAGTACAGGTTTTGGGTTACTTGTGGAGCAGTGCCTGATGTGAGGAGGGCTGGGGAGAAATGGGGCTGGGATGGATCAAAGGTGCTCTGGACCTCTGTCCCCATCACTGAGACACACAGTCCCAAACCCACATTTGCTCCTTTTTCCCAACAGAAATTCCTGTTACTGTTGCTACACATTTTTTGCTCAGTGACCTTTCCACAGGGATGCCTGGAGAAGCAATTTATATTTATACATTATCATGGCATAAAATTATGTAAGTGTGTATTCAAATAAGAGAAAAATGCATTCTGCAAATACCTGTACTTTGCTCCTTAACCACAATCTTATTTAATAAGCTTAGGAATTGAATTGCAGCAGCTTGAAAAAGTAAATTGAAGAGACCTCTTGCACTGCCTCAACAGTGAGAAAAGCATGGTCTTTCTATGCACTCTCAGCTAATAAAAATTCCCAAATTAAACTTTAAAAATATTTCAGTGAACTGTCCTTGACACAGTCAAATATCAGGAAATCAATTTCAAGTTGACTGAAATCAAGCTTTTGTGCTTAAGGCGCCGCATATTGTAACCTGCATTTTGCTCACTTTGCAACCCAGTGTTCCTGAAGGGTGAACTGAGCTCCAGCTCTCCCAAATACAGCTGTCTGCATCCAATTTCAATGACAAAATGTAAATAAAAATATTTATATTTTTGAAAACAATCGGACCTGATATCCCACATCAACAACTTTTACATCTACTTCTTGATCAAGACATTGAATTGGGCTAAGACCACCTGACATTATTTCACTTCTGACCTTTTCAACTGTCAAAGCAGACAGATTTTTATCCTACAAGATTCGAGCCAAAGCCTCAAAGGTGCAGTGCCAGAGCATTAATCCATTTCACTAGACAGTCATTGAAATTATAATTGAAAGTTCAACTTACTTTAGCATTTTATGCTGAAATACTTCTGGCAGCCCAGGGCAGAAAGTCGAAATCTGGTTTCCAATGGAGACCATTTCCAATGGTTTTTAAATGTTGGCAGCGAAATTCCTTATTGTCAAAGAGATCAGCAGATGCCTGCTTCCATTAATTTACTTTCTGTGACTGCTGCTCACTTCAGGAAGCCTTTCTTTACCTAAGGAGGCTGCCCTGCTGCCGAATCCCATCAGAAATGGACTAGGAAAGACACTGATTTATTAGGAGACTGGAGACACTCCAAGAAAAGCCCCCTAGAGCAGCCAGGCCAGATCCCATCCCGCCATTTATTCTGACCAGTGGCATAAGCAGAAAAACAAATCTGCACAAAAGACACGACACAGATCTGTAAGAGGTCCAAGTTCAAGCGAAATAACCTGACCTTTGTGCACCACGCTATCAAGAGTAACTCCAGAACCTGAAGGATTAGTGAACAGCTTTTCCTCTTCACCAAAAGTTGTCATAAAGGCAAGAGGAATCTGAAATTTTGGATCTGAAAATAACATCACCATTTTAAGTAGTCAGTGGGCAGTAAGTCCTTTGTTCTGGTATTCTGGAGCTGCCCAGAAGTCTTTGGCCAGGAAGTTCCATATGAAGAGTAGTTTG
This sequence comes from Sinosuthora webbiana, assembly GCA_013397395.1. Lineage (NCBI taxonomy): Eukaryota > Metazoa > Chordata > Aves > Passeriformes > Sylviidae > Sinosuthora > Sinosuthora webbiana. The sequence continues at coordinate 313,303 of VXBN01003318.1, read as the reverse complement.
TCAGACTAATCTCAAAAGCTATCTAAACAAGCATTTAAGTTAACTTAGAAGACATGTTTCATTAAGTCTAAGCATTTTTTTTTTTCTTAATTTTTGAAGTTGGAATTGACTAGCAATTCTTTATTCTAATTCTGGCACCTTATCCAGAGGCTAAAAAGCTTCCTATTTGTGAGGAGGAAGGGGGAAAAGGGAACATGAGCTCTAATACCTGTTATGCAATGATAGGTCATTTTATCAATGCCTCCTAGACTACTGTCATATTTGCCCTATAAATTCCACTGCCTTTATCTGCACAAGGTCCCTTAAATCCTTAGTGCCAGGATATGAGCCCGTTAATTCACAGCACTGAGAAATAATCCTGCAGCAATGCAAGGGCAGTGGGAAGGAAGCAGCCCTGCAGACCACGCTGACTGGGGCTGTGCTGGGTCTCCTTGAGGCACAGCCTTCTCGAGGCTCAGCTCTCAAAGTCACACCGCTAAGGCAATGAGAAAACAGACCGGGGCAATGCAAATCCCACAGGGGGCATTGGAGACAAACACCAGAATTGCAAGACACCTTTGGGACATCAGCAGGGACATTAGCAAGCCTTCTGTACCCTTGTAAAGGGTGACTTGGCACCTCCTGCTTCAGCACCTTTAATCACTTTGCTGCTGCCAGCCTGAGGTGTCCCCTACTCCGCACGTGGGTATTTGTGCCTGTAACACAGTGTGTATTCCTCCTTCCCTTTCCTCCTCCTCAGATCTCAGACATCACCCACAGGTCTCTGGGCTGCTGCTGGGGTTATTTCACACACCCAGTGTGATGCTCCTGCAGCATTTTGTGCCCAGGTCCTGGATGCAGCACAAGCTGAAATTGCTCCCTGGATCCCTTTCTGCACTCAACCCACAGACTCTGTCAATGACCCACTGCTTGCAACAGGATCAGGACACAGGTGCTTTAACACTGTCAACTTTCAAAGAAAACTGTTAATTTCAAACAGTTTTACTTCACAAAAAATATTCTGGAAGAATTTAGTATGGTAAAAGATAAAATAATTTTGAAGCTGCAGAAAGAATTTGGGAATTTTCGTTTTGCTAGATGTGTTCTGCAGCTTTGGGGAAGTTAATTAACTTTGCATTTCCATGTTTGGGCATCTATAGAAACAGAAGAAGCAACAGATAACTTGCCATCCCCTGGGTAAAGCAGGAAACAGTGGCTTGGATCTCCTCAGCAGGATGGTGTCACACAGGAGTGACATATACACACAAAGCTGTATACAACTGGAGATTCCTGACTGCTGTAAATGTCAATCCTCAATAAATGGCTTGACCTTTTTTTATCTATTATTTCCATTTTATAACTGAAATCAGGCCTGACACACTGAGCATTTCAGGGGAATAAATGCAGCTCGGGGATGACTTTGCAGTCTCGTGTCTCACATCACACCCTTGAAATGCAGGATCTCCCCAGCAGTACAATGCTGCCTTGGAACTTAAGCCCCAAGGACCTCCAGCATCCTTTTGCTGGCTGACCTGACAAGCCAATGAGCCCATTATCAGCCTGTCCCTGTAAACCAACCAGGCTTCTTTTAGTGGAACTGCTTAAAGCACACAGCAGCTTGATCTCGGAGAAGTTATTCTTTGGGCATTTAATTGAGATATTCCACGGGCAGAGTCACCCTCTGGGTGAACCCACCTCTGCACTGACTACAGAGAGAGGCCAGGGTCACCACTCTGCTTCACTGGGGAGTCTCAGCTGAGGACTGCAAGTGAGGTGAATTAAATATGGATCACAAACCCCACAACTGTGCAGCAGGCTCGTGTGCCAAGCTGAACTCACAGTGTAGAAATGGAAACAGATGGGGAATAAATTCCCCATCAGACAGTGACTTGGGGATCTGAATGCAAGATTGAGAGCCAACACCTCATGTTAAGCCAGACAATGAGCAATTTGTTGCCTAATGATGATTTTGAATTGGAGGGAGGAAGGGGAATTGCTTTGAATTGGACTTAAAACAGTATTTTAAAAACCTTACGGAAAGAAGAAATGTTGAAATTATTTGATAATTAAAAAAAAAAAAAACAACAAAATGGAGGGGTTTCCTACTGATTTCAACCTGTTAAACCACTTCCATGAAGGAAACAAAGCAAAATAATGGCAGGAGCTCTGTAAGGAAACAATGCAGAATTTGTTTTAGTAAATAAAAAAAGCTAATTAGGAAAATGTTTAAATGCCTGCTCCTGATTGTCACAATTTCCTAGAATTTTTAAAGCCCAATAAAAATAAAACAACATTAAAAGAAGTGGCAGCACTGCTAAATTTGATCTCTCGATGTAGAAACTGTGTCCCACAAGTTGCAGAGCTGCAAGGCTCAATTTCAGGCTCTCCTCACCAACAATTTTGCCAGTGGGATAACAGAAAATCCAGTTTCCCTTCCACACACAACTCAATTTATTAAAATCACAGCATTGTTGCAGGGCTAAGTGTGTGTGGGTGGTGTTTTTGCCACAAATGCTTCTGTTTGTGGGCAACCAGTAAGCCCAACAAAATGAAATGGAAGAAACTCTCGGATATTATCAAACTGCCAGATTTTTCTCATTGGCTTTTCCAGAGGACAGCCCTGCTTTAACTGGCTGAAGAGAAAAAGCTGAAATGGCCAGAAGAGAGAAAAAAGCTGGCAGAATGATGCCTTCCTAGGTGAGGATGGTCCAAGACTTAATTCCATGTGTCAGCTCAAGATAACACACAGTCATATGCACCATGATCTCATCAGCCCTTCAGGAGAGAGGATTTTACTTGATTTTTGGTAATATTATTTTAGAGACTTTCTTAATATGCTTGCAAAACACACAAACAAGGAAAAAAAAACGCCATGTAAACCTCAATCTAGACACCACTTAAAGGGATATGTAATCATTATAATCAGAGAAACTGCAGCATTATTATTAATGAGGGGGAAACCAAGGAAAGGACAATCAAGCAGTGGGAACTCCACGTGTTGGCAGAAGCACTTGCTGTCTATCACTGATGATCACATCTCTCCCAAGCCTATCTGCACCCCCATATTCATACATAATAAACACAGATATTTATTTATACATCCTGCTGCCACCGTGAGCTGCTTGGAGGGCTGGTGCCCATCCACCCTCCTGCTGGCCAGTTCAGCCAGAGGGATGGCTCCTGGTGCAGCACTGGTTTTGCAGGAAAAAGGCATTGCAGAGCTTTGTACCGACTGAAAGGGAATTCAGGGTCAGTTACCAGATCACATTTCCTGAGACACCGAAGGCATTTCCAGCCCTCCTGCCCTGAATGTCTCTCTGCAGGGACCCCAGGCAGGGGTTCCCCAGCAGCCTCAGGGCAAGCCTGACCTGGTTTCTGCTGCCTTCCCCAGCTCCATCAGGGTTCACTGGTGCAGCAGCACGGCCTGAGCTGCCTCACACGAGTGGAGGTGCCCTTTGGCTCCCACTGGAGCAACCTGCCAGCCCTAAAAATGCAGGAGGCTGGCCGCACCAGCAAAAGGGGTCGCGCAGGTTTGGAGAGTTTTCTATTAAATAACAAAAGGGAAAGAGTTAGGAGTCGGTTCTCTGTTGTGACTTGACAGCTAGAAGGGAGGTAATAAAGCTGTGCTGGCAGAAGGTCCCTTCTCAGAGGTGGCCTGGCTGAGCTCGCAGGAGCGCTGGCTGCTGGTCCCTGCTGAGCCATGCCCCTTGTCCCCAGCATCCACAAAGAGCAAACAGCATCCCCTGCAAACTCCCACCCCTGCCCAGAGCCTGCTCAGGCCCCCAAACACAGCCCAAAGCCACCCTCAGCCTGCCCTCAGCAGGATCAGGAAAAATTAACAATCAGAGCTTTCTTTTCAGCCATGAAAGCATCAACTCTGCAGCGCCTGTGCTCCCAGCTAAGCCACCAGCCTTTCCAAGCCTTAGGGAGGGACAGGGATACTTGTGGGATTTTTATATATAAAGTCATAGGTTTGTGTAAATACTCAGATGATTTCCATACACGCCCACCAGCCACACAATGCAATAATAAATTATTTCAATAAACGGCGTTACCCTAAGAAAGCGAGAAGGATAAATATAATTGCACAAGCTTTAAACAGGATGTAAATCAGCATTAAAAAAAAAAAAAAAAAAAGCTGATTTTTTTTTTTAAAAAAAACCCCCAAGTTAACATGAGGCTGTTTACTCCTAGAGAATCTCCACTGCTCTAACATTTCAGCAATAGCCTCCAGTCGTGAGTGTGCTGCAGGAAGTAACAGAGAGTGGTTCAGCAGATGAAACAAAGAGGACCTAATTACCATGCGAAGCACAACATCCTTCAGATGTGATGAGAAACGTGACTGCATGAAAAACCGGTCCTGGGGAAATTTCAAAATATGACCACCCAAGCATAAAGAAGAGAGTGGTGAAAACCAGAAGAAAATTGCAACACGAGGGTATGGTATTTCTATACAAAGAATGTTGGTTTAAAAAACATTTACATACAGATACTGTGCATATACACACAGCCATGCACACACAGACCAATGCAAGGAACTGTGTAACTGTGGATGAAATTTCTATATGCAAAGAAAAGCTTTCTAACTACATGCTACATATTAATCAAAAAAATCACACAAATTCTTCCTGTGTTGATCCATGGAGATTCCTGACAGAAAAGCAAACAAACAGCCAAATACATGAAAAACAACCGAGCAGCCTGACAATCCAGCACTATCCTTCCATTTTCATCATACTTGATCATTTAACATTCATTTTTTCCCCTACAATTCTACAGTGTGGACGTAAATAATTTATGAATAGCGGCCATAAATTATTTTGGGGGGGGTTATCGTGCATGTGGTTTTGGTTTTAGTCTTCTAAAAGAAGAGGAACGTGGAAGATAAGAACTGGCATCTTGGCACAAGATGGCCTTGAGTTACAGGTAGGGGAGTGGTGTCATTTGCACAGAAGTTCAAGGAGGCATTTAAAGCCACAACAGAGGAAAGGCTGGAGCCAGCACAGGGGCCACGGTGTGGGCTCTGCAGGTCACCTCTGCCAGGCCCACGGAGCTCACACGGGTCTGGCACCAGCACAGCTGGGCAGACTGAGACCCCCAACACCAGCACCAGCTCATTCCTCCCTCCAAGTGCAAATACAGGGCACCAGCTCTGATTGGACGGGAAACTGCTAAAAAAAATTATCTGCCGAATGTCCTTTTGCCAGAGAGCCAGAGCAAGGCAGATGTCAACCTGCTCATGAAGTACCCCAGCCCACAGCCTGTGGTACAAAGCTGATGGTGCATCCTTGAAGGGCTGTTCAAAGTGTGCAAAAGCTGAGAAACAAGAGTTTGAAAATCCCTTGGCACGATCAATGCACTGCTCTCCAGCTCCAGATTCCCTTTATCGATGACAGACTCTCTTGTTGCAGTGATTAGAGATCCTACATCTTTTAATCACAAAGAACATGACAACTACACCCTATCCATAGCTCCGTGATTTACAGCAATTGATGCACTATCATAATTGCATTAGTGCAGTGATAGCTTTTGGGTGTTACCCAAGCAGCTGAATTTAAATATGGCTGTGTTTGTGACAAACTGACAAGGAAAATCTGACGTTTGAAGGCAGCACTGATTTTAACCCGTTCAGCCTCCCTTTGACTCCCTCCACCTGTTAGTGGCAGGCATGAATCATTCCTTTCCTGCCTCAGTAATTCTAACCATAAAAAAAAAAAGGGAGAGCTGACACGTGGACTAAACAGAGAAGGTTTTCTTGTGTGTGTGTGTTAACAGATATAACAGATATATAAGTTTCAGGAGCAACATCCCACTCTTCTAATAAAGTATCCACTCCCTTTGCTGTGAGTGAGCAGATTTCAGCTCAGCCATGTCCAGGCCTTATTTTGCACCTTTTTAGACAATTCCTCAGTTTATGCCATGAAGTCATCTGAACACTGATGCCTCTTTTAAATTTCAGGGCATTTGTTTGTTTTATTTTTAGCCTGATTCCTGACAGAAGAGACACCCACTGATTGTAGTCATGGGAGTCTGAAATAATGCATGTGTTTGTGCTCTCATACAAAAAGGGTGTTCAGCTCACCCCTGCTGTCCAGCATCAAGGTCAAAAGACACGGAAACTCTTCAGAGTTTGAAAAGGAGGCAGTGGGGGAGAGGAGAAGGACCCTACTGCTGTCCCATTTCAGGAAAAGCTAATAAAGCTCACCCTTTGTAAGATATCAGAGGATCCACATGAGAGAGAGACATTACAAGCCAGCCTTCATTAGCTCCTCTGCTCACAGAGTGACTTCTTTTTACGAGAGAACAGAAGATTTCAGTCTCCTGAGCTGAAAGAAAGCACAGGCTGGCAGGGAAGAATGAGGGTAGATGAAAAGCAGGTTCCTCTTATCTCTTTCTAAATATTTTCATACAAAGTATTGGCTTGCATCCCCCCCGCAGTGTCCCACCTAACCACACTCAAAACAATGAGCAAGTGCCAGAAGCTGGTGCCTGCTACTTGCAGGAAACAGGAACCAATTCAGGGCAGTGTGCAGCTTTCCCCAGGCACTGCCCAGTGCCCCAGTGGCTCTGCCATGTGCTTCTCAGGAGACCCAGACTGCTGCTCTGCCAGGTGCACCCCCTGTCTGACCCTCAGCTCGCCCAGGACAACGGCACAGGGCCTCTGGGAACACCACGTCACATCTGACAGGGGGAACTCATTTCGGCATTCCCTACACCAGCACCTTGGTTGCTGGCACACGGCCAGCCAAGGATCTCCTTCTGAGAGCTCTGTCCTTACAGCAAGAACCCAAAAGCTCTAAGGCTAACATGATGGGATTGAGGACACTCTTGGTGGCCTGGATGGCTGTGGCAGAGGTGTCCCAGCACAACCCTGTATCACCTCCCAGTGTCTCCGTTTGTGCAGTTAAGTGCTGGCAAGCACAGGCCTGGCACCAGCTCCAGCAGGCTTGGCTCTTGCCAGAGCAATGGGCAGGGCTGGCATCACTTCTCTGCTGGCTTTGGACACAAAGGACAAGGCCCAGAGTGACCAGCTCAGCCACCAAACTCACAGCAGGGCAGAGGGGGAGAACACACAGAGGCTAATTTCCCTCACATTGACCTGAAGCCTCAGACCTAACCCACAACGTTTTATTCAACTGTTTATTTAGATCCAACATCCTGGTGATGTTTCTGAATATTCTGAACAACTGGGGGTTATCAGGACCTCCAGATTTTCAGGCAGGAGTGTATGAAGCAGAGAGATCTGGTCTCTCCCTTGCTTGCCAGAGATCCTCAGCCTGTCCAGACACTGTGTTCTCCTCAGCTGCTGCCTTCTAGGAAGGTCTGCTGAGCAAAGTCCACTGGGATCAGCCTCATGAGCCTGGCTGTAAACCTGCTGGAGCTGATCATTTTCTGCTGATGACAGAGCACAGGAATGGGACTGAAGTGTGTGTTTAGTTTGGGAATGTTTAAAGAGCTGGAAGGAGGATGCTCCTCCACCCCAGCGCGTGTAGAGCATTTATTGCTCTAGATCAAAAGCCAACACATAAACACACACCTTTTAAAAAAATCCAGGCTATTAAATCTTGTCTCTGGGATAAAATCTGTCATGGCTGCATGAATGGCAAGGCCATGGCAATGCTGGAAAAGCCTAATTCTGTGTGCAGCTGCCCCAGCCTTGTGCCTGCTCTCTCTGCACTGCCTGGGCTCCATCTCATTGCTCCCCAGGCTCTCACCCAGAGGCACAGGGCTGTAACTCTGCTGGGACCCAGCTGCACTGCTGGGCTTGCCCAGCCCACTGTCCTGAGGCTCTCCCCACAAGTATCTACTGAGCCACTAGGCAGAACTGTAAGAAACTTTAAGTTTTAGACAGCTGCTGGATACCCAGTTTGGATATTCTGCTTCTGGATACAGCTCCCTAGAATAAACAACCGTTGTAATCACAGTAAAATAAATACTTTCTTGCAGTTGAATAATGTTGGTTCTAATTACAGTATCATTGATGTATTTTCCTATTAGAGGGAGATTTCCACTTATTCTTTTCTATATTTATTTACCCAAAACATAATACTCAGTATGATGTTTGCAATTGGGCTGCTGCTGCTCTTTTTTTTTTTCTCCTGCCAGTTTTACAGCTGGTTGTTAGGCAAAGTTGATCTCACATCCTTCCCTTAATCAAACAGGTAAAAGCTAAGCCCAGACAACAGTCTCCAAAAGGGCTTTTCCTATGCCTTCTGGGGGTTAAATCCCCTGCTGCTCTAACATCTGAATGGGAGCCTTTTCCAAGGAATTAAAAAGCCTTCTGGATCAGGCCTAGCAGGCATTTATTTAACTTTGTTCTTAGTGCTCAGTTGGCTGTGTTAGGAAACTAAGGTTGATATTTTGGTATAACTGGCTTTTTTTTTTTTTTTGGCCAAGAAGATTCCCTACGGATTAGCACTTAGCAGGAAGAGAAAAATTGCTATGAATATTGCTCCTTCAAGTTATTCTTCTCATTGGTGCTGCAGGGGAAAACTGCAACCACCTAAATATGGAACAGGCGAGGAGTTGGGTGAGCCACAGCTTTGCTTCTGAGCGTAGACTGTGGCTTACCTGCAAAATCCCAATAACGTGTGACTCAGCTGCAATAATATCATATTTGCTGGCAGAGGTAAAAACCAGCTGATATCCCTGTTGCTCCTTCTTAGTGGTGCTCTGCATCTAAGCTAATCCTGCTGACTGCTCCATCTCACACAGTTCCCATGTGTTTGGTGGTCTGGATGCTCTCCAAGGATGTGGGGCACCTGAGATTGTGACCCGAAACCTTTACAAATGTAGGTTTATAAATGCAAAGGCTCTGTCAGGAGTGAGTTATACAGGAAAACAGAGCAAGAGTTTCTACTTATTCAGGCAGTCTGTCGTAAAACTAAGCCCAACTAGAACAGGATGATGACAATAAAACGGGGAAGTGCAGTTTAACAGCAGAACTCCTTCAGCAACGATGCCAACACCATGCCCCCAACCTCAGCAGACAACTGCAGAGGCAGATCAGGGAACCACTGTGCCACAAGGGCCATCCATGGGCTCAAAACATGTTTATGGAAGACTCAAGGCCTCTGGATGAGAAAAAAAGGAGTTGGAAGGAGATAATTTATTGACCTCCATGGCTTTGTGAGCACACTCTCTACATGCTGGACTGAGACACATTGAAAAGCCTTAACGTCTTTCTCTCCTGACCCACCTTTTCTTGGAACCATTGCTACCAACAGCACCAAGATGTGAAGGGCAAGTAAAACACCTCCAAGGACTGTAGAAGTTTGCCCTGGGCTTGGAATCAATTTTTAGCAGAAGAGTTGGGATGGAGGGAGAGGATGGAGGCACAGGAAAGCGACAGTCGCTGCTCCACAGAGCAGAGACAGCAACGTACCCAGGGACCAGGGAGCAGCCAGAGGTTTCTGGAGGTTGAGCAGGAAACTGGGAACTGAATCCAGGGTCTGAGACCTCCACTGGCAAAATTGTCAGTGACTTCAAACACCATTGACTCGTAACAGCTGCGACAATTTACAGGAGCTGAGGACCTGCCCCCAGGAGCCCTGCCCGTGCCCCCTGCTCTCACTGCTAGAGATTGATGACTCTTACAGGTCAGATTTTTTGTTTTGTTTTGTCAGGCTTAGATTGCTTCTTTGTACACTGCTGAGATCAAATCAATTACTTTCCACTCCAACCATCTGACCAAAGTAATTCTAATGGAGCAGAAAGCAGAAACTCAGATAAAAGAAGGGACAACATATTTTTCACTGCTATCTTTGTGCCGAGCATGATAAAGAAGGAATGAAGGCTGAAATAAAGATCATTCTTAATAATTCCCCCTCACGTAAGAGTAATGATCTTAATCCCCACCCTTTGTCTTTGTTGTGGAGATTGGGGACATGAGTTTAGATGGAAGATGAACCCTGTAAGTCTTCAAACAAAGAACACTTATAACAGAAAGCCTGTTTCCCTGATAATAATATCCAGGAAAACTATTATTTTGGAACATGATTGCATTTTTCAGCTACCTTAATACCATTTTTACTGTTCAGCTGCATGAAAAATTACCTAACCTGTTGGAATGGATTTCTTGACCCACACATAGCTACATTAAAGGGTGTAATTTAATGCAATCTAACTAAATTAGCACCAATTAGACAGGCTAAATTAAAGGGCATGTCACTAATAAATTTTATGCTAAACATATTACTGATAATAAGCTCACTAAAAATTGCATAATGAAATAAAACATTCTTTTTAACACTGCTCAGTCTAAATATGAATATATAAAAAGTCATGAAATAATGAAATACAGTATGCTAATTCCCAGTTGCCTTTCAGGATAACATCGCAGCAATATTAAAATGCATCAATTACAGTGGTGTTTAAAAACAATAGGTCAGATCCTGGAGGGAAGCAGAAAGCCAGGCCAAATTCCATGCAGTACATGGGATCCTGATCCTGCAAACATTTACATATATATGCCCAGCTCCTTTGAACTCAGCAGGCCTGCTCCTGTACATGAAGTGGTTGGCTTGCTGCTGTGCCTGCTCAGAGAGATGAACTGCAGCAAGGGGCAGGGTGGGATGGGAGGGCTGCAGAAAGTGCCTGGATTTGCATTTGGGTGCTTTTTTTTTTTATTTGTCCAAGTTCTACTTTCCAAAATAACACGTACCAAGGTTTTACAGCACGCCCTTCCTAAGTCCTGTGTGTGTCCCACAGCACAAAAACCAAGATGAAGGAGGATATTGAAAGCTTGCAGCCACCAGTTCTTTGATCAGGGAGAGGAAGGTGGATTTCCCACAGGTCTGAGTGTGCCTCTGCCTGCCCCCTCCTCTGTGACTGGGTTCTCTAACAAATTATCAGAGCTGGACTCACACCCTGTCCCATTTCCCCACCACAGCCTCCCTGGGCTCTCTCACTTCCAGCTGCTCCTCACAAAACTTCCCACTCTGGGAGCGCTGCCGTCTATTCCAAGTTTGGTGTAAACTGGTCCAGAGGTGCTGGGTGGCAAAACCACAGAAACACCGACCCCCTCAAATGAATAATCCCCATTCCTACCAGCCAGGGGTGGAATTTGGTGACCCAGCCACAAGCAGGGTTTGAGAAGTGCATTGTCAGCAGACCAAACACACCAGTGCCCACATTTTCAGCTGAGCCCCAGTGGGCAGCTGGGAGAGGTGTAAATAAACCATCTGTGACTCCATTCACTTCCATCCCCAAAACTTTTGGATGCCCCTCACTTCCAAGGGCTACTGAAGGCACCAAATAAAGCCAGACAACCTGGCTGCATCCCCACTTAATGCACCTGTTCTCTGCTGGGTAGACCCAGAGGTTTACGACCCTTTTGCATCTCCTTTCTGATCAAAAGGCCAGACAAGCTCTGGCACTCTATGTACCATTAATCTGTCAGATATTTCTTAATCAGTAATAAAGTAAATTAGGGATAGTAAAGTGGAAGTGACATCTTTATTAAGACAGACCAACATGTCCTGAATAGTAACGAGAACGGGCTTCTGGAACACATGCTCTGCATTCACACATTCACTAATTAGGGCCCTCAGCGTGGACCTTGCTTACAAGTTGTCTTTTCTCAGACTGCTGGTCTGAAGTTAATAGGCCCATCCAAGTGATTAACATCTGTACAAGCATGTTCTAGACTCCTAGTCCCTGTCTTCAGCTCCTCAAAGGCCCAAAATACTGTTTCAAAGCACAAACAGGCAGAGAATCTGCATTCAAATCCATCTGGACTTGAATGCAGATTTCAATCAGCTTCTGGACATGTCGTGCACAGGTTCTAACCAATGCCTGACACAAAACTGAGCTTTAAGCCAAAGAGGAAAAGCAGTAATGTACAAGTAAAACCATACAGGGAAGTTTTGCAAGTTAAAATATTAACATCCGTGGACACTGCCCACTTTCTGGGGCTGCAGCCTATTGTCAGAAAAAATGCATTTTTTCATATCAGAGCACACTTCCCTCCCTCCACAAATATATCCTTCCTCTCTCACAAGAAAACAAATAGGATTTTCTGGATTCTGTTCAGGCCATAGTAAAAAAAAAGCCAAGAGGTGTAATGACATTGTGCAGGGTCCATTAAAATCCTGGGAAGTGCTAAAGGCACCTGCAAACTTGGCATTTCCTGCTCAAGTTCTTCCACTTTTCAAAGAGGTTTTTTAAAACAGCTAAGAAACCATGCCAAATGATGGTTGTTAATCAAAGACTCCTTTTAAATTGTATGAAAACAAACCAGCGTCGAGACGGTAAACTGCACACTTTACTACATGAAGAACAAAAAAATGAATGAACTCACACTGGTGCACAATGTGAGGAAAAATGTTGGCTTTGGAATGAAAGGCATGTATTTGGGGCCATGATTTTGTTTTAAAAAAATGAATTCCTGTTGTTTTTTTTTTTCCCCAGCTACTCTTCAGATCAGCACCCACTTGGATGTGAACTGCCATAATTTTATTTACTTCAGATCAGTTCTACCAGCCCTGCAGGATCTGGCCCACTGGAGACAGGAATACCATTCCAGGACACTTCTGCGCAGCAGAGAGAGCCCCAGATGGTGGCTGCCTCTCTGCAAAGTGCTCTTGCTAAATCAAAAGCGAGCCCTCTAAACATGCAGCTTCACTATCACTTCGAAAACAATACACAAGTGATTTATTCTCCTTAAAGAAATTATCAGTTTGGTTCATTAACCTATAGCCGTACAAAAGCAGGAGTCAATTACGTTGCCACATCAGATGTGTGTAAAGATAATTACCCTGAAAAGAAGATGTAAAGGTGTCCATAAAGGCAGTGAAATGTGACCTATTAAATCAAGCTGTAACCTATTATGGGTCAAAAAACACATTTGTAGGGCCAACAGGCTCATGGCAATGGCCAATCTAGCATGAATTCTGCAGGTGTCCTTTTCAAATAAACACGAAATCTCTCCTTTTCATTCCTGCCATGTTACTGTCTTCTTACCTTCCACACACACTTTACTCAAGACACGTATGCCAAGGACACACACATATGTCCCCTCAAAATTATGCAGAAGAGCATTAACTACCATATATGAGCACTTAAATGGCAAGTATGACACAAAATAAGAAAGAAAACCCAAAAAAGAACATCAATACCCTGCTGTTCTTCCTTTCATAACGATATTTAGCCTGTCATAATCTGCATTGGATGGTCAAGATCTGACCCAGCTGTCTATATATAGACAAATACAAATTTTGTAAATGTTCTGAAGTTCTTTTTTTTTGGTGATTTTTTCTAACATCAGCTTGAAGTTATTAAAAAGAAAATTAGCATGCAACTTTCGTTGTCTGTGACTGACTTGTGAGTGATGTTCCTCCTGATTGATTTAAACCACTTCATTTTCAGTAAGCACCTCTAATACTTGAAGGACCTCATTGAACCAGCTTAGATTATATTTTGCCTCATTTGTACTCACTGCAACTAATGGGTTGAAAAAAAAATCTGCTTTATGTCACGTGCCAAAACACACAGGTATCACAGAGACTCCTCAGAATGTCTCTCCTTTCCAGCTCCTCTGGGGTCACTCTGGATCACCTTTTGGGCTACACTGGGCTCGATTCTGCCGTCACTTGCACCAGAGGTCTGATCAGAAGTCATTAAATGGAAGTCACCAGAGCTCTTCCATGGCAACCCCAGTAGAACTGGGTCTGTAATTGAACTTGCAGATTTTTAAAGGCAAGTATTGCCTTCACACAGGTGTGCTGGACTGAGGCAGAAGCACTGATGCCTTGTAAACAGTCTCACCTCGGTGCTGCAGACTGTCCCAGTGTGGGAAGCAGATGCATTTCTGATTTATGGAGCTGCTGTGTCAATGGCTCTGACTGCAGCCACTTCAACAGAGCTAAGCCAGGTGACCACTGGGAAGGGGCTCACCCTTGAAGGGGCCACATGAACAAACTGCAGTCTGTGCAACACAGGAATAAATCATGAGAAACCCACGCTAAGTCACCAGAATTAATGGTGTAAAATCCAGGGCCAAAGTATTTAATTGTTAAGCATATTTACGTTATTAAAAATATGATTTGATTAAGGTGTCCATCAGAGAAAGAGCATACATTTTGAGAAAAAAAACCATCTACATACTGGAAAGCATCCAGATGCTTTCTGGACTAGGCAGTTTTATGGGTAACATACAAAAGCCCACCTCTGTCTCCTTCAGAGTTATTATATTTTTATTCTTATCTAACATACTCCATACTCCTTTATATCCTTCATGCTGCATAGCAGGCTTTTAACTGTTCTAAAAATAACAGTCATTAAAGGAGGCACAGAGATGTTCCAGTCTCTTTTGCTGAATGTGAATTCATACCAGCTCTGTCAAGGAAGGTTGGCCACAAACCTGTCTGCAGCAGGTGTGAGGCTGAGCTCCTTTTTTTTTTGGAGAATTAGTCTCATCTATCATATAAATTTGTTTTGGGTTAAACCGGTACGTTGCTCACAGCACAAGAAATTGAGAAGCCTCCCACCCAGCGCAGGAGAAGTTTAAAGTATTGGTCACTAAAGTGAAATGATTCTGCAGAGATATCTGAGGAGATAAATTGCCCACTTATCTGCCTTAATTTGTAAGACACATCAGGTGTCATCCAAGACAGTATTCCTAAGGGACCAAGTCACCTTCATAATCATCATAGAGGTGAGACTGTTGGGCAAACACTAAATCAAAACAAAAATGATTTTCCTCAAGGAAACATAATTTGTGTAACTCAGAAGTCAAAAAAAAACAACAAAGGCTTAACAAATCCAGTAGCTACTGTTTGTTTCCCTATGCATATCTGTACCTGCATACATGGCTTTTAAGAAAAACACACTTAATATGGTTATGATGATGGCAACGCTATTCTCTGTGTTCCTCCTTTTTTCTTAAGCAATTCCAGAGAAGAAATTAGGTATTGATTCTCTCCCTACCTATGTCATCTTTTCTCTTTAATAGATTCATGGCTTTCAGGCTTTAGTTCCACAAACCAGTAGGTAGCATCTAAGCAAGACTCACTTTTCTGAAGAGAGCCCTGATTGCTATTAATTCTTCTGCTTTTCTTTTTTTTATTCTCAAAGTGCTGTTGAAGTGCCTTTCTAGAGGAGTTAAGAATTAAACATTTTCAAGTTTCCCAGAACAAAGCCAAGAGAGTTTCTCCTTCACATTCACACCAGACCAGTGTCCTGATGCCAAAAAAGTCTCTTACAAGTTGGGCAACTGATTTCAAATTTCCAGTCCCAGCTGACGTTTAATTACCCTGCACAGAGAAGGGCAGTTCCAAGATGCTCAACAAAGAGGTTAAAGCTTCAAAGTTGAATTCGAGAGATTTGGAGCACAAAGCTTTGCATCCACACCACAAGAGTGCTCCAGCTGGATGGTTCCTCAGCATCCTCTACCAAACTGGAGTCCCTCTCCTGCCCAAACAGGGACACTTGTTACAATCCCTTGTGCTTTTCCCCTGTTCATTGAATCCCTTCAGAGGAGTTGCTGTCCCTTTGCTGATGCCTTACACCAAAGTGGCACCAGCTCTTGGAGTGCCCAGTCTGAAACTGAAAGCTCAGAACCAGCCAGAGGTGTGCAAGCCAATCCTGTTTGCCACAATTTCACCTGTATATGATAACCACTAATCCCAAGACTTCCAGCTGTGCTATCGGGAATTCCATGAATTCCATGGGAATAAAGGCATTTGCTGTTAAGTTCTCCAGTGTACCTCTGCCTCAGGTCAGCTTCAATGGGCTGATTTATGTCAGCTAAAGATCTGCCCTTGCTCCCATTCAAAAAAGACAAAACAGGCTCTTCCTCTGATCAAGAAGTGAAATTTTATAATTCACTTAATGAGGAAGAGCTAATGCCCATAGAGACACTAGTGTTTAATATCAAATGTGTCAATCAAAGTCTATTAACGTCGAGTCGCTAATTTGATTTGTGAAATACTGTAACAAAGATTCATATAATTTATCCTTGAGGGACAATCGTTGGGTATTAAATTAACCTAGTGGATGTTTGTCCTGTTTTCCAACTAAAAAGGAATGTGTCCACAATAGTTTACCATGCAGGGCAAAGCCAGTGAGTATAGAAAGAAAGAGAAGAATGCTTTAACGTCCATTACTCTAGCTGTGTGTCAATTAAATTTGTCATATCTTCCTCAGCACTTTATAGAATAACTTAAAATACGCATTCCTGGCAAGGTTAATTTCAAGAGTCAACAAACAAGGGTTGTGCTTTAAAGCCGACAAGGAATTTAAGAGACGAAGACAAGGAATTTGAGGATTTAAGAATTTAAATTCTGATCAATGAGCTCCTGCTGGCATGAGGATGTCTACGTTTTGGGTCTCATCTGCAACCAGGCTCACACTTAGGAAACTGCAAGATGACTGTCTCCTCAGAATTGTGCTGTTGTCTCTGCTGCTCTGTTCTGCACTTAAGACTCGAGAGTCACTCTAAATCTCTGTTCAGTGTAACAATGAAATGCACTGAAAATTATCTGATTAGTTTCACAAGCAAGTATACTTAGGCAGAGACTGAACTCAGGTTTTATAGCTACAGTGAAGTTCTGTATTTGGGAGACAATGTAGGGAAATGAGAATTGAAAAACCAGCCCTCCTTCATGTAGCTGTATAAATTCACATGTGGCCATTTTTAGGCTTTGGACAAATAATAAGCAAGAGTAGATTTTGGTTTTACACAGAAGAGCAGTGCCCAGACTATGCTTCACTGTGCCTGACAAAAGCCAGACTCAGTGAGCTAATACCACTGTGTACACTTTGAGCTGATCTCCAACAAACCACCCTATGGCACCAGCTGAATGAAATTCCTGGTTGCTGGATTATTTCCTTCAGCAAAGTGTGCTTCAAAAATTGCCACAGCTCATATTTATCATTTAGGGACTGCACAAACTCTGCACCAAGTGTCTTCGCAGTCCCTGATTTAAGTGGGACACTCCCCAGGAGAAAAAGCACTAATTTACAGCAGTTATGGCAGCACAGGGCCCATAGAAATGCTACCGTTTACATTTGTTTTAACCACAACGGTTATTTTTGTTACAGCTAACATAAAAATCTCCCTTCCCATTCATATTTGTCACTATTTTGTTTTTATGTAAAATAATAATCATTATAATAATAGTAATTCCAGATGTTCATGTAAAGGCAGCTCATTAAATCACAGTTGTGCACTCTTCCATGCTGCAATTCGCTCAGATAAATCCCCTTTTCTTTAAGCAGGTAATAAATACATAAAGCTTTTCTATCTATATATCTTTTAATCGACTGCAGTCATTTAACCTAGACCCTCTAACCAGATTAATAATAGAAAACGTGTCATAACAATTCCTTACCACAGGATGAATTATCATTATTGTTTTGGCATTGAAAATCCTTTCTGCTACCTCAAATTACCCTTCTTTTCAACAGTGCACAATACATGAATCGCTTCCCTAATCCTGCATGTTACTAAAAATCACATCCCAGTACAATAGAGCCATCTGACAAGCTACTTTCTGACAGCATGCTAAACTATTGTGGTGGTGAATTCCCAGAGACCCTCTGGATCCGTTTCATTAATAAAAGTTGCAAGTGAAAGCCGGAGGAGGGAACCGCTCGTAGCCTTGTGAGAATCCACCCAAAGGCTGAACTTCACATCCCAGCTCTTCCCACCACCCTCAGTGCCATGGAAACAGCTTCCCTTGTGCCAGGGAGGTGTTAAGCAGACAAACATCGTTAGAGCTCCAGCTTTACTCCTTTTGAAACCTAAAAAATTTAAACATCTGGATTTTTTTTTATTTTTTTTACAGCTGGGGGCAATTACAGCGCCATTTCCAAACACCACAAATGTGTGTCTGTCCTCGGCATTATCTACACACAGGCTCTGATCCTCAGCTCCCTGTTAAATTAGTCACATTTGACAATGTCAGGCGAGTCATACTGGATTTACAGCACCTGAGAACCCAGCCTTCCACTCTGCAACCATTCGTAAAAGGATGAGTGATCTGCAGAGCAAGGCTACAGTTGAACAACAGTGAGTTACAATTTTCAGTGTTGATTCTTGTTCTGATACTGACACCCTCCATGGCTTCGAGCTAGTTCGTTTCTGATTTTTTTTTTTTTTCCTTGCAGCAACCTCATAAAACATATTTTCTTCCCTGGGACTTAAGGAGCAGGACTTGGGCCCTGCATCAAAAAAAATCTGCACATTCAAAGATCTGCAACGCACTGGAATTAGTGTTGCCAAGTCTGTTTCTATTACTATTGTTTTTGAAAAGACAGTAAACCATCTGCCCTCTTTATGGTCTTCTAATCAGAATCAACTTGTGCTTTTACCAGACAAGTATTTAAGAGACTTTTTATTGCAACAAACCAGCATTCATCAAAAGTGGTGTATTTTTAACACTAATTCTAATTATAACAAGCAGTGCATTTTGTGTGCTTTCCAATTATGCATGAGAAAAGTCAGTGTAAGTGTCCTCTCTTATCATAATTATCTGTTTCTAATTTCAATTTTGGCTATGACTTTGCACTCAGTGATGTAAATGTAAATGTTCCTGTCAGATAAAGATTAATTTGATTTAAGCCCTCTTTGTTCTAATTATATATTCTATTTCTGCTCACCATGCAAGTTTCATTTGAAGGCACATCTGTATTTTATCACAACAATGAAGAAATTCTTTGGTATTTAAAAAGGTAACTACAGGATTTCAGCTAGTCCTGTCAGGCACTGTTATGACAGCGTACGCTAGGACTGTGCCAAATGAATTAATATTTTAGATGACTAATGCATGAATTACTGTAATTATTACTTGACTATGGAAGTATGTGAACTTTTTATCAAATGAAATAAAACTTGTTGCCCTAATTGCTCTTTGTGCTCCTAAGGAAACATGACCTTTATGGGCTCTGAACCTGAGCACACCGAAAATTCTGAATAGTACCTCACAGCCAGAATAGGAGATTTAACAAGGACAGAAAAATCATTTTATCTCTCACATGGAACACATCTCCTTGGTATTTTCCTGCCTGGAAGTCAAGGTGTTAGGAATGGCCTAGAGAGATTTCTGTCATTCAGCACATCCGTGCTGCGTGGACATCCCAGTAGGAAGGTAACAGAGATAGAGTGGGTAATTCTGCTCTATTAGTCCAGATTTGGAGTCTCACACTTACAAGCGCCCAAAACTATTCAAATACTGAGTTTTGTGGGGCCTGCACTAAGGGAACACTTCAAACCCACAAACTTGTCCTGGGTTTGATGGAAACGGGATGTGATCCACTGGACATGTCTTCTGACAAAGATCTCCTGGAGGCAGCAAAAGAATATGTTTTGGCAAAAGAGGTGAATATTAAATTAAATAATTGAAAATTAAATATTGCCAAAGCCCACTGTGTCTACCCTTGCTTGCATTCACATCCTAGAATGACATGAATTTCCACCAAAGCCATCACAGGTGAGGGCCAGCTGGCTGCAGGGTCAGAGCTCAGAGAGGTTTCTAACATAAACTGAGTTCAAATTCCAGTGCTAACAGTTACCAGGCTGGTAAAACACTCTTCTGCCCCACTGCTTTCACAATATTTAGAGCAGCTTTAACAGTATTCAACAGCTTCCCTGACATTTGGGTGATATTGCCCCACAGAATCAAAGCCTCGATACCCAGAACACAACCACCTACATTAACCTTTCCTTTTCCAAGCAGTTTTATTACTAAGACTTGAAGACTTTGAAGGCTTCACTGAAGCATGCAGATGTGGCAGTTCCCATTCTGCATCTGCAGAATTCTGGCTTTCCATGTAGAGTCTGTTTGTAGCTCATCCTCCAAGCTGCTCTCTCCTCCCAGAACTCATTTCCCTCCCCTCTCCACAGGGAGGGCCCTGCACACCTCTCTGCTGCACAGCCCACAAAGAACAGATGATTGCACATCATTTTAAAAACATAACATTTCCAGGATTCATTAGAAAGCTAAAAAAATTAAAATATTTTTAGCTAAATGCTAAAAACCATATCTAAAAATGCTTATGGCAATCTCACAGTCAAGACTCAGCAACGCTGTTATCCAACAGCTCGGTGGTGCAACATCTCTTTGAACAGTTTTCTCCTGACATTTCTGTCCACTTCAAGGGGCAACCACTCAGATAAACAATCTAACAACTTGAGAGATTGAGATTTAGGCACTTACCACTCACTGACATTTAGACTTCCCACTTGATCTGTGCCAACTGCTGACTTCTGAGCACGTCACAGCTGCAAATTGGCACATAAGTACTTCTGACTGGCTACTGCCTTCAGAATTTATTTACAGCATCTTCTGGCTATTCTATGGCGTAGAGAAAAGCTATGACTGGAAGTGTTTTTATAAAACCCCTCACCACTCCATACTATTTCATTTATAAATGAAAGGGAGGATGCACACAAAAGCATTGCTCGGGTTGGTGCTGCTTTTTCGATTGTTTTCGTTTGTAAAAATGTTGCTGTTTTAGTTGCCAAAACAAAAATATACTGCTGTAATATTGCTGTGATCTCTGAGCACAGTGCTTCCGGACAGGGGGGGTGACCTTCTGTACCTTTTTATCTGGAGGAATTTGGCCCAGAGAAGCAGAAATCAAACAACATGTGATTCAGAGCTGCTGCAGGACCCGTCACCTCTCATCAGCTCGTGATTTAGTGTAACCTGAACAGGGACAGCCCTGTTGTTTTGTATAGGAACCAACATGACATTATCCAGAGCCAGGAGGTCATTGGTTTAAATCTCAGCTAATCTGATGTGTCAGACCAAAGGCTCAGATTAGGCAGCTGGAGAAAATGGAAACATTCCCCTGCAATTTAATATCATAATTAACTACGGACAAAGGATACAACTACTTCAAAAGAAATGAAGCTTTAAGAAGAAAAGATAATGGGTCAAATCCACTGTTGGCATAAACTGCCAGAACCACGCTCGTCTCACAGATCTCTGTCAGCTTTCACTGGTGGCAAATTAGGCTACAATTAATGAATTTCAGTGATCAAACTCCAATTAATTGTTCAATGCTGCAATAATCCAGCTGGAGATGTGTGTGTCTGTGTGTGCAAACACTTTACAATATCACTGCAGCACTACTTCTGTTATCAAACAACAACAGACAGCAAGAGGCACTGCAGCAACAAGCCAAATTTACCTATTAATTTTGGTCTAGGTAATGTTTTAAAAACAGTCAGGTACTTACTGCTAACAGAAAAATATTCTGCATACAGGGGAGAGAGAAAGGATACGGATTGTAAAGTTTTACCTAAAAGTCCAAATACTCCTAATAAATTAATGACTTTTATTGAAATGGGCTGGACTGCATCCATCTGCAGACGAGTATTGGCTGCGTGTGCATTCCTGGAGAGAATGCAATAAAGTGATTGAAGTGGTGATAAAAAGGAACACATTAGTAAAAATGCCTACCGTAACTTCATAATGTACATTTTTACACTGAAATATCTCCGAAACATTATAGACATCATTAAAAAGTGAGCAGTGGGATCAGCTTCAGGACACTTGCTACCTTCTGCTGATCTGATTAGCCGAGCTCTTGCCTGATCAGAAGGGCCATTAGAATAGGCCATAGAATTAGAGAATACACTATTTGGAAACAAGGTCTTGATTTAGGAAGGCATTTAAACACAGCCTTAAGTGCGCTTTCCAACAAATATGAATTCTACATGAGGACCTTGATTTGGCAAGTACTTCTAACAAAAACATAGTTCACTTGACTTCAATTCAACAGCTTGAATACTCCAAAGTGAGCTTTTATGACAAATGTTTGATTGGAGAGTGGGGCTAACACATGTTTTTTCATCTTGGAAATGTTTGGGCTTTGAGGACATGAGCAGATAATTAATAATAATTGAAACTTTAGCAAACGCTGAAGTCAATTTGTATAAAAAGATAAAATCTGGTGTTCTGTGGGGCTCCCTGTGAAGGTGTGCCCCAACAGCCACTTCTGCTCAGGGGAGAACCTCTGGACTGATGCAAATATAGTGGGAAGAACACTGGCATGCTGCCCCTACTTCCTAAATATATTGTGAGAGGAAAGAAAAACAACAAAAGTATCTGGGACTGACGAAGGTTGATTGCTGCTGAATGACCTTAAATGCCTCCTCCTAATGCTACAGCCTTGCTCCCTGCTCTGAACTACTGAGGTACCTCTTAAATTCATCCTTATTATTTGCAGCAGCAGTCTCCTCTGTCAATTTATAACCACACTTAAAATTTACCCCATAGTGCGTAATTTTCTGTGCAAAAAACATGGACTACAAAGCAGCCACAGAGCTAAAACAACTAGTGAAATAGTTTCTGCTGGTAGTTTCTCCTGGAGAATTTAAAACACTGTCACCCTAAAGCATCTTTTTGAAATAAAACAGAAGTGAACAATATTTTTCCATAACTTCTGCACACAAAGAAATATAATGAAAAAAAGCACAGTATGAAAACTGTGGAAACGAATGAATCCCATCATACTCCTATTTATTAAATCCTTATTACCCCAGGAGCAAAAAGCCAACCCTCCACCACCTCCCCAACGTCAGCCAAGCAAGATGGCAGAGCTACCCATTCCCTGAGCTACCTTTTGTGGATTAATGAAAAAAAGGAGACTGTGCTTCCCAGGTAAATGTGTGACAGGACAATTGTTCCTGAGACGAATGATATTAACTGCAGCACAAGGCAAGGAAGAAAAAGTGGATTTTAATGCTGTTGAAAATTATGGCCTTAAGAAATGTAGTGGATGACTAAAAGTCCTCTATTCAATGAAGAAATCATTGAGAAGTTCTTGGCAGGGTGTCAAAAACTGCATTTAAGAGGACAATTAAAACAGTATAATGCAAACTCTATAATTAGAACCATATCTGGTTGAGCAACATACTATTTGTCTTCCAGGCTGTTAGAAGAAAAAAAAATCCCCATGAACTGCTGCCAGTATTTATTGGGGTATTTACCAAATAATACAGACTTGGCCAGAAGATGAATTTTGTTACCAGGAGGATTAAGTGAAAAATTGCATCCACCTTTGTACCTTGAAAGATTCTTCTCGGATACTCATTTACCTCCCACAAGTAACTTGACTCACAAACCCATATGTTTATGTTATTTCACAGGGACAATGACCAAGGCCCCCCTCCAATAATGCAAACTCAGGCCTGCTCCCACTAAGGTGTCAGAGTTCTGGGCTGTTTAAAGCCAGCACAGCTTAATTTGTACCAGTTGAGGAACGGCCCAGAATTTAAAGGAGAACGTGGGAAACCTGCCAGAAGTGCTACAGGGAGCCCAAATTTCATCTACACACAACAAAATAAGGCATCCCTATCATGCATTATGATGCAGGCACCTTGGAAGTAGTGAAATGGTAAGAATTTGTCTCAAAAATAAAGTTCACAATTCCCAGTTAGTGAACACAAACGTTAAACGGCATTTCCACGATACAGGAAGACACGTGAGGAGAACATTTAAAACCAAATGCAAGCTACTTTCATGACAAACCTCTCTCTTTGGGCAATGGTGAAGGCCAGATTCAGCACAGCCCTGGGGAGTGAAGCAGGTGTTTGAGCCAGTAATGAAGTCAGGGACTCCCAAAGGTGAGCAGTGTCCCCTCTCCACCTGATCCTCCTGGGCTGACACGAGAGGGGCTGGTGCTGACAGAGAGCAGCAGAGCCATCCCTGATGGGAATGAGATGGGTTCTATCTCATCCCACACTGGCAGAGCCATCCCTGACGGGAATGAGATGGGTTCTCTCACATTCAGCACCAGCAGAGCCATCCCTGATGGGAATGGGATGGGTTCTCTCACATTCAGCACCAGCAGAGCCATCCCTGATGGGAATGGGATGGGTTCTCTCACATTCAGCACCAGCAGAGCCATCCCTGATGGGAATGGGATGGGTTCTATCTCATCCAGCCCTGGCAGAGGCACAGGGATCTGCCCAGGGCATGGTGGCTCTCCCATCACTGCCAGGCCAGATCAGTTCCACGCTGCCCATGTGTGAAGTACCTACCAGGAGCCATTGAAGCTCCATGTGCTCTGGGGCATGACTAATAAAGGACTTCAAAGCTTTGGAAAAGCTGAATTTTTTGACGATTACCCAAACCAAATTTCAGAATCTTTTGAAGATGGTTTTCCTGCACTCAGGGGCTCCGTTTTACGAGGCACTGGGAGAAGTTGCAATTGCTTAACCTCATTTCAGCATGCAGCAATTTTACAGCGTGCTTCCCTTTCTCAGTGCTCTTGTTCCAAGCCCAGGGGTTTGGGATCCCAATGTGCTGGATATCTGACGAGGGGGGAACATGAGAAACCACATGGAAACCATAAGGAGAGTCTAAGTTTTCCATGCTGGGTCTGAGAATCCTGTAATTCAGATACACTTGCCTTGTGTTCGATACTGCCTCTTGGTGGAAAAATGCAGTTATGCATGGTAAAGTTTAATTGTTCAGAGAAGCTTTGGATCTGGTTTCTCTGAATTTAAAACAAAATCTCATGGAGGACCTCCTAATATGGAGTTTTTATTTCCTGTGGGAACACTTCAGCAGAGGAAGAGGCAGGGGAATACACAAGAACGAGATGTGAATTCCAGTGGTACAAATAATCATAATGTTCAGCACAGTGATTATACTGAGCACAATGCCAGCTCCAGCAGAGAAAACCCACACATATGCAATTCTCCTACTGAAAGAAAACTAAGTGTAACATTGAGACTTAATCCTTGATGGTTCTCCTCTTTCTCCCACACTCTGCACTGCATAAATTCTACAGCATATTCTCTTTATGGGTCCTGGTTAGTCTAGGTGAGACAGAGGGATTTTTTTTTTTTCCTAAGCCCAAGAAATCTGATGTTACTCTCAGCAGTAAAACATCACAGAATTAACTGAGAGCCTAATAGGAATACATCCCCATAATAAAGAGTGCTACCCTACCACTCTGCAAAGAAAGCAAGCAACAAATTTCACAGCTACTGTAACCATCAAACTAAATAATAAGTCTATTATCTTCAGCAATGTATTGCCTTATACACATGAAATATAATAGGTATTAGCACAATACTTCTTTTGGTACATGACAGATTACTTCAGATTATTTCGGCATTATTGAGATCCCTGGAACATCGTATCAGTTATAAAAGAAAAAATATAGCCCAAATTTGTAAAGGTCAGCGAGTAATTGTTAACCTTGGAGGGGAAAGAAATCAGTACTTTTACTGACAGCACTCCGAGCCTCTTGTAAATCATATTCATATTCATATACTTAAGCATTAATTTACATAGTTAATTTCTGACAGGTTGACAACTGCAGTCCTTCTATCCTCTTGGTGTAAAGTAAGAAGTCAATTGTTATTCAGTGTATCAGTTACAGTGGTAGTGCCACTAACTGTATTTTATATAATGTGCTATCTGCAGAAAAGCAGATAAGAATTTGATTTAACATCCAATTAAAAGCCGTCATTGAAAAATTACTTCAAATAAGCCTTTTATTTTCTTTAATCAGTCCTCAATTCAAGCCTTCCTTGGACCTACTGAACCAAGCATCAGGACTCATGAATTTTGATTAAAAAATTTGAGCCCATTTCTAACTTAAGCAGATTTTTTTTTTTTTTTTTTGTTGCACTGTTTGATAGAAATTTAATAAATCTATGAATCCTTGCCAGCGTCATTTATCATCTTTTTTTCCGCAAGACTGGCCTATTATGCCTCGGCAGTAAATTATGAGGAAGCCAGCAAACCAAAACTTTTCAGTCCGATACTGAAGAAGAGATATAATCACTTGCATTGAACCATATAATTATAGTAGAATATGAATCTCTGAAACATTAGGTCCTGTTTTGAATATGTAATGCCCGTGCTTTGAGAGCCTGCAAAGATTTCTAGCTGATCTAATATAGCTCAGTTTAGCATCATATTGAACAATTTGCTGTTAATGAAAATGACAGCAAAAGCCATAAACAACAAGCTGGGAGACTCAGAGAAGGAGTGTTGGGGAAATTTCCCTGCCTTTGGAATAACAAACCAGGAAATCAAATAGTCACCTTTCAGGGTGCCAAGTCAACCACTTCTGAATGATCACAAAGAGCTTAACCTGGAGCCATGCCACCAAAGGTTTGCTGGTTTAGCCAAAAAGTTGGGATGTGACTGAGCTTCCCCTACTTCCCCAGAAGGTTGTAGGAAGAGAGAAGCCCCTCCAGGGAAGAATTTGGGTGAGGAGCTGAATTAGTGCTCCAGCTCACACTGCAGAGATGCCCATCCCTGTTGATACTGATCTATGGGAGCAAAGGAGACTCACCCTGATTCAGCCCCTAAATTAGGGGGTGGGGCTCAGCAGTGCAAATGCCCCACCCCAGCTGCCCCAGTTCTGTGTTGGGATCCCTGAATCCACAGTGAAGGACACCTTGCCCAAGGAATACAAGGAATCCGTGCATGCACACCTGAACAGAGACACAGGACAGGAAAGAAACTGTGTTTAGGAAGAACATCCAGCCCAGGTTTTCCATTATTTTTGCACCGAGGTCCTTCCTTTGTCCAAAATACTCATTTTTTTCCCAACCAGAAGAAGTTGTTCCATAAGCTGTGGCAATGCCAAGGGCTGGGTTTGTGGCCCACAGTCCTTGCACAGCAGAACAGCCCAGCCCTGCTCGTGCTGGGCACACAGGGCCCATGCAGTACCCCTGGCTAACACTAAACCTGTGCTACCAAAGACATCACACAACTGCTCCAGTCCCTGAGGCTTTCCAGAGGAAAATTAACCAAAAAGAAACTTAATTTCTTCAGCCATCAAAAAAAAAAATTGGGTTAAGTCCATTTTGGATCTTACCTAAACTGATTCTTCCACCATCACTTGGAAACATTCTCAGGATTCTAAGTATTCTCAGACTGTCATAAAACTAACTTTGTAGAATAGAATAATCTCACTTGTCCAGGTTTAAAGTTTTTTTTCCAAATATGAAAATAACCTGGGCTCTAGTTTGGCTGATGCAAAGAAACTCACTGTGTCAGGAGTGCTGTTCTCTGCTGTAAAGCAACATCAGTTTCTTATTTTACTTTCAAACCACATTGGAACTTCTGTGTGAGAGCCTGATGATATAAAGTATTCATTCAAAAAAAGAAAAAAAAAGGAAAAGGCTCAAAAAGAAAGGTTAGGCTGAGCTGTAAGAAAATTAAGTACCAATGCACAAACAAGGACAGATATTCAAAGAGGGGAAAACAGAATTTTAAATGAAAAAGCCTGTCAAGTGTTCAAGAATTAATTAAGAATAGATCTAAAGTACATGAATATTCTACTTGAGTGGCTGTAGTATCATCAAACTTTTGCTAATAAAGCAGCCATTTCTTCTGACACTATCTCCAAAAGATTGATATTTCTTACATTATAGCTGCTCTACCACTTCTTAATTGAAGAGATATTTTGTGATCCTGTAGTTAGGGACGTGAAAATGTGTGTTATTCCAGTACTGCCCTGTGACATAAAAGACACTGATAAAACTGATGCACTTTATTGTAGCCTGGAGATTCTTCAGACTACTGAGTTGCAGGAGAACCAAAAGGTCCCCATACAAAGCTGGTTTCACAGATTTGTATTATGACTTCTTTGCATTCACATATGTCAGACTCCTGACCAGAAGACACTTAGGTGTGAAGTTGGTTTGTAAATATATTCCTTATTGCAGGCAGCCAAGGAAATCTTTGCAGATTCAGCTGGTGCATGGACACTGAGGGTAAAACCAGATCCAACCTTTCTTAACGGGACTCCTGACATCAATCACTCCAGCTACCAGGCTATTTATTTTACAGAACCTTCTGATCCCTCTCCATCGGACAGAGCTAGACACAACCACACAGCCTCGGAGTTTGTTTTAGGAAAACAGTCCAACAGCTCCAGATTTCACAAATACCTGTGCAGGAAAGCATGCAAGTATCTGGCTGGAGAAAAGCTGCCAATCAGCTCTGCAGTTTGAAGTATTTTAAAAGCTTCTTAAAGTAAAAATAATGTGAATTGCCTTTGCTCTAATCCATGGCAGAGAAAAAAAACCTTTTTTTTTTTTTTTTTCTTTTTTTAGCTTTTAATAAGTTTGGTAAACGAAGAGTAACCATACCTGCTAAATCACCTGACTGATGATCTCCTGGCACGGAGCAGCATTTCTGTCTGACAAAAACAAAACTGCCCATTGAGGGACATTTTGCATTAGGCTCAGAGGAGCGCAGGGAGTAGAGTTTCCTGCCCTGATTTTGATGCTCTCTACAGGAATTGCCCTCTGGCCCCTTGGCAGGAACTCCATGACCCAGCTGAGCTTTCCACTGAATAGCTCAGCAGGGTGCAGGAGCCAGTTGCATGGCTTCACATGGTGCAGAAACCTGTGGAGATTTTCTCCTGAACAGCACCTCAGCCATTCTGAAACATCTGCAACAGCTACTATTCAGGGGATGGAGGGAGTGGGGAAGAAATTCTCCAGCTGTTATGTCTCTGCTGAATTTTTCTTTATTCCCCATCTACTGCCCTCCGTGATGATTTCGAAGGACACCAAATGGTTTCCATTATTTAGAATGAAATAACATCTGCTCAACAAATATTGTTACTCCTTGGGAAGCACCTCGTTCAAGCAGCAGCTCTCCTTACAACATTACAACACATTTTGGTTCATATTGTATTTAGAAGACACGATCTCACAGACACACCGGAGAAAGGAAGGGGGGAAAGCAGAAATAGCTGCAAACAAACAAAAAAAAAACTAATGTGGTTTTTGAAGAAAAGATCTTGTTCTGTAATTGAAGGGGGTGGATGGACCATGTCCCCCACTTGTAGGGTAACTCAAGAGGAAAAATGACCTCTCTGCACTGCACCAGCTCATACACAAGGGGGAAAACTGTCACAGGGAGGTGACCATGCTGAGAGAGGGTATGTGAACAGATGGACATGAGGTCAGTAGCATGGAATAAGTCCAAAGAGATCAGTTTGGGGTTTTATTTAGACTTGAACTGAAAGCTAAGGAAGAGAAATGGAAGTTACTGAGCCTCAGTTTCTTTGAGCAGAAAAAGAAATCAGCTCGGAGCACTGAATTGTAAAGATCAGACTGCACATTTCTGATAGAAAGGCTGCTGCTGAAATCAAAATGTCCTTTGGGGCTGCTATGTCTTTCACAACACTTTTTTTAGAGCAGACTAGCTCAATAATCCAGGAACTGGGTGGCACTTAACATAGAACCTTGGGTACTGACAAACCAGAACCCAGACACTTGCTGGACTTCACCCCATGAGCTGGTCAAACACACAAATCTATTTTAGCAGTTTAATTAAAATTATAAAAATCATATGAGGATATGCCTGCCTAGCATGTGGACACCTAGATCTATTTATTCTGGTCTTGCTACTATCAGCATCATTTGGATGAAGAATTGAAGAGAGAAATAAGACCATGTGAAAGAATAATCCAGCATTAAACTGATCTAGGGGCGCACTTTTTAGCTTTGTAATTTCTTTTGGATTAAGGGGACAAGTAAATTTAGCAATATCACCAACATTTCAATTTACTGAAGCTCCACTAATCCTGCAGTTCCTCAGCACCTGTCAGGAGGGGCACTGAAGACTTCCCAGGAACCTGCCTTTGGAGATGCAGTCATCAAATTACAAGAAAAAAAGCACAGACATCTGCACGGATGACCTCAGAAGAGATCTTTGCAACAGATAAACCCAGCGGTTATTTATTGTACTTCTGGCGAATTTGACCAGATTTAGGGGTAATTTTTGGACCAGAGATAACATCTAGCTAACGCTTACACGTATAATTTCTGTGTGATCTCAAGCTGTGTCATTTGTACGTATTTGTAGAGTCATTACAAAGCTGGTGTGTTTAATGTTATCTGCACCTTCACGTAACGTGCCAGGTGACGTAACCTGTAGCATTTAAAGACACCATGACATGGAAAAGGTCTGTTTCCACAGCTATTAAAACTGTTTAGAGGCACATAAAGCAATATAGTCGGATTGTTAAAAAGAAGTCTTTCGAAGTTTATGTTTTTTTTTAAACGTTGATTCTATAATGCTGTGCCAGTTCTTACAGATCTGGGTTGCTGAACAGGGGGAGCACTAAGTTTTTTACTTGCTAATTCAGAGTGTTTACAGCCTCAAAAGAAAAACAGGAGATATTTGTAAACCACAGAATTCCTAACAGAGAGTTGAAAAGTCGTATCTTTAGCAGTCACCTCCAGCTCTTGTTTTCTTTGCACATCTAAGTTGTGTTTTTTTTGAGGGAGGTAAAAAGCCTCAGATGCTATATGAATTTTTAAAACAGTACCTCAAAAATGGGGGTTTTACATTTCTGCCAGCATTTCACAGTAACATTTCACTTCAGAATACATTAGAGCACATTCTGCAGGTTACATTATTTTACCATTATGACTCTTTTTAGAGGAACAGCTCAAACCCAACGCGTTTAAGGCCAGCTAAGCGCAAAGGAAGAAACCTGGCCCTGTGGACACACGACAGATTAGCCTGTTGGTGACCTCAAAGCCAACACCTACAGCAGCTCCTTGGCTGCTGGTATCAGGAGGGGATGTGCCTCTCTGGGCTGCAGCCTCTCCTCCTGTAAACGCATCCCACCAGCAGAGGAACCTCATTAACAGCCAAACCTGGCAAAGATCCCCCCGTGGCTCCTGCCTGTGCCAGGACACAGCCTTTCAGTCGAGCACTGAAGGTTTTTTCGTGGCCAACGATTCCAGGAGAGGACAAAACAGGAGAAACAATGGCTGAAGCGAGGGGCAGGGAACACAAAAGCCCCCACGGAGCAGCAGGAGCAGCAGGCACAGCAGAGGAACCAAGACACTGACGTTCAGCTCTCCGAGCCATTCAAATTAATGAGCTCCAGAAATGTGGGTTCCCACTGTATTAATGCCCATCCCATAATGTGCTTCCTCCCCCTGGTAAACAGGATTCGGGATGCCTGGGGTACAGACAGAGTCTCACTGAAGATAATGGGCCCAAACTGATTTTAGACACAGGTCCCTTTCCCTGGAGACAGTTCCTAATGGTCTTCAGTGTTACAAAGGCATGACAAAAATATAAAGCAGCCACATTAGCCCAGATAGATCTTTTACAATTACCTTGACTCCTGAAAACAGTCCATCATATCTTACTCGCAAAATTTGTATTTTCCTCTGTTTGCACTTACACAGCTTTGGTTCATTGTAGTACAAATGGTATATACATTTATTTTTCACAGGAACACGAAAATGCCTTAGATAACAAAAGCAGATGTTTCTCAAAGGCTGTTCTTAACTTTACTTCTCTTCCCTAATAGTTATTTGTACCGTGTTTTAGCAAATTTCACTACTGGAAATTGCTACTATTACAAATGCAAATTAAAATGGATGTCGATTTTTTTTTTTTTTTTTTTTTCTTGCTAATACAGGTTCCAATCTGATATTTACTCATGCTCTAAACTCTGGAAAGGCTTTCTTTCCTCTTTGCACTTGTCACCATTGCAAGTAGGTGAGGGTCTGTCCCAAAACAAATTACTATTTTGTTGGCCATATTGTCAAATGAAAACATTTCTTTATGCTTGAGAGGCAGAGAGCCACAATTTTCCATCATTAATTACATTCACTGGTGGTAGCAAGTACATACGTACACACGTACACACGTTAAGAAGATGTCAGCTTTCCAAAATATATATATATTACTATATACTAAAATCTTAAACTTTGAGTTTTCCACCCTGTGATATCACACACTTCTTTTCAATCTACACACCCACAATCCCAGGGCTGTCACTCAATTTTGGAAGCCTGTTCCACGGCCTCAGGTCAAATGCAGTGTTTGCTTGGGGGTCAGTGCCTGCCAGCACAGAAAGCCTGAAATTCTCAGTGCCCAGGGCTCCAACAGCCTGGGACATTTGACAAGCAGCAGAATTAAAACTTCCCTTTGGACTCAATGTAAAGAAGTTATTCCTCATGTTGAGGTGGAATTTCCTGTATTTCGGTTTATGGCCATCGGCCCTTGTCTGGTTGTTGGGGACCACTGAAAAGTCTGGCACCATCCTCTTTGAGATATTTATATTCACCAATGAGATCCCCTCTCAGTCTTGTCTTCTCTGGGCTAAACAGGCCCAGCTCCAGATCACAAACCATCTCTGTGGCCTCTGCTGGGCCCTCTGCAGTATCTCCTTGTCTTTCTCAAACTGAGGAGCTCAGAACTGAACACAAATCCACAGGATGTGGGCAAAGAGAGGGGCAGAACCACCTTCCTCAACCTGCTGGCCACATCCTTCCCAATGCACCCCCAGGACCCCACTGGTCCTCCTGGCCACAAGGCTACACCACCAGCTCATGGTCAACCTGTCATCCACCAAGACTCCCAGAAATGCTGCATTGGTCCAAATGCTGCATTAAATCCAAAAAAGCTGCTGGGCAGCGTCAGGGTGTGCAAAGCGCCGGCGCCGTGCAGGTGTGGCTGCCCCAGGGACACCCAGGGTACCCCCAGCTTCCCTCCTG
This sequence comes from Sinosuthora webbiana, assembly GCA_013397395.1. Taxonomy (NCBI): domain Eukaryota; kingdom Metazoa; phylum Chordata; class Aves; order Passeriformes; family Sylviidae; genus Sinosuthora; species Sinosuthora webbiana. The sequence continues at coordinate 280,857 of VXBN01003318.1, read as the reverse complement.
CTCCCAGCATCCTGGGGCACGCAGGGAATTCCCAGTTAGCACCCACTGTGGGTTGCAGCCCTGCTGGATTTGGGTGTTGGCGAAACCCACCACCAGCCCAGCGGCACCTACCACAGCAGCGCTGGTGTCTGCACAGAATTAATCACCGCAGCAATTAGTCCTGGCCTCTAATGACTGTTTGATTGGAGGGCAGATCTGGATTCCCTGCTCAAGCCTGATTGAGTCAAAAGCATTAATATCAACACAAAAAGATTTGGCTGTGTGTTTGTGTGTTTTGCTCTAATAACGCTCCAGGACAAGCTCAGGCGAACGACGTCTGCAATATTTACAGTGACAAAGTGCTGGAGTAATGTGCCTCTCTCTGTGCTGAACCATTTGTAAGTACCTCATTAAAATGTACTTTTTTTGTTTCTTCCCTCTTTACCTTAAACTGGTTCATTCTCCTTGGTTTTTTACCGCTTTGTGGGAGAAAATGTCAAACTGCACAGTATCAAAACAGCCATTCTACTTTGGTTTGTTTTTTTTTTTGGTTTTTAAGGCATCCTTAGATGCATTACTCTGACACATTTTGTGGTCAAAGAAAGGGTTTTGAAATCCACATGTTTAGAAAGACTTGACATTTCCATTTTATTTTGTTTATTCCTGGAACAGGCTACTTATAACAGCTACATCTGTCCCTAACGACACAAACTAGATATAAATTAATATAAACAAATACTGTACCTAGTTTGCTGTGATAACAGACTCTGTTACTGCATGCTTACACTTAAAATATGGGAATATAGTGGAAATACACCTTCAATCTATTTCAAAACAGTGAGAGGAAAAGTGATGTCCAATAGAATTTAAACAAGCTCAAAGAATAATTTAAAAAGCTATGGGGGAGAAAAATACATGTCTGGTATGGCATGGCCAGCAAATATTTTGAAATGGCTTTATTACTTGCCATCTGTTCTGCCATTTTCCCTAAGTGTTTATATTCTTTTATAAAAAATCTGCTTATATATATGCAACAGATTAGTTTTTACAGGAATGAATCAAATATAATAGCAAAAGGTACTTTGTTTTTATATGAAGGGTATGACCAGAAATACAGTGTAAGAAAGGTAGGGATGTAAGACTGCTCTTGTCCATTGAATAATCCTTTTTATATGTCCAATAAACTGACCAAGGAAACCGAGCATGCCTCCAGCCAGGCAAAGTTTTTACTATTCTCCCATGAAACATCCACCCACTCTGTTCCTGTTACATTTCTTTGCAGCTTCTGATCGCAGGAGAATATAAAAACTGTAACTAGGTAAGACTGAAATGAAGCAGGGATAGAGCAAAAGCCATAAAACCCGGATACAAACTTTCCCAAAGTCTGAAGGTGTTTGAACCCAAGATTTTGGCTCAAAACCACCCTTAATTTGAGGCAGCATCTGGCAGGCCAAATGCTCCGCAGAACGCTGGCACCGTGAGAGATGAAGTTCCACACGACACAGAATGTTGGAAGAAACACTCCCCCGACGGGGGAGGCCAGGTCACACGGGGAGGGTGAGCGCAGGGGAGCTGGGGTTTGCAGCTGCAAGGAGGGACACAGCTCCCACCACCCCTGTGCTGCTCACTTCAAAGGAGGACAGACCTCCTGACCGGGTTCATGCAGTGCTTTGCCCTCCCCTGCTGGTCCTCTTGTTCCCACCCTATTCTTTTAGGGACCCAAACAAAGTCAGGGGGACAGGGCTGCCCAAGGAGAGTCCCTGGCTCTGAGGTCTGTGTCGCTGCACTCCTCCCAAGCCCAGAGATGTGCCCTGAGCCAGCAGAGCCCATTACAGCATCCCAGCGGTCTTTCCACACCTGAAAAAGTGTTTTTTGTCTTCTTTAAAAAGCGTTTTGGTACCTAAGGAGGCATAGGGATAAAAGGAATTCCAAAGGCACCTTGAGCCTGGTGTTCCCCGTGACTTGGAAAGTCCTGAGCGTTTCTGAAAACCTCACTCAGCATTAACCACATCTTCCATATACCCAAAAGCTTGGTCTTCTGGCCTTAAACTCACCATTTCCCACCCAAAACAGGTAGATGCATTATCCTGGTGTTTCCGCATTTGGTGTTAAATGATACTTAATTACAGTCACAAAAGCTATCTGTGTGTTTTAACAGCTTGGATGGGGCTGAAAGTAAGTGGCTTATTAGCTGCTGTGAGGAACATTTCACAATAGGATCTGCATTTTTCTAGAGCTCTGTAATTAAAGTATGCAGTAACGTGACCACAACGTTTTTAAACAGCTGGCACACGGAGCTGAAAAAATAATTAGTTTTCAATAAAAAAAAAAAAATAAAAAAGTTGCTTTTTATTACCCAGGCAAAGTTCTCCAGTGACTTTTAAGGATCTGCCAAGTGAAATTCAAACATGAAAATAGAGTCTCTATGTTGGCTGTTTTCCAAGCCGAATGAAACACGAATACACCGATTTGTGCCAAGTATTAGACATGCTGAACTGAGGCAAAGTGGTTAAGTATCTCCCCAGGTTGAATGTTACACAAAACAGTGTATCTGCCCCCCCAAAAAATGCTGTACTCGGAGGGGCAGGGGCACCGCTGTGGCTTTCACTCATTGTAGCCTCCTCCTCCCAGCAGTCAGGAAATGAAAAAGCAGCCCAGGAAACAACCAAAATACTCCCTACAAGGAGCTGAGGGCCTTGGCAGCAAACCCTGTATATCTGGCTTCAACTGTTACATAATTTGGGGCAGGGCAGACAAGGGGAGGTTGGCAGCAGCCAGGTGAGCACTGCCCTGGGCTCACCTGTGCCACCACACAGTGTCACCTGTGCCACGTGTGCCGGGGCCATGGCACAGCTCTGGCACCCAGGGGCTGCAGGAGAGGCCCCCAAAGGCAGAGCATCTCTGTGTGTCACCACCTGCACTTGGCTGATAACAAGGGGACCTGGGAGACTTCTCATTTCCTGATATCAAATCCATAATCCCCACAGCTGGACCCGAGAATGAGTCTATGGATATTAACCACTCAGGTTTTTTTTTTTAGGCGGTTCTTCCAGCACCTTATTCTATGCACCTCAGTCCATGGATATTACCCACTGAGGGGTTTTTTAGGTGGTTCTTCCAGCAAAATCTCTTTGCAATTATACTAATGATAATGTCTTGAAACACAGGCACAGAATAGGGCAACCATGAAAAGGTGACCTCACTGGTATGTGCTAAAACAAGAGGTTCTATAAGAAGGTGAGACCTTTGGCAGAAAAACCTACATGTTTGGTTTTAATAATTAAATAATCACGGCTAGGGGAAAGCAAAGCCAGTAACAAATAAAAGATGGCACCCTCAGACTAACAGGCACATGAAAGCTGCAGCAATTTATGGACATTCTGAAAGTCTTGGAAGGTGTTTTCACCTTCCTCATCGCTTCACAAAATGTTAAAAGACAAAAATTAAGGGAGATTGTGGCGTCTCCCCATCTCTCATTTTATCACCACCATTTAATTCACAAACACTTAAATAACTGATCGCTTGAAAGCTTATAATTTATTATGAGCTATTTATAACAATTATTATAATAATTATTCATAACTATATAATAACTATTATAATTACTATATAACTATTTATAATTATTTATTATAATTTATTGTTCACAGCTACTGGGGACTCACAGGGCCAGTTCTTCCAAGTTATGTGGTGGAATTACAACTGGCCATTGAGTGCTTATCTGAGAGCACCAAACACATCCTGATCCAAGGACCTAAAGGTACTTTGGCCCACTCCATCCCACAGCTGCTGCGAGAGTTATTTCCATAGTGCAGTTTGTCTACTGATTTACTACTGACTGTTAAATGAATTCTAAAATTTGCTTAAACGTTTGCGTTTGAAGTTGAGGGGAAAAATCGCTTCGTTAGCAAAGGTTGAGTCTAATAAAATGGAAATAGGCCGTGTGCTCCCCAACACCCCCACCCACAATTAGGCAAACTGTGGTAGATGAGTTCCAAGGACAAGGGGAAAGAGAGGCAGATTTGTATTTCATGCTCCAATAAGGATAATTGCCATGCTATTGTTAATTTAATATATAAATAAAAGCAGGATGGAAGTATATTTCAGAGTTAGAGTATTCTATAGGGTCCCCTTTTCACAGCACAACGCTGAGGAAAGCCAAAGCTGGAACCAGTTATTTCAATACATATTTTAATTAAAACACATGGGCTGTTTTCAGGTGGATAAAATCACAGTGGGTTCAATGGCAAAGGACTGAGTGAAGCTGCATTTGCACACTGAGCAAACCTGGTGTTAAATCATTGCAGCAAAGGTGCTCTGTCCAGGAGGCTTTCAAGTATCACAAGTAAAATAAGTCCGGGTTGCTTAAGTTCTTACAGCTGATCCCCTTTCATGGAAAAAGCCAATTACAGATCACAGATGTCTCGACTAATCCTTTTAAATATCACAGAGGCAGGAAATAATGTGAAAGTGCAATAAATGACAATTTGTATAGTTTGAGTAGGGCTGGAATAAGACAGCACACGAAAAACAAACACAAAAAGGCTCAAACGCACAAAGGAAAAATAAAGGCTTATATTAACATTCAAGCTCGGTATGGCAAAACTGGAGACCGTGGGCTAGATCCTGTTCTGATTTACTGCCTGTAAATCCCTTTCAACTGCATGAAGAAAAATTAAGCCCAGAATGTCTGCCTGCTCTATTGAATTGCTTATTCCTCCCCCTTTGACCTCCTTCCCCTTTATTTCGACACTGCATTTTATTCCAACTTTTCCATCATTTCTGAAATTTTTTTCAAACCAGAGGAAGGAAAATTCTGCTTTCTGATAGTGCCCGCATCTTTCCAAGGCATATGCCTGGTAATTAGCATGGTGGGATCATTAGCATAAATATACAAAGAAATTTGATTTTAGAACACAAATACCGTTTTTGCCACGGAGCAATATAGGACAGGTGACAGGCCCAGCTGGGAAACCTCTTTTTCATTTTTCTGTGACCACAAATCAGACATCTTGGGCTCACAGCAGGACAGGCTCTACTGGCAGTAATTGGCACCATCTGTAGCTGTCAGAGCAGTGCCTGGCATTCCAGCATTTCATCTTTCCAGTCAAGGCATTCATCACTAGTCCAAAACTCAGCCAGCTGACACTGAAAGATTAACTTGCATTGATTTGCTTGGATAAGCTCGCCTGTGCCTCAGTTGGTACTGAGCGTTCCTGTTAAATAGCCATCACCATCACAAGATGTTTACAAGGTGATTGTCTACTCTGCTTTATTTTTTTTTTTTCCCCCCATTCCCTTACTCGCTCCTAATGTGTTTTCAATTATTATAATTTAAGAGATAGTGAATGAAAAGAAAGGAAAGTGAACGCAGCCAGCAATCAGGGAACGTGACTTAATGAAAGGATTAGAAATTCACAGCAGTGGCTGTTTGCTGGGCTTAAATGAGCAGTTTCTCCCACCCCTGTGTGTGCCATGAGAAAAAAAAAAAAAACTTGTTGATTTGGGGGTTCAGCGACAGACCGAGTCTCCTCCAGCTGTCAGTCTTGATGATAAAACTAAATGAAACCGTTATTATTTTCAAATGCAATTTTCCACTACTTGGGTAATTTAGTTTGCATTTTCCAGGAAAGCTTTATAGCAGCGACACCAGATGCAAAGTTCAACCTCCCTCTCTTAATCACCTAACACCATAGCTACTTACCAGTGTTTTTAAGCCTCTGATGTGTTCAAAGCCCAGAGCCTAATCTTTCACAGTCGTACAAGGGTCATTACTATTTCAATTTAGAAACCTAACATATTCCGTAGAATGTTTTTGGGTGAACAAGCTGCAATTTGAAAGTTAAAAATTCATGTCTATTTTAGCAAATGACAGACAAACATGACGACCTCCCAGGCAAACCTAAGATAGTGAAATTTGTGAGGTTCACATAAATGACAATCCTCTTGCTTTGAAAATGAAAGCAGTGATGTTTTTGTGAGTAAATAAAGGGGATTATGGGGGGCTTTTATATCTCCTACTATAGCTTTATTAAAATCCTGCTCAGAAATCCTTATTATTGCTCTCTGCTAGGCATTTCCTCAGCAATGACTTGTTTCCCACAGCACAGGTGACATGTCACAGCCCACACAACACGTCCATATAGGGCTCCTTGGTAGTTTCAGTGTTTTGGGGCCTTCTCTGCGCATCTACTCCAGACCAAAAGCTCCATCATCTCATGTTTCATTCCACACCCACTATGGGATGAAGCTGTAAGGGTTGGCAAGTCGGAATTAACAGTGAGAAGCACCTGAGGTTTTCAACACCCTCGTGAGGGGAAGCAGAAGGGCGGGCACAGATCTCTTCACTCTCACGACCAGAGACAGGGCTCAAGGGAATGGCAGGAAGATGAGTCAGGAGAGGTTCAGGTTGGATATTGGGAAATGGTTCTTCACCCAGAGGGTGGCTGGGCAGTGGAAGAGGCTCCCCAGGGAAGTGGTCATAGCACGAGGCCTGGCAGAGATCAACAAGTGTTTGGAAAACACTTTCAGGCACATGGAAGGTGCACTGTTGGGGTGTCCTGTGTAGGGCCAGGAGCTGGACTCTGATGACCCTGATGGGTCCCTTCCAACTCAGAATTATATTCTGTAATTCTGTGATGAAAGGAAGCAGGTCAGAAATGGCTGCAGAGCCCAGCTGCAAGGTCCTGCAGGGTGAATGGAGCAGCACATCCATCTATCAAAGCCCAAGGTTTGGCCCTAGGGATGGCAATCCCATCTGGGCACAGGAGCTCTGCAGGGCCAAGAACCACCAAAAGCAATTTCAACTTTGCATGAGGTACAAGGCACGCAGGAGAAGGCTGTGCTGTGTCAGGGAACATGAAAGCAGAGCAAAACAGAGGCTCAGTCAGGGGCCTACAGCTCCCACAGAGCTGAACTCATGCTCCTGAAGGTGATTCATTCTGCCCCTGAAAATGGGGTATTTTAGATAAAAGGGAATATTGTGGCTGTGATTAGTGGTGCCTGTCCCAGCTCTGCCACAGACTGCCCTAAGAACATCTCCTAACCTTAGAGACTAGGTCCAAACTAGGCTCATAACTCAGTGGGGTTTGTCCTTTGCTGCACACAAAAATAGCAATTTTCTCTCTTTTTCCAACGAAGACAAGATGTACAATACTTCATCAAACAGAAATGAACTTAAATAGCTTATATAAATTACATCTATTTTCAACTATCTCTGCTAAAAACATTTCATCTACTACAGAACACTCATGAGTGTTTGCAACACATCTGTGGAATAAAAAAGAGTTAAGCATAAAAGAGTATTAAGTCATCTGGTTTGGAGGGATTTTTGTATTAGATCTTGTTCATTTATTAAGTGTAATGTGATAGTGGCCAGATGATTAATACAGTGTGGCAGGAGTGATGTAACAGGAAAGATAAAAATGGATCTCATGAGCAGAGAAAGAGGATGGGGATGTGGAGGGGGTACACAGAGAGGGCTGGGATAAGGAGGTCAGTGTTTACAGTGTCTGAGTGTGACTGACTTCCTTTGGAATGGGCTTTAGGGAGGATTTACCCTTTTGGATGGTGATTATATTCCACAGCATTTCCCAAGCAAGGGGGAGAGAGTACGGCATTACTTCGCTTTCAGAGAGTTACTGCCCCCAACATGGTCAAACCATTTTTCTGCATCTGTGGGGAGGGAGATTTTGGGTTCCTCCACCCATTTTGAGCAGTTCCCACCAGGTCACCCCACTGCAAGCCTGGCAGGGACTCAGGGCAGAAAAGAGAGAATTCTGGGGATAAGAGAACTGCTGAGAAAGCAGTGACTGAAGGATTGGTAAATCCCTGCCATTAATTAAGGGGTCCAGCTGCCTTTGGTAAGAAATAACCTGAAGAGCAACCTTAGCTATCAATATCTAGCAACCCTAGCTTTGTTGACTGACAAAAGATCTAAAATGGTGGCATTTATGCAGAAAGTCTCATTGCTTTCAGATATGTATTCCACCACAGCTGCTGAGATCTCTCACATCTAACTGTATTTGGGATGGATCCTTTAATTAGCTTGAACCAGGAATTATAAAACTCAGTGTTTTAACCAGGTGCCCTTTAGGACAGTCGTACAGAATTCAGTGACAGCTCTGCTCACAGTGGGACCTGGAGGTCACTACCTCACCACCCTATCACAGAATCCTTCTCCTTCTCATCAGGGTCAGAGTTTCAAACACATCCAGCATCAGCACATTTCACTGGCCGTGTCTGGGCAGATTTTCAAAGAAGGCCTGATCACCCAAGAACAGCTACTGAGTGCCCGAACCTGAGTAGCACACAAAGGATTTTGTAAGTTGACCAGATTGTTCACTTGCAATTTTACAGTATGAACACGCCAGTGCAGGTTGTGTGAGGTGATGTCAACACACAGGAGGAGCAAAGAAGAAAGGGAAGTGCTCAAGGTCAGCCACACAGCACTGAGATCCCACAGTTCTATCTCCAGTGAGCACACTTGACATGTTTCTCCAAACCAGGAACACGAAACCAATGCTGATTAGAAGGAGGATTTCCCTTCGGAGTGGTGACTGCTCAGGGGAATCAGATTTCTGTATTGACTTTTACATACACAGAAGGTGACTAAAGGAATTAGGCCAGCCTGCATTGCTGCAAGGGGATAATGAGCCCCGTGGTTAGATGGAAATGCATGTGGATTGTTCTACACCCTCCTCCAAGCACTTTCACATACCATTAAAACAAACTGTGCTTTTGTTTTCAAATAATGGCTGTCTCCTTACTCCAGTCACAGCTGGGCACAGACTCAAGGAGAAGACCCAGTGCCCCAAGCTCCCCCCTGATGACAATTCCATGCAGAACTCGTTGCCTGAGCCACAGCAGGGCAGGGTGTCACCTAAGGAGAGCTGAAGGACAGCCCAGTGGTCCCGCCCACTTTCTGAAAAACTAGAAAGTAAAACATGGCAAAGATTATTTTCATAAATAGAGAGAAAAATTCTAAAATATATATATTTATCAACACCTAATTAAAAACCTAAACAAAACTGCACACAGGTAGTGCAGGGACACAGCAAATTCAAAGGAGTCTTGAAATAGAATCTGCCCGTGAGACAACACAAAACAGCCCCATAAAAAAGAGAGTACCTTAACCTGAAAGTCAGGAGCTCTATATTACTAATACCTTGTATGCTTTTTATTTTAAAATAAAATTTGCCGAATTGCACTTATATTTTAGCTAATAACCATGACTTAAAAAAAAAAATAGACCAATAGAATCATCCTGCAAGTTCTACAACAGGTTCAAAAGACCATGATGGGGAAAATATGCTTAAAAAATATTAGGAATTTTTTATACTGCTACAGGCTAGAACAGTTGGTGGCTGGTCACAAATGGTGTTCCCCAGGGCTCGGTACTGGCACCAGTGCTGCTTTATGTATTTATCAAGGATCTGGATGAGGGGATAAAGTGCACCCTCAGTCAGTCTGCAGATGACACCGCTGACCCAGGAGAACCAAACTGACCTGTGCTCTCTCTGATGCTGCTGGCACGCTGCTGGTAGCTCAAGACCTTTTACCAACTCAAGGAGCAGTGAAGATGGTGGTAGGACAATAAAGCCTACACAGAGGAGAGATTCCAGGCAGACTGGAGTGGTGGGAGCTGCCAGCCTGTCCTCACAAGGTCAGCAGGTGTCTGTGGTGTGCCTCCTCTGGCACTGCAGCACCGAGGGCTCTGCCACCCCTGCTCCCCTCTCCTGACCTCTCCAGATGCAGTGAGGCAAAGCCAGGGCCACGTCCTCACAGTGCAGGAGCAGAGCTCGAGAGGAAAACTGCTACTGACAACAAGTCAGAGTTATGTGGCATAATGGTTCTAAGAAGACACTGAGCACGGGCTCTGTTTTTTATGAACCTTAATGTTTATAGCACTGGAAAGCTTCATACTCAAAATATTTGTTTCCATTAACTGGCAGATGCTTTCCACACCTTGCTCTCCATGTCCACTCCCTGCAGAACAGCTCAGTGCACAACAACTTTTGGGTTACACAGTAAAACAAATACTTTCATTAAGATTAAGGTAATTACAGAACAAAAGATGCATTCTGAGACCCTTTGTGAAACAAAACACCTTGTTTGTGGAATCAAGCTGATTCTGTTTGCTATCAGTTAGACTGCAGGAGTAAGGAACTTTATTTTTAAGACAGCAATGACATTCTTTTTTAAAGATATTTGCCTTTACCTAAAAAGAATTAGAATAAACCCACCAACTTTGAAGGAACAGTGCTAGGCCACCAGATTTACACAGAGTTCTGAGACATTTGGTGTTTCACCTAAAGCCTAAGCTACTACATCATTTATTCACATGAAGAACACAGTTTCAATTTATTTAAGAGCTTTCTAGCTTACACAGTCCCAAAGAAAAGCTTCAGAATGTTATTCTTACTCGTTTGGAAACCAGAAAGCAAATAGGAGCACATAAGAACTTATTACATTTTAAAATGTCATGATAACGACGCCAGACTCATGGTTTTTTTGAGAAGGAACCTTTGTCTTGGGATTTTTTCCTTTTCCTTTTCTTTTTTTTTTTTCCTATTTTTTCCAACTGTGCGTCAGTGACAACATCCAGTTTGATAAATGGTTGGTTGCAAAAGCAGCACAGGACGATTGGCAATGCAAACCACATTTTTCCAAAACTATTATTGGTCTGTGTGGCTTAATTAGAGGAAGTCCAACTTTAATTTCAAAATTACTGAATGTTTTCTGCAAAACCAAAGCTCTTTCCATAATCCCTTAGATTGCTCCATTGCCTCCCAAAATAAGCATTTGAAATTGCTCAGTGTACCCAAATACATGAGACAGAAGTGTGCATTAGAGGGGAGTACAGCTCTCAATCACAGAGCCCTGAATCTCTGGGAAAAAAAGGAAAAAAAGCTGCCTGGAATTGGTGAAATCAACTATTTCAGATCTATTCTGCAACAACACAGCACAATTTGCTTCTCTTCCAGCAGCAAGATTCTACTGATAAAAACTGTGGGAGGACAAATTAGGGCAATCTATAGCACAACCCTGATTTAGAAGAGATGGAGACTTCTCTATGTTTTAATCACAGTAATAATGGTAGAAAAATCTGTGAAATCAGAAAGCCTGATGTGGTGTTTCAGGTGCTTCACATTGCATAACTTTTATTATGGAGTCCTGCCTGCTTTTTTTCACTCTGCATCAGTGTTGTCCTCATTAATGTCAAAAGGATTTATGTGTGCACATGGAAGCAAGAATGTACGCCTATGTGTTTGCAGTCTCACCTGTTATCTTTCTCCTGCCATTATCTAGCAACTTCCCTTCCAAAGGACAACATTTATAGCTCACTGGTAAATAAAAGGCAGATAAATTTTATGTACTGAAGCAACATGAGTGTGAAGTTGGTCTGACTCAATTGCATCAAACCAGCTGAAACAGATATTGTGTACACAACAGGCACATCTCTGGTTTCAAAGTTTTCATAAGGAAAAAAGAATCCTCTGGGCAAAAGAAATCAAAACACTGGGATGAAACACACTGGATCTCATGAATTTCCTTTGCAGCTCTTAGGATCTGCACAAAAAAATGAACCATTAAAAAGCAATCCCTATTTTCCAATCCTATCAGCTACAGCACATCATCAGGAGTTTACATAATTCTTAAAATCAGACACAAAATGTCAACAGACTGCAGCTGAATGCATTATGGATACGGAATACTCTTGCAGAGTTTTCATTAAGTCTAACATGATTTACAGGACTTAAGACACATTGCTTCAAGATTTTTATATCACTGCAGTAAGTACTCCAGGGATGTTTCGACCCACTCGAAATTGTTTTAGCTGCGCTATTACCTGGGTCAGAACTGATGGCAGCATATATCAATTAGACTGCAGCAGTTTAATACCTGCTCCTATGCATCTGGTCACTCAGAGATTCACATCCAAGATTTCCATACCCTAAAAAGAATATTACAGCAGGGCCCTGGAATGGGCTAAGGTTACCTCATTTATTTGAGAGGCGGCCTTAAAGAAAAGACATCAGGAGACAACACCCATTCAGATTACAGATGTCCCTCCCCTTCACCACAGAGACTGCTAACACCTCTTTCTTCTGATTACTCCTCATGTTTGACCATTTTGTAAATTATGGTGCAGGACTGCATCTAATTTGGACTGTAAACTTTTTGATAAACTCAACTAGTATCATTGACACTGATTGACTCCAGTCTAGGATCTGGGTTCTTTATTTGTTTTAATCCTATTAAATAGAGAACATTTTAAAAATAGTGCCACTTTAGTATTTTGTCATACCTAGAGTCAAAAATACATGGGTGTCACTTCTGTCTGGAGAGGTAACTGTAGTTAATGACTGTGCCAGTGGTGATCACTGTGTATATTTTATATGACATGGCAGTACTGTGGATCTCCTTGGCTGCAAATTGTTAACAGACGCTTTTACTGAAACTGGATTTGTCCCTGAACCTTACTAAGTTTGAGAATAAGTGCCCCTGTGACATAATTTTATTATTGGAGGAGCAGGTTTACCCAGAACCTTTGTCACCTATCCAGCACAAGATGGTTACAGCTGCCTTGTTAGTAATACCTGAGAGGCTCAGTCTCTCAGGTAAGGAATTTTGCCTGGTGCCAACAGATGAGGCACTTGAGAAACATCTGTTGCTTACTTGCCTGCTGTAACAGCGTGAAGTTTTCAGATTGCTGGGAACACTGGGTTTACCTGCTCTACACAGCAAGAGACAGTTTTTCATAATGACTCAGGGAAAAACTTAAGGTCACTAACACTTCATCTGTGGTTACGTCCTTAAGATCTGTCCTTTGCTGCTCTGTACCTTTTACTCCATTTTTAGCATAAGAAAACCCCCAGGACATCAGCAAAAGGCTGTAAAATCAGTCTCTACAGAGCTCTTCCCTGCCTCCTCTTTAAACACTCAGCAGATCTCTAACAGAGGGCCCTACTCCAGCAACACTAATATGAGCTCTCAGGACCTCTTGCTCCTAACCTGTGAGTGCCAAGATGTGAAACAGGAACAAAGACAATTCAGAATAAACACTAAAAACGTGGTTAAGCCTCAGGATCAAGACAAACATCAGGCTTAAAAAAGTGTTCAGTTGGTGCAGAGGGCTGCCCATATAAACCAACTCAAAATCTAACTTGCACATTACATGGTAGTAGCATTTTTACAATCAAGCTTCTATGGGTTCAACAAAACCTTAATAAAAGACAAAACTAGGGCAGAAAAGATGAATTAAGGGTAGAAAGCTACAGGATTTGCCCTCCAAACTTTCCAGTGGGGGAAATCCATCTCTTTTAGCATAAATGTGCGCAGTTTTACAGTGGTCCTGCTTCTCCATGAATTTCAGAATACATTTACTAGAAAATTCATTACATGAAACATTTATCCCATGAATAAATTAGAGACTCTGAATTACAGTGCAATAAAACTTTTGCTGCTAGAAAGATTTTTATGGGTGAAATAATGTGAAAATTAGTAACATTAAATATGATTCTTCTTAACCCAGAATAGTCACCACACAATTATTTTGACATGTTCTGGCATACATCATCATAGATCTAGTCAAATAGTGTTATAGAACAGATTTGGAACCCTTTTATAAACCATCAGGAAACACAGAGAAAAGGGCAATGGAGAAGCAAGTTTTCAATCCTGAACTGCTGAAGAGAGCAATTTTTTCCCCAATCCATTCCAGATAAGCAGGATGACTTTTTTTCCAAAAGGGTTTTGCCCAGTCCTTGAGTAGATGAGCAAACAGTTTCACTTTTGTATCTGGTGTGTGTGTGTGATGCTCTAGGATGGGGTAAATGCACTGAGGGCAAGCCTCCCCTGGCATTAAATGGCAAATCTGCTGTGCTGAGGCATAGGCTCACTTGTCTAATAAAAAATTCTAAACTTAATACAAACACAGAGCTGCTCTGTGCCATGAGGTCCAGCACTGATAAACCCACTAACGAAGAGACCAGATCCCACCAACCTCCTTCCTGCAGAACAGGTGTCTGCATTGTTGAAAGATGCTGCTACTTCCTACGAATGAACTGATCTAAAACTTTAAACCCTTGCTGGAAGGTGCAGTACCAGGTCAGTGTGCACTGAAATGGAGTTTCAAGCTACACCTACAGCACAGGTGAGACCTTCCACCTGCACTTCTCACTCTGAGACAACCTAACCCTGGACAAAATGCTCAGTATTTTAAGTGACTAAAAATCTGCTGGGATGAAGGATATTGACAGAATTTAAACCTAACTTTAGAAAGCAGAATTTCCTTATCCTGTACTTTCCAAAGGCTGATGGAATTGCCACGTGTCACAGAGCTGCTATACTGGGCTCAGTTGCTTCCAAACATCGTGCCAGGCTTGCAAGAGAGGTGTCCCTGCTTCAGAATGCTTGTATGTGAAAGAAAATAGATTATTTTTGCTTTATTGTGGAAGGTATTTAAGGGCAAGAGGGATGGAATCCATGTATTTTCTTTGGGCATTTCCCTATTCATAAATTTTTTTTTTTTTGTTTAGTTAGGTGGACCTTGGGTTTTGGCAGACTCACAGCAGACTTTGTTTATTGCCTATTCTGAAAAGCAGCCATTTGTGTGGAGCTTTTCTGGAGGTGCCCCTTTCCAGACTCAAATGATTAAGTAGATGTTTATGAGTATTAAAGAATGTCTCTTTTCTTAGGAGGGGGAAAAAAACCCACTGATGCAACGGAAAGTGCAAGGCTGCAGAGCGCTCTGTGCACACCAGCCACTCCAACCCAAGAGTGCAGGAGCACGACTGCATTCAAAGGAGGTAAATCAGACACCCTCGAATGCTTTATCTCCCTCTCTCTCTGTTTGGTTTCCCCCAGCATAACTTTACACATTACCTCATGACATCTTTATAGTGGTGGAGAAAATGATTAGACTCTGGCCCTTGAAAAATTGCAAACACAGAGTCATTTGTAGCGTTTGGCTGCTCTAATTAGCACATCACTGAGGGGTAATGAATAGAAGTCTGTGAAGAAACTTAGAAATTAGTACCACTAGCAATGTTAGAGTAAAAATCAGAACTGTGAGTAACAGTACTCAGAGGATTTGGGTAATTACTGGATACTCCCAATATAAGGTCTGTCACTTGATCCTAAGGGACTCTAAGGCTTCAACAAGCCCCAGAGGCCCAATATCCTACCCCAATAAATGAGGCTCACAAAGTTCACTCGGAGTTAAAGACACCATCACGAGTCTATTGTTCTTTTTTTTTTCTTTTTTTAAAGGTGGTTCTCAAACAGCGTGGAATTAGGCAACCTTTTTTTTTTTTTTTTGCACGTCAATCACTGGACTCCTCCATCTGTAATGAGATGTTATAGCTTCCATGTGTGTGAAGGGATGGAAATGACATCACCCCAATAACCAAATGTGCAAGGCCACATGGATTCCTACAGCCCGACCAACAGCTGCAGAATTTGTGCTCAGGTTCCTTAAACATTTCAATGGTCTCCAAGCAATTGGAAGGTGGGGAGGGAAATATTGCTCTTCAGGGGACGGTGAAAGACCTGGAGTGTGTAAAGAAAGGACAGTGCCTTTACCTGCTCCTGCCTGAGCACTCAGAACACCCATTCCAGCAGCCCAATGGCACAGAGGGGCAAACATGCTGCAAAGTGGGTGTGCTCCCCCCTCCCAAAAAAGAGTGACCAGGGTACTCCAGGGTACTCCAGGGTACTCCAGCCCACAGCAGGCAGCCTGGGGCAGCCTCCAGGAAAGACCAAGCTGGCTCTTCCCAGCTCTGGGACGTGGTGCCAGGGAACCACTTCAGCTTCCCCCTCCCCTATGGTGGGAAGCTTTCAATTCTGACCCATTCTCAACCTGATGTAAAGGGGCTCCAGCCTGTATTTTATAACATGTATTTTTTTAAAAAAAAAAGCCCTGTAGGATCAACAACTTTTATTGCAACTTTCAGCTGCGCTGTGCTCTTGTAAAGCCAGATTAAGCTGGGGTCTAAATGTCACGACCCTTTCCTCTCCCTCCCCTCCACCTTCCATCATCTTTTTGTTTGTTTCCAGGCGATTTCACTCAACATGAAACACAAAAACAAAAACAAAAACAAAAACAAACCAAAAAGAAGAAGAAAAAAAAAAGAATAAAAAAGGAAATAAAGAAAAAAGTAACAAGAACCAAATTCTGTATATAAACAAAGGCAGCTTTCAGGCTTGCTTTTCATCCTGAACCGAACGGGCAAAGAGCGTCCGTGCATTTGCAAGCTTTTCCAAGTGAGCCTAGAGGGGCCTGTTTACCAGAGATCAAATCTCTGGCAAACAGCTCATTGCAGCTCTTCAAACAAGCTGAAATTATGACCTTATGTTATTGTTTCTCGAAAACCCAAACCTTTGATGTAAACTAATGTTGACCTTTCCAGCATAAATTTGACATGAAGCCACTTTTGTTCCAAAGGCCCTATGAAAATTCAGCCACAGTCCTATTGGATAAAGCCTTTTTGTGAGATAATAAATAATAGATAATAAAAAACCGGGGCCAATTTACTCACTGAAGTATTTTCTTTTCCTGACTGACTATCACAATGGAACTTTTCTACCTTGGCTTGTGCTGGGCTGTCTCACACCAACTGTGGGCTCCATCCTAGTGAAGACAAAGGAAAAACCTCCCAAGAAGTTCACGTCCTCAGCCTCTGAGTGAAACCTAGATTAAACTAAATTAAACTTCGCCTCTCCCATGGATCTCTGTGGAGACATTCCCACTTTAGCATTAGGTGGGTGTCCAAGGTGAGCTGGTGTCTCCAGAAATGACCTCAATACAAATTGGGCAGAAAGGCTCTCAATTCAACCTCAGTTCAGCTACAGAGAGCATGGAGAGGTGAGTTCCCAACACAAGCACCTCTGATCTATTGAAATGGTGACTCTGTTCACTCCTGTTCCACCGTGCCCACCCCTGGTGATCTGCACATCTTCCCATCCTGCCCAGGAGTCACTGGTGTCTGGGGCTATCTGCACACTCTCTTCCAACTATTTCATTTCATTTGCCATGACTAATCTCTATGCCTTATTGTTTTGCCTAATAACTTTTAAAGTAGTAAAAAGGGAATCAACAGACAAAAAAGGAAGATAATTCTGTTAATTTTTCAAAGTGCTGCTATTAATATTTAGTGCTCTCCTCACCAGCTTAGCAGTTTTAAAAACCAGAAATTTAGCTGGAGAATCCAGATAAAAAATGAGCAACCTTTATGTGGAGTCCATTAACTAATCCTAAATTAAAAGTGGCATTGAAATGGAACTAGAGGGATGTGCATAAAAAAAAAAAGAACACGTGACGAGCACATGGATACCACATGAATCCATTATGATAAGTATTCTTCCAGTAAGAGCAAATGAATTCTTTCTGACCACACACTTAAAATGAAGCCAAACTTGTTGGGCTTCTTAATAAATGTCAAAGTATCATTTAACTGTTAAACTAAGCTTATCTTTTCCTGGGCCAAAAGACTGGCAAGGCAGTGCTTCAGAGCAAAAAAAAATAAATATATATATATACATACACACAGACACACAGAGTATTTATCAGTATAACTCACTGTACAATCACTACATATCAAATAGTAAAAACCCCACTTTCTCCTTTTGCACTCCAAATTGGGGATTCAGCCCTTAGCCCAGCCTGTTACAGGAAATCTGCTTTGCTGTGTGACACACACTTGAAGTGTCTGAACTCTGTTCTGCAGAGAGTTTCTTGTGCTGCTTCCCTCCATACCTGAGTAAATACGAGCTGCAAAAACAAAGGTGATGAACTCAAGCATTTCAGGTAAGCTCCACTGACAGCACCTCATTGCCTAACCCAATAACTACTTTCAGAGATCACCTGAAATAACTTTTTCTTAATATTACAAACATTAAGTCTTGAGCTTACAATCTAGTTTGGGGGCCAGACTAAGAGGCCATGCATTTTTTTTGAGATATGAGATCAATGTAAACAAAACACACACTTGTGAATTTTTGCTTGCTAATCGTAAAGCAAGTTCCGTGCAAATCACAGAAACAGCAACGACAAATTGAATGGGTTGGTCATGGCAAAAATAGCAGATTTCACAGCATGACACTGATTAAAAGACAGACAGGAAGATCACAAATAAAGACATTTAAGCTGCCAAGAAAATGATGTTTTTAAGTACTGAATTATTTCTTTATTAATGCAGTCATCCTGGATGGATGTTCTCCAAAGCAGCAAAACCACCACTGAACAAATCTGTAACCCAACAATACTCCCAGTTTTAGGAACTGTTCAGTCTTCCTAATTCTTAGCTTAGACACTGCTGAATAATGCAGTGGACGAGAATCCAGGATGACACAATGAACTTGACAGAAATGCATTTTCTGAGCACAGGCTTCCCTGGCCTGGGAGCTCCAGTCTTTCTGCCAACATCATGAAGGTGGATTTTACCTCTCTGCACAAGGAGAAACCCCAAGGGAAGCCAAGTGTCACATCCTAAGTACCAGATAAGGTCCCAGCTCTCCCTCATGGACTCAGGCTTCATGTTTATTTTTAGAAGCACTGACTCATCAGTCACTGATGTCCATGTCCAACTGGTTGCCCAAAACGTATGAAAAATTCAAAGCCAAGACAGCTTTAGTGCTCAGGTCAGTGCAAAACCCCTCTGCTTTGGTGTGGGAATGGAGTTTTCATCTAACCTCGAAGCTGAACCCAGGAACAAAAAGGGAAAGCTCAAGTCTCTGTCACAGTCCAGAGACTCTGGAGGGAAGCCAGACTTTGCACAAAGCCAGGTGATGGTCTCCTGCCCCATCCTGCTCCTTCTGCACCCCCAAACTGCTTATCATGTCATCATTCTGTGCTCTGTGACTTGGTTAGGAACTAGAACTTGCACTCAGTGGAAAACTTTGCTTAAAAAAAGGAAAAACCATGGCCAAGATCAAAATAAAAATTCTCAGGAAACCATTATAATGTCCATTACTATTATATATAAATTCACAAATACTCTGATATTAACAATTAAAGAGAATTAAAGAGAATTTTGTGAGGGGAGCTTCAGGGATCTTTCCTCCATATGGAAGGGTCTATATGGATCCTTTTAAAATAAACCTCTTATGGGGCATCTCTGAGCAAGGGAAACTCAGATGTCCTCACTTCTCAGGAATGTGGCACGAAGCTCTGTTGAGGAATGTGAGTGCAGCATCTTTCATAGACAAAATTAACCTGAGGCTCTTGCCCAGGGAAGTACAGCACACAGAATGCTGGCTACTGTTTTTTTTATACAAGTTATTTTTAATAAATAGTGGCAAAAGCCAAAGAAAACTTCATAAACACGAATGGCTCCAGCACTTCCTGATGGAACGTAGACAATCCCTCGTGCAGAAACAAAAAATTACCCCATCACTCATTTCTCAGAGGGAGGCAGCAATTTCACGGGGCAGTAGCCACGCAAGGGACAAAAACTGAGATCTTCTTCATTATTACCAACCTCCTAGTTCTGCTCATCTGTATCTGATCAGACAGCAAAAATGTTCAGGTTTATTTAGAACCTTAAACCCCTGCTGAAATTCAAGACTCTAAGCCAAAAAGCTGTTGACCAAGAGTGGAAAGCTACACCTGAGATGATTCATGGTCAGGAGTGGGAAAAAAAGCACAGTCTCCTGGGGTTGAGTTTTCTCTAGTTTTTTTTACACAAGAAAAAGGATTAATTACTGTCTATTCCAAATAATTATTTCATCTGTCAGTCTAAAGCTCTGACTTTTCCCTACAAATGGACGTTGGCCTCTACCAAGGTGACTACAAAACCCACTTCCAACTACCAGCAGTAGACAATATGGCATGATGGGCATTTTTAAGACGTGCTGCACCCCTACATTTTCCTTGATTGCTCAACACATTGGTAGTCATTACTGCAGCAACTTGTTTCAAGCCAAGAGATATAAATGTCTGTCTGTGCTGACTGGCAGGGTGCTGTAAAACAACGCTGCCAGCCAATCAAACACACACTCCTCTCTTCCTCCTTGGGGTGACAGGATATATTTTCAGTGCTATAGCTGGGACTGATTGCCATCAATCAAGGTTTGGATTCCCAGCCCATCTCCAGAGCACACACATGCTGAGTGAAAGGCCAATCTAACTCTCTACCCCTTTGATAAACTCCTGAAACTTTATTAGATTATCGTTTTAGACAAAATAATAATCAGCTCATCAATGCAGGAAAAGAGCTCAAAAGCCTAAATGCTTCCAAAATTGGATCTTCTCTGCTTTTAAAGGTAAGCAGATGGAAAACATTTGATTCTTATTTATTACCAGTTAAATTTATGTTCCTTATTTCACCATAAACTACAAGAATTCACGAAAGTGTATCTTATTTCACTGATCTTTAATAACCTGAAAACCGGTAACAGAAAACCTATAATGAAGCACCCCATATACTGTAAATTAAAAATAAATAAAAGACCTCAAAGAGGTTTTCTTCAAAAGCTGCTTCAGTTTAGTGTTTCATTTTATATATACACCAAGAGAGAGACATCTGTAAACATTTCTAAAGTATAATGCAAAGGAACTGGCTGTGCCATTATCTATTCTAAGCACACGGTTCAACATTTGTTTATGCAAACCATATAATTGGAAACTCTGTCCATTTTCTGCTTGTGCTAAATATTCTGTGTATAAATACTTTTCATAGTAGATAAATAAGGTTTTTATTTAGGTCTTATCACCTTCATATTACATATTCATTGATTTCTAAACTGCCTTAAACAGCTCTGTAGATGTGAAACATTATGAATTCAGTTTTGGCACCTTGGTATTAAATTTGCATATCAGGTCACGCACCGCTTGACATACATGCAAAATTGCACTGCGGCTATTTTATTACAACCCACAAAATATATTCAGGAACTGCATGCAGCATCAAAATAAATTAAAATGGATAAAAGACCCAATAGTGAGCCACATTTTTTTTTATTGTTTAGTAGCGCCTAAAGCCATTTATATGTTCTAGTCAATAAACAAAAGTTAGACTAAAACAATTTTTAGTCTTTCTGCTATTATATTTTAATTGCAGGGGTAAATATATTTTTTCCCTTTACCAATTGTATCCTACTTAAGGCTTGAATTCTTTTAAATTGTATGCTATAAAAAGCAATGTATATGGATCACTGGCAAGCCCTCACGTTTCTCTGGGTATGTCAGGACGTATACAGACACCGTGTATCAAAAGTCAGACATACAAAGCAATATATTTGTCTAGTTGACTTTGTGGCTGAAATGTTTTTGTAACTTACTGTGTATGCCAGGGCTGCATTTGCATGGAGACTGCATTTACACAAAGTTAAAAGTGCATCAGTCAATGCTGCTCAGCCATTATAGTGCCCTCAATATATACCAGCTAACTACCTTCGGTGCTTCATCTACAAATTGCCCTCTTTATAATTCAGTAAGCTGCAGCAAAGGCATTAGGAAATTAAATAGTAGGGGACACATTTTCCAATTGCCCCTCGCTAGGGCTCCATTTCAAAGGAGCCAGCAACACTTGGGGATAAATAATTCGGCATTTCTCTTCGCTTGCTCCCAGGCCACGCTCACTTGGCTGCTCAGGTACCTCGTCAGGGCTGCAAATGGGGGGCCTCAGGTGTGTCACAGGCTCTCCAGGGGACACAAGGGTGTCCACAGGGCAGCCCAGGTGGCCGTGGCCAGCCTGGCCCCTGTCCCAGCCCCACTGCAGCGTGAGCAGCTCCTGCACTCCCAAAAAGGCAGCCAGGGCTTGTGCTGGGAGCCTGCTCAGCACCAGGGCTGCCTTCATCCCCCTTGGAAAAAACCACAGCTCCCCTCCATGTAGAGCAGGCAGGGTGAGCATCCTCTTGCTCTGCGATGGGTACCAAGTGTCTGTGAGCACAGGGATGGATCCACCTTCCTGAAGGTGATGCCTTGGGAGGGCTGAGCTGAAACAGAGACTGGACAGAGCTGGGGAATAAAGCAGGGATTTATTGAAAGGCCTCTAGGATACACCTTGGGCAGGACAGGTGTGAATTGTAACATTTGTACTGTCTTACACTTCACACGGAACTGAGAATAGAATAAAAGTCTTTAAAAAGCCTTTTAGGAGCTCTGTCTCTGGGTTAGAAAAAAGAGATAATCTGACACCCCGTGGCATCCCTGCTCCTCCCACGGCTGCCAGGGCACCGATGACTTTTCCTACATCACCTGCTCTCAAACCATTGCTGACCCTCAACCTTGGGAGATACATTATGAAAAAAAGGCTGGGGGGTGGTTGTTCAAGAGATTCTAAATGGCATCCTCCATCAAATCAGGGCAACAGTACAAACGAGGGAAATCCTGTAATTAACACACAATTAAATTTAGAGCGCATTTTACCGAGTCTAGCTCACACTGACATGGAAATTACATGACAGAGCGGCCCCACTAAGTCAGCAAACAACCGTTAACCTTGCAAACAAAGCAGGTGACAACTCCCCCAGGCACTTGGGCCCTCAACCAAAACTTCTGGTTCCTAAGTTTGCTCTGGTCCTTCTCAGAACACCACAAAAGAAACCTGAACGTCTACATGCCACAAGAAAAACACTCGCTGAACTCAGGGGAGGAGGATCAGAGCCTCGTCTGTGGTGGAGACAGACAGACCTCTTCAGAAACCCGCATGACTGCACTGAAAATCCAAGCTCACCAGCACCGCTATGTTTACAGCAAAAAAAACCTTAAAAAATCGACATAATGTAACAAATTGGTTCAAAGCATTGCTACAGACCACCGTGCTAAATTCCCACATCCTTAGCAGTTTGTAAAAATGTTTAATTTATGTTTATGTATTCTTATTCAAAATGTTAGTTAACAGCCTGTAGGGACCTGGTAATAGGATCCTTTTTTCTTTTTTATGTTTATTAGCTACATTAATGACTGTTTCTGCAATTCTGCTACAAAGACTTGCGTTAATGAACGCCAATTAATTCTGAAATGATTTTAAACAAAGGGTGATGAGAATAACCAATCAACCATGACAGTGTAAAGAGCAAGCAAGCTGCTGTGACCTAATTTTTCTGTGTTGATTCTTTGCTGTCAGAGAGCATCGTTATCCATCAAGAACACCTATAGATTTTGCATATACATACCACAGCACCGTAATTTTGGAAATGCTCTGCTCCTTTTCAACATGGAAAATTACTTCCTTTAAAGAACAGGTTTCAATAATATCGACTCACAAACTGCTGATACCTCAGAGGTCAGGCAGATCTTCAGCAGCATTACAGGGACCCTTTCTAATCTCAGCTTCTTAAAATTTAAGATAAGAACTGGCTGGCTCAAACACTTGGAACATCTGGCCTTTAAGTCAAAAACATAACAAAGAATCATTTCCCCGTTTCAACCTGTTTAATTAGAGTCATTGTATCCATCAATCTGTTTATTGTCCACAATTAATTAATCTTTTAGCCATTTAACACAATTCACAAGGACGTGAGTGTAAAAGAATTCCCTGAAACCAGCAACAGGTTGAGTGATTACACTGCTGAAATAACATATATATATGTGTGTGTGTCAAATCTGACCTAAAAAGTAAATAGACCATGCAGGCAGATGTGACTTACACACCTATTGTGTGAACAAACATCAAAAAAAGCCATCCAAAACTGCTCTAAATTTAAACAGAATGAACTGAAGTCGAGAAATGTCATTTGCTTTTTCACCTGGTGCCCGATCTGTGCCTCCACCACAAGGCCTCTACCAAAGAAATTACATGACCAATCCCATGGGATCATACTACAGGAGACAGAGGAATATGGCACAGGTTACCAAAGGTACTATTAAACGACAAGTAGACAGAAAAAAGTCAGCAGTAAACACACTTTTTTTTTTTTTTTTTTTTTTTTTTGAGTTTACTGACTGGTGTCATGGACAGACTGTAAAACAGAATGAGTGGAGGTGCAGAAAGGGAGCTCCATCACCTCAGGACAACATGAACTATGTGACTACAGGCAGGTGGGTATCTGTGGTACTAATTAACAGCATTTGTACCATGCCTATCCCTGTGCCACTCATGCCCTGCTATATCCACAGCCAGCCCCTCTCTCCACTCCACCTGTGCAGTCACATCTTTTGTGAGCTCGTGCTCCTATCTCCAGCCACCCTGGCATCCCTCCTGGACTTGTACAAAGAGGGACCTCCAAAAGTCTAAATTCTGACAAAACCTAAGTCAGTGCAAATATTTAAATTCCATAAGTACTTAAGCCTTGGTGCTGAGGCTGAGACAACTGCTCCTTCCATCCCTCATCTCAGGGAAAAGGGGAGGGAAATGTATATGGGCCTACACATGAGGTTCTGCTCTCGGATTTGAGAAGGATTGATCCTCACTTGAAGGATTCTTCACGTGTCCACTAACATATTGCAAATCCAAATCTCAGATCAGCATTTAGCCTTCTCTGTGCAACAGCAGATGCTCCCAGTTTACCACGGGGATGCCTTTTATCCCTCAGAGAAGCCCAGCTGAAGGTCCTTCCTTGTAAAAAAAAAAATAAAAAAGAAAAGACAGGAAAAGAATAAGACAAGAAGCTCTGGCACACAAATCTTTTTGTTCACTTCTCTACATGCAATCCAGAGACTGCTATTCTCAGCACAGTATGAAAAACATTCTCCTGAAAGAGCACACAAAGGGCCGTATCACTTTTACTGGGAAATACTCATTTTTATTGCAGGAGACTTTTCCTGAGTAAAGGCAGAGGGCTGGATCCCCGATGCCAGAGGCACAAAGTGAGATAGGTTTTGGGTTTGCCTGTGTGAAATAAAGGCACAGAGCAGGGCTGTGTTTAGAGCATTCAGCCTCCAGACACAGCAGCGCCAGCCGGTCCCAGCCCAGGGTGCTGCCTGATCCACGAGCAGCATTCCTCCCTCAACCAACCAACCAACCAACCATCTATGTTCTCCACTTGTATCATCCCAGCAAACATATCAGGGCTTTGAGGGCCACAGTGCCATCTCCCAGCAGAACAGGTTTTCCCACGTCCATTCACTGAAGTCACTCCATATTGCTGCCGATGGATTCGTATTTACAACGACAGAAGTTCTGCCATAACATCCAGCCCTCCACGAAGGGTTTATTACTGAAATGCCGATTCAACCATAGCTGTAATGACCCTATTTTATAAGGCACACATTTCAGGCACTTTTGCAAATGGGTTCAAAAAAAAATGGAGCAGTTAAATTATGCTGCTAACGTTATACGAATGTGTCATCACACCCTATCAAGCAATTTCATATCAAACAAGGATGTGATATGGAATTTTGCTGTTCCGATGCAAAGGAAGGAACTTGGAGAAAAAAGTGCAGTATTAGAACAATAACAGCCTTCTCCACCTTACACTCAGCACCCTGTAGTGTCTTTCAGCTGTGAGACAGCCTGGGACAGCTGGAAGATAAAGTTGGACTGACATCTTGTTGGATTTTTGTTTGGTTTGTAAATATTAAATGGAGGGTCTCAAATTCACCACGTGATTTCAACCAGAAAAACTGTGTGAAACAACAGATACCTCAGCCCTAACGAAGCTGTATTTTCACACTCTGGGTCTCCAGGCCTTTCATCATCACATTTCTGCATGCATTACACCACTAACGATGCAACACACAAAGAGGACAAAATGTCAGCCCTCGATGGAAATGAACTCCCCACCCTTCAACATTCAACGCTCAGACCTTGCTTAATTTGAATCTGTTAGATCATCAGTCTATTATTCTTCCAGCTTCATATAATGATTCCTAACACTGGCCACACACTGTACACCTGGCTGGAAAATGTTTCTTTTTAAACAATGCAAGAACTGAGCAATATGTAAAGCCAATAATTAAATTACATTTAGCTGCTGGCCATTGTTATTCTGCACTCCTTTCCCACCGAGGGAGCTGCAGTGATCTGATTTAAGCAGCAATCCAGCAGAACCATTTTTCATTGCCCGTGATTGTTGTGCAGAGTAAATTGGCTCACATCAGATTTGACTCTAATTTGGGTTTCAGAACAGTTAATTTGAACTTAAGCACTTGTGGAAGGGCTGTTAACAAGAGGTGCCTGCGCTGGAATTCTTCTCATTGCAGTGCTGTTATAATCCAGATCCTCACAGATCACGTGTGTGTGCTTTCCAGCGCTCCACTTGCAACGCTGGGCATGTCAGAAAACAACTTAGCAGATATTTAACAACGTCAAGGGAAAGTAACACAGATGCACACAACAGATTCTTGCTGGATGAGTGGCAAACAGAAATAAACACGTTTCTTTTCAAACACGCCCGCTACCTTGCGACTTAATCACCCCAGGATTAAATCTACCTTAGTCCTTCATCGTGGTGTTTTTGGTGTTCCAGCAGAGCAAATAGGGTCAAGCTCTGCTCATTCATAAGTTACCAAGAGATCCATGGAAATACCTAAGGGCTGAATTTTATCATCATTAGCTGTTACATTAATAGCACTAATGTCTTAAATCTTAATACTCTGGCTCATTAGCTTGGGTGAAAGACTATTAATATAAAAGGTGTGTTTTAGCCAATCAACAGAATTTATATAGGCTTTTGTTTTCTTTTATAGCATTGTCTCTCTTGCAGTCCTGGTGATTAGTATGGACATTAGATCACAATAATTCCATAATTAATAAGGAAAATATGATCTAATAACATAAATACAAGCTCTGCTATCACTTTAGCTCAGACAGAGCTTAACTTAATTTTACTCTATCATAAATCAAGTCTGTTACCCCTATCCATACATAATTGGTTGATGATTATTTTTTCCCCCAACAAAAGTACAATGCATTTAGAAGGGGCTGAAGGGAATCTGGGTTTTGGGTTTGGATTTGCCTGTTTTCCAGCGTGTATCAAGAGACAGATTATTCTAAGATAGGCTCAGAAATTGGTCTTTTAAGTGACAGTGCTGCCTACAGAAAACAAAAGTGTGCAGAACATATCTTAACCACCAAGATGGTTCAGTGGGCAAAGGCGGACTCCTGATATTTTGGCTTCTCATCAGAAGTCTCCTGCTATCTCTGGAGCCTGAATGTGATCACAAACAAGCAGCACAGAGCAAACTTAGACAGAATGGATGCAGACAGACTGTCAGAAAGGAGAGACAAGTCTGGCTCATGGACACAAACCAGAGCCAGGGCCCACACTCTAAACCCAAATGTAAATTCTTTATGGGCATGCACAGAGAACACCACTGATTATGATGGGATTGAAAACCTGCAAAGAAGATTCTGATTACAAAGTCAAGCATTCTTAGAGCATCAGTTAGTGCCTGGGTCCAAATGCTGCCTCTGCAGTTTGAGGGGGCTGTTTTCTGTTGTATAAAGAGACAAAATGTCCCAAGCCCAAAGTTGTATTTGAGTGAGAGGATGTAGAAATGCATTTAAGAAATACACACTTAATTTTGTTTGAGTATTATCCTTTTGCATCCTGCACTGGACTATGAACGGTATTTTATAAGTTCAGACGTAATTAAAATAATCAACAATAGCAACATCAACTATTTATTACACAATTAAGATACGTTCCACACCGTTCTTCATGTGTGCTTGTTCATTTCCTCCAGACATAAGTAACGTGTAGACAGATACATTGTTTATTTACGACCCCAGTGACAGTAAATGTGGCATATGTGCCTACAATGTTTGACAGATAAAATGAGTTATTTACAGAAGCTGGGTTTATTATGTATGAATACTGAAACAGCCACGGTGTTTGGAAACTTCTCCATTTATTTCCCCAAGAGCTTGTTTCAGTGGAAATTGTGTTTTGAAGTGCTACATAAAAGGACAGCACAAACAGTCCAGTCCACTCTGTAGTGCAGTCACCACTGGTACCTGCTAATTTTAGAATGGTCCTTTCTGACTTTATTTTAGCAGGTCTTGATTCAAACACTACAAGTTTTCCATAAGCGACTGTGGGTTTGGGATTCAGTCCTTATAAATAATATCTCTGCAGAAGGGTAGGTTCATTTCTGGGTCTCACTGTTTGGCATAATATGGAGAAGGAATAGATGTATGAGAGGAGGGAAACTGAGAACACTTTTGGTCTATTAAACTTAATTCTAAAGGGTGAAAAGCTGTTTCCAAAAACTGCCTCCCTGAAGCCAAAAATAAAAATTATACTGACTTTGGCAGGAAAACAAATGGATCCTCCGGGAGAAAATGCACTGATTATTCCTTTTTGGCAAAACTGATAAGCTCAGACACCCGATTTTGAAAAAAAAAATTACGTGTATGTCTTTTACTTGTGCAAGACTGATGCGTAGTGGGGCATTTTTCTCTTTACCCCATTTTCCACCCCGAGTTTTGGAATGGCTCGGAGCACTCTCACAGAACACACAGCCAATGTCAGTGAGCACTGCCCTGGCTCTGAACCTGCTGCTGTGCAGTGCTGCTGCTGCTTGTGCAAGTGTGTTATGCAAGACGCTGCAGTTGGAGAGGCCAGTGTCAAAGGTAATCCCTGTGGAGCCTTGCATAACAGAACAGCCACATGCAAAAATTACACTGCTGGCTGCTCGTTGTTTCTGCATCTGGGTTGTTTGCTTTTTTTTTGGTTTGTTGTTTTAAGTGGGGTTTTTTGTCTTTTCAACTGAATTCTGCAATTTAACTTTTTTTTTTCCCCTCAAAATCTTGACAGAGCTGTGTGCACATTCTGCTTTATTTTTTTTATACCCAGTGTATATGGCACATATTTTTATATACACAAATTCTTGCCACAGCTACCCAGGCCTCGAAACTTTTGGAACCCTTTCAAGGAATATTTGTGCTGTCTGTTGTGGGCAGATCTGAGTTATCTCAGTCTGTGTTTCAGGCTGGAAAAAATAAAGTGTAAGCCTGAGCTGAGGCTCTCAGCAGTTTATTAGCTCAAACACAAAGCTGTGGTAAATGCAGTCCTGTGGGTTTGGGTTTTTTTTTTCCCCTTCCTCAGAGCAGAGAGAAAGCAATCATTCATGAAGGAAAACTGTTCCAAAATATATCTGCTATGTTCTCTGCCCAACGTGACACTCAATCCAAGGTGAGACTTTGCCACAAGGATGTAGGATTACAATAATCCACATGCAAAGTCCGGCCCTCACCACTGTAAAAATAGACAGAAAATGGTGGGAGAACACATCTGAATACCTCCTCTCATGTACATAAACACAGAAGCTTTGGCTCGACACCTCATACACGTGTATTATAATCACCTCAGGGTTTAAGAGCAGCCTGTTCACTCAGAGCTCCCTAACAGAAGATATTGGATTGCTTCTCAGGTACAAAGCACTCAAAATGTTCAGACTTTTCTGTGACAACAGAGTACATGTTGTGCTGCTGTCACAACACCACAGCTATTTGCAATCTGCATCTGATGTTATATAAGAGGGAAACAGGGGAAACAGATGTCCCAAGAGTCATGGGACATCAACATTGTGGGCAAAGTGGATCTTGCTTCTTTTGGAAAGGGACTAAGTAGGAAAGTAGCTGTGGGAACAAAGAGGAATTTAAGAAATAATTGGATGATCCCACTCAGTAAGAGACAGACAGACAGCTCTGCCAGTAAATTTTAACACTGAGCAGAACAGAAAGCATTCAGCTGAAAACTGATTCCCTTGGGTCTAATTTTTGGTGGAAGGACCAGAAATGTCAATTGTTAGGACCTGTGATATTCGTCTGTTACGGGCCAAAACCAGAAGCCAGATGCAGTGAAGATCTCCATGTATCTCCACGTCACAGGAGCAGAACAAAATCTGTAATTCCTTCCCACTTTTCTCATGGGTGATCTATTGTGAAACCACAGCAGTGTACCAGGAAAAGCCTTTCCAGCCTCTGTGAATGTGGATGCAGATGCAAGTGCTCACCTATGTACTGCTAATCTATAATTTTGGATTTGCACATATGCCCAAACACAGAGAACACAAATTGGTGAAACCACTGCCAGAAAAAATAATCATCTGTGAAGTCCACAAAAGCTCAAGTCAATTCAATGCAGAAGTCAATTTACTTGCAGTACTTCAAAGAAACAGGTGCCCACAACCACATCCCTCCTCACCATGCAGTGCCCCACGTTAGCTAATAGGAAAAGAAATGAAATACAAGGCTTCCCACAGCCAGGATCCCAAGTAAATCTGGCTTTGTTAAAGGACAGTCCTGACAGGGGCTCATCTGGGAGCAGTATTTCCTGCGTGTTTGACACAAACAGGCAGAGCTGCCTGTCTTATCTCAGCTATTTGCTCTTGAACAAACGTATTTTTTTGTGGTTAATGAAAGGGGAAATCCCTCTCTCTGTTCATGCCTCTGCTCCCCTCTGTCCTTCAGTGATCTGCCTTGCCCTAGAAACTAAAATGACTGGAGCAGCCAAGAACATGGAGAATTGTCCTGAGCACCCGTTTCTGAGACCTTATCCAAGATTTGTTATGGAAAATCTTCCATGCTTGGCTGCAAAGATCAGTTTTGGGTTAAGGTGCTTTGTTAGGTGTTATGAAGGCTGCTCTAGCACTTAGAGAAGTTTTCCCTTCTCAAAGAGCTGCAGAGTGCAGCCCATGGTGAGGAGAAGGCAGGGACTTCTCCATTCCTGTCACCCGCTGATACAACCTAAAAAACTTAATTTCACATATTCAGAGACCACACCTCAGTCAACCAAAAAAAAACCAGCAACTGGGGAAGCTCGGATTTCTTTCCAAAGTTTTTCCCCAGAAAAACTAAAATGCTAACAGAAAAGCAGTGTTTTTCTTTCTAGCACCTGGCTCTTGCAACCAAGCAAAGTCAATAGTAATACGATATTCCTGATTTAGTTAAATCATTTAGCATCTGAAATCTGGTTGCTTATCTGAAGTCTTCATTATAGCAAAAAACACTGGCTGTGAAAAAGGAGGATGAATAAATAGGCCATCTCTCACAAAATCTGATACTTGGGACCAGGGACTTACAGAATGCAGAATTCTAGTAAAAGCAGAAAAAAAAAAAAAAGAAAAGCCCATTATTATCAAAATAAATCAAATATATTCAATATATCAAAGCATATTAAAAACTGCAGCAAACAATTTTCTTGATGAAATGCAGGTGCAGTTACATCTTAATAAAACGTGTTTACGAAAACAGCATTTGCAAATTTTAATTCTTCTTCTCCTCTGAAGAGCAGCAATTCTCTGCATCCCACTCTTGCTTCCCGTCCTAAATAAATTTAATTCAGACTGACCATTTATGGCCCAGTTTTGCTTCTTTTAATAAGAATTGGAAAGCCTTAGTCCTCACGTGGAATTATTTGGATTACCCACAGCAATATTATTGCAAAAGGGCAGGACAGGTCTAACCTGGCTGTATTTTACCATCACCTCGACACCCCACGGGAAAGGATCTCGGTCTGGTTTATTTTGTTTAGCTTTAGCACAGTGAATTGGGTGTTTTATGTGTCAAGGAACTGGCAAGAACCAGTTTATCACTACATGGAGGGGGAAAAGCAACTTGTAGGTAAATTGTAGTAGGATTTAAATGTAGTCCTTTGCATTCAGGATGCAGAAACTTGGATAATGCAGCCCTGCCTCCATTCCACTCTGCCCAGTCATTTTCTATCTGGGAGAGGAAGGAAAAATTTATGACAATGGAAAAATGTCAACCATTGGCACAGACAAACCATATCCCCTTACTGGCTTTTTGTCACTCCACGGGCCTCAGGAAGCTTTAATGGTCAAGGTTTTGCTCTCAGAAACACCAGCAGAGCTCGAAATCCCAGATTTCCTTAAACTTTGAATCTGCAAACCATTTGTGTGGCCATAAACCCGTGTCAGAGGGTGACCTCTGCGATCACAGGATCGCAGGACGAACGGCGCGGTCGCTAGGATAATTGTTTGGAATAAAAAGTGCCCTTTTTAGTATTTCCCCAGCTGAATTCGTGCCATATTTCATGTCAATGTGTAACTGCCTGTGTTGGCGGGAAGGAAAGATGTTACAATCTCTCTTTATTCCAATGCAAAATAAACTGTGAAGCTTTTTTTTTTTCTTCACAAGGAAGACGCTTCAGAAAAGCTACTCCTGGATGCAAAGAGAGGTTCAAAATTAACCGTGTTCAAGTGTAAGTAGCATATGCTAGTACCCACTTATGTTTTTTGGGGGAAGTTTCTGGTTGTCTGATGACATGAAAAGTTAGGGTTTCTTGACATCAAAAAGGATTAAACTGAGTTAAGGTTACCAGGCTGTGAAGGAAGCTTCATTCAGGATGAACTCTGAGTCATAAAATCCAAACCCTGACTCTCCCAACCAGAGGATTCTTACAAATTTCTAAGTTTACAAAGTATATATTAGTGTTTTATATTTAAGAAAGAACTATCTCAATGTTTATATTTAAATACTGGCAAATATAAATGGATGCCTGGGTATATTTACCAACAGAAGTAATTGCCAGCTTGTCTTGTGGATTTAAGCATCACAGCTTGCAGTTCAGTGAAATATAACCCAACCAGTTCACACATCTGGGGGATATAACAATGGGAACTTATTCTGAGGACATGTGCAAGGGAAAGTAGCATGTATCAACTGGAATATGTTTAGACTGGCAGTATTAATTGGCAGTATTAATGGGGATTGAGGCTTAGACCTATGATCACTGATTTCTCTCAGAGATCTTTGTGAATCCAAGCAAAATTAGGCTCATTAGCCTGGAAAGTGACTGAATCTGTACTTGTCTTGCCTCTTCCTCCCTCACCTCCCCAGACCTTTTCTTTAAGCTCAGTGTTACAGGACAAACAGCTACGTGAGCAGCACCCATAGAAAAAATGAAAACCACCACCTCCCTTTTCTAACTCTCCTGAAACGAACGTACATAAAATTATCCCCACTAACGCGATTGTGGGCGATCAAACCCAAAATGCAACTCCAAGAGAGCTCTTGGAGGTGGTTTCTATATGCTCATTTGCCGTGAAAAAGAACAGTCGTTCCCTCCCCAGGAAGAGAAATGGATACTCTGTGGGCCAACCACGGCCTCTCATCCTCAGTCAGGAGTTTGGTATCTGCAATGGAGATATCACCACAGGTATCTCTACCTGCCTTGTGTGTGTTAATTAAATGGTATGGATACTGTTTGTTCCACTTACATGCTCACCTAAATTTATGGTATTCTGCTGCTCTAAATATTCACCACGAGAGAATGGAAAACAAACTTTGCAATGACCCAGCAGGAAGAGAAAGGCAGGAGTGAATTCCTCCACTCACAACGGGAGACATGGTGTTGGTAGTTGCTACATCACGCTGGTTTTCAAAGGAGAGATTTAAAAAACTTCCTTTGGCCCGAGATGAAACTCTTTAGAATTTTTAAACTCTTTTTCTCTCGTTTTATTATATGAGGGAACAATCCAGTGCTTCTTTTAAAACGGGAAATGGTATCACTCTGCCATGACAAAAGCCTGTTTTAGATTGGTTTATTGCCCAATTTTTAAATGCACATTGCCGCAGCATTTCAGGGGAGTGTATTTACATTTACCTTTCTAAAACACACAGTACATTACGTTGCAGTTAAAAACCCACAAACTCAGTCTGATATCTCTTCACTAATTTATTCCCAAGCCAATATGTATTTTAATGTTCCAAACTGTTGCTAATTAACACATGGAAATATTTTAACATGGATTTTGATTAATTCCATTTAACAGTCTAACCAGTGCTAAAGCATATGTGGTGTGTCATTTCTTTCTTTTGAGGAAGGCATTGGCATTAAATCTTTCAATCTTCCTGAGCACCAAATGCTAATTTCAGGAAGATTAAATAACAGACTGCAGCTACAGTTTCCTTTCTTTACTTCCCAGAAGGTGAAATGAACATATTTATGTGGGAGGAATTTCTTTACTGCACAAGCCAAAATACAGAAATTAGATTTTTTTTTTCCCCCAACATTGCTAATACACCAGCAACTGCCTGCCAACTAAATAACTTTAACCTATATCTGCAGTTCATGGAGCATTGCCAAGTTATATGTTCAACTTTCTTTCACTGTGGGTTTCTTTTTTTATTAAAGTATTCCCATATGATGTTTTCACTTGCAGCTCCTAAATGCTTTTCCATACTTGAATCAGAGACTGCAGCTTATAGTGGGGTGGCTCTGGCCATAACACCAGAAATGCTCAATGTAAGACCTCCTCTGATTTTCACATTCTGAAGGCATGTTATACATATGATTCATGTTGTGTTGGCTGCAGTGGTTTAAAATGTGAGTGTAATTCTGCATGTCAGCAAGCTCAAGGACAGAAAACACCCTGAGGTGTGCATGTGAGTGAGCTCCTCACACCTGTGGGGATGCAGGAGCCAGAGCAGGAGAGGCTGCCTGGGAGCAGGTCTGAGCATCAATCCAGCCTTCCATGGGATGGAGTGTGATCAGCTTAAGAGGCAGTTGTGCACTTGTGTTCTCATCTCCACCAGAAAGGTGAGGTCCTCAGGCCACACCTGAGCACTGCAGCTCCTCTTTATGGTGGGTCCAGTTTTGCTGAGCTCACACCCACTGCCCATGGTCAGCAAGGTCCAGCTGGGAGCCAAAGCAGGGTGCACTGTTTGTTCACATCACCTGCATCTCCTCCGTGCCCTCCTCACCTCTGCTGCCTAAGCAACCTTTTCCTCCGATTCTTTCCCTGGGTCTTATTTTACTTGTTGCACTATTCCCTGTAAATCTTCATTCAGCTTCTGATATATGGTGCTGTCCCTCCTCCTTTTCCTTTCCCTAGCTGTATTTCTGTCTCAACTGCTCATGTAACATCTGAAGAGTTTCATGTTTGATTTCCTACTCTGTCTGCAGTACCCAATCACATTCTGCACCCCTCAGCTGTCCAGATCCCTGGCGTTTGCAAGGAGCATTCCAGTTGTTCCTCACTGATCTACACCCACCAGGTACAGCAGCCTGATTTTCTATTTGACTACAGCTTCCACCAGGATTAAAGCTTTCTTCTCCAAGACTGCATTTACGCCCCCTGATTTTCTTTATGCTTCTCTTTACACATATAACAGGTGTGTGTTGTATGCAATGTTTAAATCATACTCAGTAAATGAGCAGCACTGGGAGAAAGCAAATTACAGCTTCTAGGGAGAGCCCCTGCTGTCGTTCAAGAAGCAGAGGCTGCCCAGAGAAGCCCCAGGTTCAGCCCCAGTGATGATTCATAACAGCTGCCACTGCCCATGCAGAATTGTGGGCACACTCTCCTGCCTGCTCTTGAAAAAACATGTGACTTCTGCTTTCTCAGACTATTTAAAACCTCAGCTTCTCCACAAAGAATAAGGGTTGTGGGGAAAAAAAAAAAATATCTGAAAGTTGTGACAGGAATGAGCAGCGTAGGTAGGCTTTTTTAAGCGAGTTGTGTGTTACTTTAGAGGCTGCGTTGGCTAAAATAAAATTATACATAGCTGATGGCAAAGTTTAAAAATGGCCATTCATTGTAGTCCAGAAGGCCAAATGCTGGTACCTGAGTATTTGCCCATCCTGTTCTCAGAAAGAAGCATGCGTGGTATCCAGCACACATCTTGAAACATTCAAACACATGAAAATGGAGTTTTCCCATCTTTTCTTATACGAGCAGTGCTTATTTCACTGCTCAGAGAGAATTTTTCTATTAAAGCAGGTTATGTTCCAGGAGAGTATTAAAAAATAGTGCAAAGGCTTCAACTTTGCTCCACCTGCTATGCTGGTCCTAAAAGAACGCCCTCGTTAGCTGACAACTAAGCAGACTACTAATCCTAAAATCCAAGAACATCCTTCCTTATACATTTGCATGCCAGATTGAGGGATACAAGGTGCAGAAAAATTAGCTCTACCAACTCCTGGTTATTACTCAAAAGGTGCATTAACAGTCAACATTGAGATGACATAACACTTTATGCTGGTTCTACACAGCTTGTGATGTTTTCTTTAAAAAAAAAGTGATTGTTCCACAGTCATACACCAAATTTCTTGTCAAAGTTATGAATACACCCTACAGTCCCCCTGCAGCCTTTGAATAATGCCTTCACATCTTTGCTCAAGCCAAACAAATTCTTCTGCTGCTCTCCCCAAAGCCTTTGAGGTCATTTCACTTTGTGACATTTCATAAGACACCAAATGAGACAAGCAATTACTCTGGCACTGGGAATTTCAAAAAGGTTTAAAAAAACAATAAATCACTCCTCAAGACACCACAGGTCTGACTCTTCCCAGAGTTAACTCTAACTTCACTCAAGACTTTTTTTCTTCCTCGCAGCAAGCCAAAATTAGGAATAATCTACAAAACAAAATCCCACTAACAAGTGAGCAATGGAAGGGAAGAAACCTAACCTTTCTTCCTCCAAACCAAACACACTCAGCTCTTTTAGCCACACTTATTCAAGCGACTTTGGGTGCCCTGTTCTAAAATGCAGACTTCCCACTGGTCACAGTGGTTCAAAATCAGGCCCTAAATATGTTTATTTATGTCTGATGTAAAATAGACAAGCTGTCCTATTACTGTCACTGCAAAACAGCTTTTCTAGCCATTGTCCAGGCCATTGGACAGTAGCCTCCAAAAGGCCACAACAAGAGGTCCTCAGTCGAGTGCTGTCATATGGTCTTCATTTAGAAGTATCATAAGAACATTACTTCTCACAGTATTTACAAATTAAAAACACATGGCTGCAGCCTCTAATACTGCAAGAAATACTGCTCTTTGGGTTTGTTTTTGTCCTTGGACTTTTGAAATACGAACCAAGCAAAGGGATTTCATCCTAATGCGTGATTCAGTCCATTCTTCTTCCGAGCTCCAAGTCAGGGGGACAGCTAAGGCTGGCATTTGAAAAAAGTGATTTGCCCAGAGCTGTGGTAATGTACTACACTTGACAACTAGAGCAGCATGTATATCAAAAAGGGGTGGGGCTGGTTAAAGGCATCTACTTTCTATTAAATTAAATTTTTAAAACAAAGGTATTATGCTGGCTTTGGTTCCTATAGAGAGTTTTATAAGTCATATATATAAGCCTCTTGCATTTACTATTTAGGTTCAATCAATATGGTTATCTACCTGTCAATTTTTCTTGCTCTTTAATGCAGAAGGAGAACAGCCTTTTTTTTATAGCTAGCTCAGAAAGCACTGAGCAAATCAATACATGCAGCGATAACAGAATGATTTGAAACACGTAACAGAAGCTTATCACTTTGCAGTGTACTGAACCCGTCAAAATATTTTCCTAGAAGTAAAGTGAAAATAGAAGTTCTCCATTTTTTATTCCTTAAGTGGGTGGTGACATAGATGTCGTAGGCCTTTTTGGATTTGTTCCTAGCTTTGTATTTTCGGGAAAAATTTCGTGCGTGAGCATTTGCTGCTTCGCAGGAACACGAAGCCAATTCTGTAGTGAGGTTTAAAAAAACCCTGCCTTGAGAATCAAAAATTATCTCAATTGCTCTTGATTCCCCGTCCCTAAACATTTATTGGAAATCCATGCTTTGTTCTGGGGAACTGGGCTTGAGGTTTTCCAGGAATGCAGCTCCTGATGTTCCCACAGACCTTAAAACCCTCTGCTTTCCTCGGTGCTCTCAGTAATTTGTGCTTGAGCCCAATCTGAAAAGCACAGGCTTCCTTTCAGCTGCCACCTGCTGCGTTAGTCAATTTGAAATAATTTGTAAGCATCTGGCTCCTAGAGGTTTAAATATACATACATGTACCATGATTCTGGATTTTAAAGCAGCAGAGAGAAGATCAGCTGTTATTGTGGTCTCTAACATCTACTTTTTTGAAGAAATGCATGGGATTTAACTATGCAGCTCTCTTCGAGTGGTAAGTAACAATCATCTGCCATCATAGGATTTAAGTGGGTGGAATTCTGCATAATACAAAAAGCACTTTGCAATATTCCTGGCTCGCTACAATTTATCAAATGTTAAATGCAAGCCCAAAATTAATATATACGTGTGTGCATGCAAGTATGCATGTAAATACATACTAAAGAGATGAGAGTTAACAGGGAAAGGAACAGGAAATAATGTTTATAGGTTGAGGCTCTCTGTGATTTTCTCTCTCAGTTTTATCTCCAAGGTCATTGCTATCAACTCTGTATCATGAGAGCTGGGGGATTTCTGCCCCAGGAATTCACATGACGGCCCTGTGGCTTCCCAGTTCATGAAGATCTGCTCCACAGCTTCTGAACTTCAAGGACTGGGCACTACTGGTTACACTGGGTTTTGCTCAAGGCACCAAACCATAAAATGTTTTACCTTCACCCTTAGAAAACAGTACTGATATGAAAAAAAACCAAAGCAAAAAGGTGAAAGAAATCAACAGGATCACAAAGAAACCCTTCCATGACATAACTAAAATTTACAGAGGCTCTGCTACTTCCATTTCTCTACCAGAAGTGGCCACTCCTGGTGCAGTCAGAGCTGAACCAGCTCTGTGTGGGTGAGCCAAGCCCTGGGAATCACACAGCAGCACCCAGCCAGAGGCAAGCATCAGTCCACAGGTGTACTAAGAGCTGCTAAACTCTCCCTCCTGACCCACCCTGGAGAGTCTGTGTGAACTCAGCGTGCATCTCTATGACCTTGGAAATCACTAACCCACGGAGACACGCCAGCAGCCAGGCATTAACAACGCTGTCTGCTCCAGAGGAGCTGAAAGATGGATGGGCATCCCTGGTGGCAGAATTGGGCCCAGCAAATGAGCAAAGATTCTCGGAGCAACACCTCAAGTGACACAAATTATGTTATAAAATTGATCACTTCCTTACACATGGCAGAACGCTTCCAGGGCACTCAACATCTTATTCCATTAAGCCATGATAAATGACACCATATTTCCACATCAGTCTGAGCACTTCTTTTAAATCTGCTTGTTCAAATATTTGGTTACTTATTCCCCCTCTCTCCCTGTAAGATAACAAGAACAGCCTTTTTCTTTTCCAACGCTGCACAGCCTAATGGGTGCCATTATTGCAGGACCATCACCTAGGAATTTTATTTCTTTACCCAATTCCTCATCTTAAGAACAAGCAAAACTTGGAGAGAATCACTAAAAACCCTTTGGTGTGCATTCCGTCTGCATACACGGAAAAAATGGACTCAGATATACAGGAAAACCACAGATCAAACTATGGAGAAATGCCCCAAAACAACAACTCCTCTATTCCTAGCTTGAAGAAGATGACCACCAGCACCAGGAACAGTGTTAAGATGGAAACCTGTGGAGTAAGAACGAAATTGTTTCAAGCAGATCACTGTGGCTCGAGGTGGCTTGGGAAGGTTCATAAATTGATAAGCACCACCAAAGGATCATAAGCCTCCACATCAATTGTGTAAAGATTACAACAGAGCCACTCACTGCAGTCATTCTGAAAAGGTTATGGGTTTCACAGGTGTGCACTGTCAGTTCTGATTAAGCTTAAACTAAACCAGTTATCTATAATGTTGGATTGGAAGGGGTTTTATAGCTGAACGCAAGCTAAATCAAATTCGGGATACACATCTGTGGAAAAACGCAGAGGCCAAAGTTCACAGTCCTGACACAAGCAAAAAAATCCAACCCTCCCAACCCAGGAGGAGATTTGCCTGTAAAGATCCATCGGTCTGGCTATTGTCCTGTGTTCTGTCTCAGAAAGGAAATTATTTTGTCACAGCTTTGGGTTTTCTTTCCCTCTTCAACTTAATATTCACTCTCAAAAGGCAGACTGCTTTAAGATCGTTATCTACTTCCATTTCTAAATTTCCTAGAGTTTACCATTTATCTGAACATACATGAAATTAATTACACACCTATGCTTTTCACTACACAGGATATAAAGTAGCAACAATTCATAATGCAACTTTTCATCTTTGCAACTAGGAATGTTTCCCAAAAAAAAAAAAAAAACAGTTCACATCAGAGGTTCCCAGAGCTACGTAAGAAGAATGCGGGTGAAATTCTGCCCCCAAAAAACATTGTTAACAACTCAAGTCGATTTCACAGCACCAGGATTCCACTCAAAAAGTAAAGAAATTAAAAGTGCATTCTTAACAGCTGACACAAATTGCAAAAGGTAGATTTTATTTCCGAAAATACTTCGCATTAATGCTGCACTTTCAAGTGCTTCTATTGACTCACAGCCTTAATAGATGGCAAGAGCGAAAAGAAGTATCTGCTTTTGCAACATCATTATTTCCTTTGCATGCAATTATTTACTTGCCAAACAATGCTTGCGACAAATCACAGCAGACTCTGGAGTCATCTACACCAGCAGATTTTTAACCCAAGGTAAAAATAAACAGAAACATCTGTAAAGTAATCTTGCAGAAAGCTACGTTTATTAACAAATACATTTTCTAATAAAACGCCATCTGCAAGCAACCCTCAGCTTCCACTTGATATAAATAGGCCTTTTACTGTTTTCAGATGCAGTTCCCAGAAAATTATTCCAAGCTCTACTGCAAAACACATCAGTCTTTGTTGCTGCCTGGAATGTTAATAAATAACATCAAGTTTTTAAATAGTCAAACAAATTATTGGCTTGGAACAATCATTCCAATAGAAAAAGCTGACCTTTTTGCAATAAAGTGGTTTAAGAATGCATCGCTCCTCATTCCTAGGATAAAAATATTACCAAGCAGGGAAATATTTTTGGGGGAACAGAAAGCTGTGTAAAACCCATCCTGCAGTTCTGCTCATATATACACTGTACACCTACCTTCCAAAGGTTACTGGTTTAGAGAAACTCAGACTGGGAGGAAAAAAATATAAATAGTTCAGTCCGTATCCTTGTTATACACTTGTGCTTGGAATGGACACGAATATGAGCCAACTAAAATGTTCCTCACAGGACTACTGTTCTGACCAGCAATACAAAATTCAACAGCTTAAACTGCTGGTTGCAGAGATTGGGACTGAATCCCAGCATTAAGAGCTCTTCAAAATGCATAAAAGCTTCAATGGGACACATTTTCATAAGCATTATTCACAACTTAAGTCACATTAATTCCAATAAAAAGAAAAAAAAAAAAAAAAAGGAATTTAGCGAACTCTGCAAATAAACTCCTTGCTGGCAGGACTGTTTAGCACCACTGAAATTTGAACACTGCCATTTTTCCTCAGAGTTTGAAACAGAAATCTGTCTATCAAACTACCTCCTAGCTGAGAATTCAGGAGTGAAAATTGCAGATGAACTGAGATATTAGAGTTCCCTGTCCAGAACCGGTATAGCTGGTATACATATATTACACCCAACAGAGATCTAGCCTTTTAATATTAATCATAAACAAGAAATGTTAGTATTCCAAACTGTGCTTTAAAAAACTACATTAAATACTGCTGCTGGGACTATCACAACAAACGGCACATTCTAGAGAAAAGGAATGTTTTATGCTGTAATCCCAGCAAAACGCAACTGCATATTTCCAGAGGAAAAACATTTAGTGAATGTAATACTCAAGCAGTACTAGAGAGAAGATATTTTTAAACCACTTACTTCACTAACAGGAGGAATGTTGAGCTTTGGTACTTTGCTCTTCGAGCTAGGTGTGTTCACTTTTCCTTCCAGCAGCGTTCCAAAGGACTGGTTTCCATATCCACTCTCAATTTCTATGGGGGGTTTCAGTTCAGGTGAGTCATTGGGCACCTGGTCCTGACCATCCATGGGCCTGACATAAGCCGTGGGCTTTTGCTGGACCATGCTGTTCTTACAGTGAAGTCCTGGTGGAAAATTCTGAGTGGAAAGCCCATTGTTGGCAGTTAACAAAGAAGTGGAAGGAAGCGGAGATCCAGGACCATGGCCCACAAACTCGGGCTCTGCGGGTGACTTGGAGTGGCTGTTTTCTTTGTAGGTGTGCTCTCCAGGTGCTGACTTGGCGTGAGCGTGCCTCCTCGAGTGTGAAGACGTTGCCATAGCATTTCCTTCCTCAGTCCCCCCACTTTTATGCTGCTCACCCTGGCAGTTGTAGAGATCTTCATACCTGCCCTGCGACTGGTCATGAGAAGAGCTGTGCTTTGTCCGGCTCTGCTGACCACTGGACTGGCTTGGCTGGGCCCCACTGGAGTTGTGACCACTGCGTGACCAGTCTGTCCTTGACTTCCTGCTGCTCTGGTGGCCGTGCAGCAAAGTAGGATTGGATGACAACGAAGAAGGAGGAGGCATTGATGTGGATGAGTTGCCGCTGATCTGATGAGATGGGATCATCCTGTTCCTCGGTTCTGGGAAAAAGTTCTGCTCATTTTTGTCAATGGGTGTCTGTGGGACAGAATTCTTTGGGATTCCTACAAGGTGGCTCTGGTTGGAGTGGTTGGTTAACAGATCCTTCATCTCATCATAATTTCCCAATGTGTTCTGGACACGGTTTGCAAGGGCGTCGCCTTTATTTGTCTAAAATACCAAAAAAAAAAGAAGAAGAAGAAGAAGAAAAGCGTGAGTAAATTCCTGATTTACAAGTTACTGCTCAGAATAGTTGTCTTAGAAGATGGCAAATGTTAGCTGTTTAATGGTGTCATGCTGACATTTAATTAAATTTCAATTACATTTTGCATATGTTATGTAAGAAAAACCTATCAATAACTGTGTTCAAAGAACGTCTTGAGACGGGCTTGCATCAGTAACACTTGTCTACTGCTTCCCATTTTCTTAAATGTGCTCTCAGAGAAGTGTTTAAATTGCATCAGTTATGGATGTTAGGCGCAAAATAAGCTGGGTTTATGTCAGAAGACGTTGGGCTTGTACATTTCACATCGTGCAAAGCACCAACGTACAATTACTGGCTACTGAGCATTTGAATTGTAATCACACAGTTGATGTAAGTGTGTTATTGCTCTATCAGCCCCTTGACCCACAGTCCTGTCATAAATAGAGGCTGGGTAGTCTGTAATAGCACCAAACTCTTCACTCCAGTTTGACTTCAATTACTTTTCCATAGAAAGTACA
Organism: Sinosuthora webbiana; assembly: GCA_013397395.1. Lineage (NCBI taxonomy): Eukaryota > Metazoa > Chordata > Aves > Passeriformes > Sylviidae > Sinosuthora > Sinosuthora webbiana. The sequence goes on along the minus strand of VXBN01003318.1, from coordinate 238,039 downwards.
GTTTGACCTGAAGTATCTACCAGCTGAATCCAGAGAAGAAAAAGCTTCTACCACACGCTAGGGTAGGTTCAACTAAAAGATCATTCAGAAGTATTTCCTCATAGAACATAAACAGACGTGACTGACACATTCTTAAGCATCGGGATTCTTCCACTGTCTGCAGGCTGGTTGCATTTCTTAATCCTACTTTTCTTTGATTTCCAGTAATTATTAAATAAATACTGGCTCATTTTTGTTTCACTGCTGTTACACTTTACCTTCTGAAGCACGAAATTTCTTTTTCCTTTTCCCTTTCACTTGGAAAAAGCTGGACAAATAAGCAGGAAGCTATAATTAATACACAGCTGATTTCCTCTCTCCTCCTGCTCTAACTCACCCCACAGAGATGCAAAGCAGCAGCCTTCCTACTGACCCTTCTGTTCCATTGAAGTGACCAGCTGAGAAATAAAACATCTTATTCCCCGTGCTCATGGCTTTACAAGACTCAAAAGGATAAAAACAAAGCTGAACTACAGTTCCTGTTCAAGCAGATGGTTCACTTCTAGAGTCTGGAATTAAATGACAAAGTTATGTCATGATACAGCCAAACTCTACTTCTGTTTTGAGAGGTTTTTTTTCACTCAATAAAACAAGTAGTGCCACAGTCCAATGGCCAGGCCATAAAGATGGGGAAAATCAGCATTAGGAGCCAGTGCTTGGTTAGAGAGTGTCACAGTTCTTTGGTGAGGGATCCTACTATGCCCCTGATCCCATTTTCCTAAAGTATTAAAGAGAAGTTTGAGTGATGAAAAACGTTCATGCGTGGATTTCTCCTGAAATATCTACTTCTATCAGCCACTGCTGAACCAGTCAGAGGATGAGGAGAGCACTGAACATGCCATAAAAAAACGTTAAAAAAAAAAAAAAAGAAGATAATAAATGCAAATTTCCTTTTGCTCATTCTCAGGGATTGTAACATATATTAGCACTGCACCGAGGCAGTGATTTAAAAATTAACTGTTCAACGTTGTTCCCGTCTCTATACATTTTGCCAGCGCTCCTAACTGACACAGTTAATAATCCCAGTCGTGGAGAACCACGAATCACTTTAATTCACTAACTAAGTCCCCAGGTTGGTCATTTTAGTGGCAAAAAATTATATTCCAGCTAAGCCAAGAATAAGCTCTTTGTATATGAGCAGTCTCCTTCAACTGAGTTGCACAATGAGCTGTTTGGGCAGCAGCCAAAACCAGGCTTTCTCTGCTCAACCCCCAAATTTAAAACAAGGAGATTCCATTGTGCTTAAGGGCCCAGCAGGAATTATGATTCGAAGTCTAAACACTTACATACTTGTTCTGTTTCCTCCTTGCCCAAACGCTTTTAACTCCTTACGGGATAGAACATGGGAAATAACAGTGTCAAAAAAAAAAAAAAAGAACCCTGACCACCAACCTTCACCTCCGTGGTTCAGCTAACACTTCCAGGGAGCATTTAAAGTACAGGTTAGAAAAAAAAAAAACAAAACAAAGGTACTGACAAGGTATCGTAAATGTAACACTTCAACATCCCAGCACAAGAACTGGCTCTTGTCTAGATGCTCACAGAGAAAATGTTTTCACTTGAAAGTAGATCTTTCCAATAGTTTTATGCTGGAGGTACCTAATTCTCTCAATGTATTTTCTTTTACGTGTCACATGATGGTAAATACAACTTTGCTTGATATTAAGTCTATTTTATGCCTACTGTTCACATCCTGGGGATAAAAGACATTGTATAAATGTTAGGTATTATTATTATTATTCACAGCCTTTTACAGGGAACATTAATAAAAATATATTTACTGAAAACCATGGAGATTAAATTATTTTCAACATCCTTAGTGTATTTTAAGTACACTAAAGCTCATATCCAATGGTTACTGAAGTCAATGGAAGGATAATTACTCTATTCAGTGGCCTTTGGACAAGACTGTAAAGCAAAAAAACCACTATTAATGGTAATTTGGCTTACACTTAAATGAAATTAGAGAACACACAGCTAAGATCAGACTTAGGCATCACATAACAATCTGAATGAGCTCAGGAATGCAGTGCACTGCTCTATCTGCATTTAAGACATAAGGCATAACATTAATGTTTTTACTTTATCTCCACAACAAATCCAGGGCTCTCACAAGAAGCACAGGATCCTTGACAAGCCCAGATACCAGCAAGAGAAACACAAAACCCAGTCATAATTCCTGCTTGCTCTTTGTTACTCCCAGACTGGGGACAATTTCTACCTCCATGTGCTGGATAATTCGCTGATTTCTTAAAGAAAGCCTCTGTACATCTTACTTTTTGAACAGCATGCTGCATCACAATTTTGTTGCTATCAAGGCAATGCTGCATTTTGAGTATTCCAAGGCATAAATTATATGCCTGGTTTGTGACTCATGGCTAGTAGCATTCCCCCTCATTCCAGGCTTCTGTTAATTTAGGAAATGCACATCTTCCTGCATTTCCTTCTATTTCTTTCAAAGGCTACCTGCAATAGAATCCTCCTGGAAGACTAATTTGCTGGCTAGCCACTGCATTATAGTTTTACAAAGAAAAGAACTAATGCACTCCAACTCACAGTCCCCATTTACAAGTGTTTTGTGAAAATTTGTGTGAAACTTGAGGTTTCACCATTCATCCACCTCCTTATGCCTCATGGTTAAACTAACCTCCACGGATTGGAAGCTGAGATCTTTTTTTTATGCTAAGCTTGAAAAGCGTGGAGGGGCTTTACCTGGAAAAAGATAAATGATTTAATGGAAATGCTGCCCATTGGGCTCTCTTTCTCAAGTTGAACTCTTCTGAGGCAAAGTAACAAAAATACTCCTACCGTTCCCTTTCAAAATACACATCCCTGACTGATTCAAGACATTAAAAAGGTATCAACAACCCAGTAGTGAAATTACAGCTTCTCTCAGGAAAACTCCCGACATTTGCTTTTTCAAACATTTGTGGCTGTTGCACTGCAGGTCCTTCTCTGATCCCTTCTGCAAAATCAAGCACGAGCAGGTTGCACCAGGGTTTGAAGGCAGGACCTGCAACCCACTTGCACTGAAGAGCAACACAACCCCTCCTGCCTGACCTTCCCAAAATAAAGCTGGGTGTCATCACGTTGCCAAAGGTGTTGTTTTCCCCCGTGAGACAGCGGAGCTTCGAAAGGGAGACGTTTATCCTTTAACAAGCATGGGAAAATGTATTTTATACACCCACAGAAATAAATATCACTCTTCATGTAAGTGCACACATACGTAAACTACAAAGAATCAGTGTGGAAACACGCACTTGTCCCCAAAACTAATGAACACCCACGTTTTATTTGACAGGGGGAAAGAAAGAGGCTGTAACAGCCAGAGCAGAGGGATGACAGATGAAGGCAGATACTCCACACATCTCGTGATACACCATGGCAGAAGGCTCCCAGAGAAAATCTGAGCTCCTTTCCCTGTGCAACTTTTAATATCCTCAATTTCTCAGTGCAGTCTTAAAACAGCTGCCAGTTGCTCAGCCTTTAAAGCTTCAGAAGCAGCCGTGGTGGTATTCCCTACCCCTGACAGTGCCTCCTCTGGATACTGCTGAAGCAAATGAGGAAGGAATGATAAACAAGGAAGGACACTAGGTCTGGGAATAAAACAAAGAAAAAGAGATGTTTCCTATGTCCTGAGACCTGCATTTAAGACGTAAATCAACCTTCTCTTTGTCACTGTAGTGCCCATGTCAGCTCCCACCCCCAGATCTCTCAGAAATGCACCAGCTGTACCCTGAGCTGATGCTCATCAGCAGAGCCAGCCCAGTGGGGATGTGACCCTCGTGCCCATCACAGGCCACAAAAACACTTTTCTGGGCACTGTTTTATCTCCCTCTGCTCCCACTGAGTGTGACCAGAAGAGACAAGTGCAGCTTCTTGTGTGCCTTGAGTCTCATGAACACACAAACATCTGGTCATCTCAAAACAGAGAAGGAATTCAAACCGCAGGTGTAGGACTTTTGTTTTAGAATAAATGCAAACTCATTTTGGTTTAGAATAAACGCAAAAAACCCCCCGAATTTAATTTTGCACTTACTTAAGAATAAAAATCACTACAAATCCACCAAGAGCTGGATTCAGCTTTTATTAGTGCCTAGGAAACCCTGCTGTGGCTGGGTCTTAGAACTGCAGAACTTAAAAAGGAAACAGTGGTCTACCACTTTATCCCTTTTTCCTCCTCGTGTAAAGTGAAGGCAACACCTAGCTTTCCTATTCAGTTTTCTTCTACCTTTTTCTTCAAATTTCAGACTGATTTAACTAACTATTTAAGTCCTTTTACATGCAATTTCCTCTCAATTTTTATCTTTCCCAATTTATAATTATTATGCTTTTTCAGGGTAGTATTGTATTATATTTTGCTTAATCACACAAAGTTTACAAACTTCCCTGCCAAGTAGGTGAAAAGCAAGTAAAAAAAAAACTTGCCCAGAAAGACCATCAGGATAATTTGTGGCTTTTTAGTCATTCAGTTTTTGAAAAGAAACCACATGCTCTGTGTACACTCGGTGGAAATACACACACACAGTGAATGGACCTAAAATCAGACACTGTCATTCTTATTATACACACAATAGATATTGGTGGTGTATGATTTTAGTTCTTGCCACAAAATTTTGCAGTGTTTTGCATCCTGGTCTACCTCCTGAAATCCAGATGACCACTTACATTACTCTAATGGAATTATCTACACAATTATTATTATTTACAATATATTTGAGTAGCTACATGGACTAGTAACGTTCCATAGCATTAATTCAGCAAATCTGTCATGGGTAAGGGATCTCAGCCTTGGGTAAGGAAGGAATCTTCACCCCTGAGAGGCATCCCTGCATAAGCAGAGGGTCACCTGGGGTGCAGTGCAGAGATCAAACTGGGCTCATCCTGGTGGCAATATTTACAGGGTAAAGTAGCTGGCTGCTAATCAACAGAATAGACAAGACAGACGTCTTCACTTCAGCTCTGATACCTTGTTCTGTACTTTGGTTATCTTCCACCTTCTGAGATATTTGTCAAGACACCTTCACTCCCCTGAACATGAGCCAGGGCTTTCCAGCTGGCAGGTTCATGCCAAGGAAGAAAGGCCTGTTGCTCCTCAGCCAGCCTGAACCTGCCAGAAGTCGAGTGCATCCATCACACTTCCCTGGTCTATAATTATTAGACACCACCTGATAATAATGGCAGCCTTTTCCCCTCCTTTTCGGGTGATTTTCAAAGAGCCCTCATCCTCCCTTACAGCTGCTAACAATGTAAAATGGAAAAGATGAAGTGGTGGCCTTTCAATGGATGGCACTGATTGGGAGGAGAAAGAGAGATGGAAATTTACATTCTGATGAATTCTTTAGGGAATGTCTCACTGAAAATCAAAGCAGCAGAAATCATAAAGGGGGACATCCCTTGGTGATGAAAATCTCAGGCAGCAAAGCTCCTTAGAGAGAATAAGACTTGTAACAAAAGTCCCTTTCATACCCTTGTTATTCTCCCCAAAGATTCAGCCTCCCAAAAGACTTCTTTGGATGGTTATGATTGCACAAGAAAGATTATGGACTCATTAAAAGAGTAATAAAGTACTGGAATGGTCTGCCCAGGGAGGTGGTGGAGTCACCATCCCTGGATGTGCTTAAAGAAAAACTGGATGTGGCACTGGGTGCCATGGTTTAGTTGAGGTGTTGGGGCTGGGTTGGACTGGATGATCCTGAAAGTCTCTTCCAGCCTGGTGATTCTGTGATTATAGAGAGGACATTGGTTTTAACAGCTCAGATAGAGTTTTTCCCTAAAAAATGAAAGCATTAGCTTGAAAAGTACAAACCCACCTGTAGAAATACGAGCTGCACATACTTCTACTGCAGAACTCTGCTGTGTGCTAAGAGGAAGAAATCTTGAACTGGACTGAAACCAAAACTCCTGATTCTGCCAATGCAACCTGGGCAGCACATTGAGCCTGCTCTGCTGCCATGTGCTGATTTGGATAATCAGTGTATTCAAGAGTGTAAGTACCAAGGCAGATATAACACTTCCATTTCTCAGAGGTGATGATGGGCTCTACTTGTATTTGTGTAAGACATTCTGAAAATGCAAAATGTAACAATGGAATTTACCTTGTAGGGTTCCCCAAAGAGGTTAAAACCTGAAGCAAAGAGATCTTCATCTTGCTGGACTTCCTGGTTTCTTCTCTCCCATTCCTTCCGCTTAAGTGCACTCCGGTCTTGCTCATAGTGACTGCAGAAAGACAAAAATGACAATGCATTATTTCCCCCATAATTTTGTCACACGTTTATTACTATCAGTAATAGCAACAAAACATCAGAAACTCCTGAGGACCATTCTGAAAGAAACAGCCACTGAATAATCTCCCCAAATTTAAATCTGGAATCATAAAACTATGCAAAATTAGGCAGCGGGGCAGTCAGTACAATTCTAAAATGGAAAGTGCTTCAATGAAAATATTATTTGCCAATTAACAGAGCATCATGTAGAAGAATAAAATACATTTTGACATCCTTGTACTAACGTAAACACACGTGCACCTGCACACACGTGTGCCCACAAAGCGTGGGTCTGTGCAGGGAAAGCAAATGTGAAGGCAAGGAAGCACAGCAACATCCACAAATCCACGACACCAAACATCCATCCCAAGGCTCCAGTTCAGCCTCCCGTGATTTAAACCACCTAATCCTGTCCCACTCCCTGTTAAAATTTATGTATGGCTTCATTGTAGATGTCAAGGAGGGGTTAAGAAGTGTTTTGTAGCAGCAGGCTGCTGGAAGGGATTTTAGGAGGGTTGATTCCAGTATCAGATAATTCTCCAGACAAACACAGGAAAGGATCTAGCACCTCGGCGCAGCAATGGTGAGTGGCACTTATCTGTGTGTCAGCTTGCTTTGTGCACCTGCCACCTCGATGACAGGCTGAGAGACCACACTCACTTCTCCCCTGAATAACACCGGAGCACTTTGGTCTCTTGGCTCTGCACACTACCTCCTGCTCCTCCGAGGGAAGAGATATAATTAAAACCCTGAAGGAGAGGGAGGGAAAAACAGCAAAGGGAAGAGGGAAGGAGAAGACGCACACTTCAACGCGCACTGACAACCTCTCATGTGACAAGCATTAGGGGACACTTCTGCGCTTTTCAGCCTGCCGTTTGATTTGTTAGGAAGCTTTTGGCTCTGCTTTGTGTCAGTTAATTAGCTCCCGAATTCCAGATGACAATCTGAACAGCGGATTCGGTGCCTGCCCCGATGTTATCTGCGGCGAGCGCAATCTCCCCGGTAGATCCCGTACGTGCACACACAGCCCGCGTGTGCAGATGCTCACACCCAAACACACGCACATTCCGGCTGTAACAAAGAGCGCTTAAATTCTCCTGTCTCCGCCGAGAATGAATTAAATCTCCGCGGAGCTCCACTGCACTTGGAAGATAACCAAATATCTACAACTTTTTGCCTTTTTAGCTCAGCGTGATGTTGTATTGAAAGCTTCACACCGAGAGATATAATGAGGAATGAACTGCACAGTGATGAGGCTTTAACAGTGTATAAAGTCACTGATTTCTGAGTGAAACCACAATTACTAATTTGAAGCACCAGCTAATTAAAACCACAGCTATGTATTTAGCCTCTTGTTATACCTACTGCAGTTTATAATTATGAGGACCTCTTTATCTACTCAATTAAAGTTCTTATGATTCAGGCAGGTTGTGTTTGAACCTGCAAGCCCTGTGGAGAGCACAGGAAAGCATATGTCTGTTGCCTGATGGCTCCACACAGCCTTACACTTATACACTTGTTTTTCTACAGGAAAGGAAAAGAAAAAAGAAAGAAAGACATGCCACAATGAGATTTCTAAATAAAAAAAAAAAAAAATATGAATTAATAATTGGTTTAAGCAATTCAAGACCACTCAGACTTGGATTGAATAAGGCTTGATTATGGCTTGTAAACTGAATGCAAAGCCACCTACACAGGCTGAGCTGAGTGATTTCCATCCACATTCTCCTTCTACAAATTAGAAGGCTGAAAATGTGCCATGTTTTGTTGTATTTAATTTAATTGTTTATAACACCTCCTGACGTACTGACATCACTAACACCAAGAGCAAGCTCCAGAGCACTGTTACAATCAATGGTGTGTTTTTGCAGAAGGTACAGCACTGCTTGCTGGTTTCCTGAGGGAGACAGAAGGGAAATTGTTGGAAGGACAGTCACTTTACTATTCTACACATGACCACACCGCTAATGCAACACTAAATCATAAGCAACCTGTTCACTAAAAGGTGAAGGGGGGAATATCCCTTCCTTCCATACCCTAAATCAAGATTGAAATCCACAAATATGGGCGTGAATGCAAGCTGTTTCCCAAACTGGCACCCAAAGATGAGGCCAGGGCTGATTCCATCTCTCCCCACAGCTTTGCTGGAGTTGGGGTGGGGTTAACCCAGAAATAATCCAGCCCAGGGGCAGCAGGAACACACTGTATTTATCCCTCTCACGGGGGAACTTTCCATAGATTTCTCTGGAAGTTTGACCCACGGACTGTGAGACTCTCCAGCAAGATCAGGTCATGGTGAAGTTACAGTCCCACTGATGTGGTCTGCAGCAAGATTTTCTATCCTGCATAAGCAATGTTTGCAATGGAAGCACTCCCATCCCAGGACTGCCAGCACTCACTTCAGAAAGAATTATTCATGAAAGTTAGAGCTGCATTTTACAGCTTCCCAATGGTTTCCTCAGCCTGGGGTTTCGGGGTGAAACACCGGGCACATTCAAATCAAACAGTCTGGCCACTGAGCACAGAGATCAGAGGGTGCAGCACACAACACATCTCACCCTTCACGTCAGGTTACAGCGTTTTGTTATCTAAAAGCCAGCCCGGGTCACAGGCATGCAAAGTATTTAGGGAACCAAGTGAGGCATTATGCCATACCCTATCTGAGAAAAAGCAGCAAAGACCCTAAGACTGCTAAGATATGCTTCATGACACATTACAAAACCACAAATTCAGAACCTATGAAAACAGCACTGGCATAATCCAAAGTGGCATAATCACTCTAAAAGACATTAACTTAAGCTAACACAGTGTTTGGAATGTTAGCAGTGAAAGTTTGAAAACACAACAATTTCCAACGCAACACAGTGAAGTGTTTCTCTTTTGTTGTGTTCATGAAAGATTTAAATTTCAGGCACCCAAGAGGTGAGTACCAAGGCACACCTCCAGCCCTTAGATCCCAACAATGTTTACCAACTACAAAACTCTGAGAATCCACGTTACAACACAAGCAAAACCCTGAGTAAACTGTTACCTCTGCTTCAATCCAAATCCCACTCTCATATCTTTTCTCGTGAGAACACAAAAAAAAAAAAGGGAATAAAATTAAAGCTGCATTTTGAACTTCCTACCGGCAGAGCCACAGGGCAGCCTCAAGTGTACAAAGTATCTGTGCAAAAGGAAGTGGTTGTTCATCCTGTCAGGTCCATTACTTGGTTTATTTCTCTGCAAATGTACTTTTGCTCTGAGAATGCTTGATTGTGGCCACGGGAAGTCAAATATTGTAAGATCACACACAGATTAGGATAACAACTTATTTGGGTTCCGTGGAATTCAAAGGGGGGATGCTGATTAGATCTCAAGGCTGCAGTGCACTGAGAACCTAATGGGATGCTCTCCAGAAATTCTTATTGCGGCCACACCGCAATCTCTGGGACTTATGTTTAATTTTTGGCTTAACTAATGTTCTGTGAAATACAGATGTGTGATTAGCGGTGAAGGTGTCAGTGAAAACTATGGTCAGATACTGTGGGGAACATCAGGGTTCAGTCTGTCTCACTCGTGTGAGAAATACTTCATGACTCCTCTAAAGCCAGGAGAGCAGGATATCACAATACAGACTTTCGTAAACATTTTATGAAAAGAGATACAGAAGAAAACGGCTGTAGGCCACAATATTCACTGTATCTGAGAGGGCAGCTCCCTAGACACAACTACTACATGACAGTGCAGTTTAAACATGAGAGCTCTATTGTTTTGGTACCACTTATTAGATTAATAATCGAATTTGAATGGGGAAGCCTGTACAGAAATCTGAGAAGATCAGGAATGGTGAGCAGTAAGACAAGAGCACATGAGACCAACCAACCTACAAATTACCAGTGGGCTGGATATGGCAGACAGAACAGCAACCACGACTGTAATGTTGTTTTATTATGTTAACATTGGGGTAAGGCTGCAAATGCATTTTGAATAACAGCATAGGGAAATATTTAATGCTTTGCAAGCAGAGCAGCACACATCCCCATTTCCCATTCTCCTCACCTCTGGGCACCCTAAGGGACAGAGGTGAGCAGTCTTAGGCTGTGCCAAGGGAAACAGAGGCTAGATACCAGGGAAAAGATTTTTACAGAAAGGGTGATAAAGTATTGGAATGGTCTACCTGGGGAGGGGGTGGATTCATCCACCATCTCTGGATGTGTTTAAGAAAAGACTGGATGTGGCACTTGGTGCCATGGTTTAGTTGAGGTTAGGGTTGGGTTGGAGGTCTCTTCCAACCCAGTGATTCTAATTCTGATCCCCTGTGACCCCTGCTGCCAGGTGCTCAGCCTGTGTGAGCTTGCAGGGGGTCAGCAAGGACAGAGCTGCACCTTCACCCCCACTGCAGCCCTCAATGGGGACAATCCAGCCCAGTCCCTGGAGAACAGTGAAGAGGAGGACGTAGCTGAGGCAGAAGGAGGTTATATCAAGGCACAAAGATAACAGACATGCACACATGGTTTTGGACTGGAAGCTAAAAATGTGGATCTGGCGACAAGAGATGAAAGTCAGGTGAGCGCTGGCTACAAAAAGGAGAACCAGGAGGAGAATAAAATTTGGGGCACTGGAAAGTACAGTGCAGTCATCTGTGGTGAAAGTGAGAGGATGGGGCGCAAAAGATCTGCAGGAAAAAGAAAAAAAAACCTTTCAGGACAGACTGCAGCAAAGTAAGAGGTTATAGGGAAGAGTTAAAGGAAAGCTGATGAAATGAGACCAACAGCTAAAGGCTGAGCCCTAGCGTTTGGGGCTTATTTTCAAAGTTGTGCTAACTAAAGCCACAGAAGTCTCCCAAAGCACAGAAGACTAAGAAAGAGCCTGAAAGACTGGAGGAGGAGCAGAAGAAAGAATTCAGACCAGACAAGTTTGAAGGAGTAGTCTCTGTGATACTGAGAAAAAAGTAGAAGAGAGAGAAAAATGATCAAACACCTCATGTTGCAGACTAACCATGAATGAGAACAGAAGACGGCTCTGTTGATTCAGTCAAAACAACAAGAGACCAATAGGGAAAGAATCAATAAAAAAAAAAGCAGGAGCAGAGAGGCTTTATAGCAGTGACAGATTACATCCACGAGAATAAATGAGTGACATTCAAAAAAAGCCAGCATTTATCCACAATTTAAGGAAGAAGTAGTTGCAGTTCTCAATAACATGTCTCAATTCGCAGAAACGCACACTACATCAAATCAAACATTTCCCTGAACTAGTTCCACCCCCCCTCTTAAAATATCAGCTATGCCTAAATGATGAAAGACGTTCTCAAACTGAAATGTTTGTAATCTGTGGAAGCAAGAAATAAACACGAGCTTCTAAACTAAGACACAGTGGATATAAAACGATACGAATTTCAGAACTGGAAGTCCTTTCCCAAGGTTGTTGCTCCATGGTTTTCACTCTGCCCACAAGTACTCAGGAAGTGGGAGAAGTAAACTCGGAAACTGGGCTTCCTCAAAGGCTAACTCACACTCCTGCACAAGGTATTAAACATCCCAAGTCAAAACCCACTCATGAGTATGTTTAATTTACAGGGGAAACCCAACTCAGGTCACTGAGGGTATCCCCCCCGTGCTTCAAACACATTCTTGCTTTTCCACGCCCGTGCAATTCTTCTTCAATGTGATTTTAGGATGTAAGGCAAAAAAGCATTTCACCTGGCAATCAGACCAGGTGAAAGACTACTTCCAATGAATGCATTACAGTGGGAATTCACCTCTACGTAATTCCAGTTTTATCTCACCGTAACTCCACTGATTTCACGTAAAAGCAGGGTACCACAGTACAAAGGAAGAAAAACTGCCTTCCTCCCTCTTTGCAGATTCTCCCAGTATAAACACTGGAAATTTAATGCATTTATTCCAAATGAAAAAAAAAAAAAAAAGAAAGGAAAAGAGAAAAAGCAGCCTCGGGTCTTAAATTTCATCGCAGGTCATAAAATGTATTAAGTAAATGAGAGGAATTTCAAAATCTGATATTTAGGCAGAAATATGGCCAACTTAACGTATCTTCCCTGCTGATCTGAAGTCTTTGTTTCACTAATGATAAACAATATAAGCACTACCACACTTAAAATAGCAAAATCCTTCTTCCTCTGTTTATTTCCACTGAGCTTACATCTCTGTCCTGGTAACTTTCCGACTTGACAGAGACAAATCAAGCCGTAGCAAGAATAGCTTTACAAGTTCTTAGTATCTTTCATATTTAATGTTTACTTTAATGTTGTCTTCATAGCCGGAATAGTTACTGAGAGTATCTAGCACAGAACATATCTATCGCTGCGCTTCAAGATAAATGATTTATTTTAAAATATAGAATATTCTGTCTTTGATGTTCAACAGTTCTTGCAGAGAAGCACTTGAGATGGTCACTGGTTATATCTATCCACAAGAGCTGAATCTCTTCACAATTTGCATTAAGAACAATGCCATTCCTGTAGCAGATTTAACAGAGACTACAGAAGATTAAAGAAAAGAAAATAACGCCCAAGAGACCCCTGGGTGAATTCTGGAAATGTAAGCTAAGGGTTTGGCTAGTATTTGCCATGTTCCTCACTCTTTTTAGTTATTCCCACACACGCCAAGCACCTAGAAAATGTTATTTTTACCTCAGTTTTCTCCTGTTTTTAGTACTATGCAGCCCCAAACCTTCCCTGAACGTGAATTTGGAAGGCACGATTCTGGGGGAATGGATGGCAGAGATAAGCTTCCTCAATGGCAAGCATATAAAGAATAGATGAGGTTTCAAAGGGGAGCATTTATTGTTTCCTGTATCATGGCACATTGTCTTTCAATATGATTAGTTATCAGTCTGAGTTATCAAAAAGGGGGATGAAATAAAGCGCTTACGCAGTTATGCTTCATTGATGTCAGCTAGGGGAGCATGAAAATCTCCATGAAGTTGGGTAATTGATGTGTAAATCAGAGCTCAATCACTCTGTAATAGGAATGGTCCCACTGAAAGTATGGCTGTTGAACAGCATTGCAGAGGGGTGGGGAAAAGAAAAGAGAAACAGAGTCAAGGCTTATTTATTAAAAAAAAAAATATAATAACTGGCAATTTACACAATTTTCTCTTCAAGGGAGAAGTGCTGTCAGAGACATTTAAAGGCAAGCTGCAGATCACTATATTTGGGTGCCCTTATTCGGCAATAATTAACTGTTTCTGTTTTATTAAAATGCTTGGGGACACTGCTATGGATATTTAAAAAGCAAATTAAATGAACGTGTTCATCCTTTGAAAGGCAACACGTGTAAATGACATCAGCAATTGTAATTTGCTTAACAATGTGTGTTCAAGGTATGTTTTGGAGTCCTATTACAGCCTTCTTGTCAGTTCAAATTTGCAGTAAGAGAAACAAAAGCAAAACTGAAAGAAAAGGGGAGGGGGAAAAGGAGCCTAAAGAGGAAAAATGGTTATAACCACATCTTCAGAAGGACATAAAAGACAAACAGTCATTAGAACATCAGTCACATAAAACAGCTTTCCAACACGTGGTATTTCCAAGAGTAAACATCTGATTCATAAAGAAAAGAGCTGCCTAAGATAACATTATGGGGTTATTTTTGCAGTAATTTTTTTTTTTCTTTAAATAAATGAATGCACATTAAGGCGTTGATTCCAACTTCCCAGAAACAACTGGAGTCCAGTATTCCAGTCATGACTTGCAATAAACCATTGATAAACTCTAACAAACTTACATAAATGTGAAATTAAAGAGCATTTTTGGCATCAAATGAATGACATTCAGGACACTAGGGCTGGATTAGGGAGCTTTATTGGATGGATAATGTGCTGTGACCCTAAGGGGACTGATTGCTACGAGGGGGGTTGAATAGGAAAGGAGGTTCAACCTTAACTCTCAATTTCATTGCCTGAATTTCATAGAATATAACATATTTCTAAATGTTTTTTTGGTTTGGGGTTTTGTTGTTGTTGTTGACTTTTGGTTTGTTTAATTTTTTTTGTTTGTTTGTTGGTTTTTGTTGGTTTTTTGTTTTTTTTTTTTTCTCTGTTGGGGTTTTTGTTTGGGTTTTTTGTTTGCTTCTTTTTATTTGTTGTTGGTTTTTTTTTTTTTAAATTTTGATCTGTCCCAGGATCTGCTGTTTCTACAAAATTCACTGAAGGCAGCGAAGGCCTGAAGCCTTTGCACAAACATGTGCTGTGTTTCAGAGACACCTTTTAACAGCCTCCTTGCTGCCATCCCATTCCACCTGCCCATCAGCACCAGCACTCTGTGTATTAATGCACTAAGGGTGAATGTAAGTTGTGTTTAGTTGCATGCTGTGCATTATTCTTCATACACATTAAGAGCAAACGTGGCACAGCACTGCTACAAAGAGTGTATTTTACATGTATTACTCCCAAGACATAACACTAATTTGAATCAATAAAATCCTTCTGACAGTGCCTGTTACAGTCTGGTTTTCTTTCACCTGAACACCATTTATTTTTGTACATGTACCATTTTCAAAGATTAAAATGCATTTTAAAGTATAAAAACTCAAAACCTTTGACTTATCACCTGATGTGTACGGATTGAATTCTTACACCTGAGCCAAAAACCATTTTGGCCATTTTGGAACTCAAGTTTTGTCTTTATCTTTTCTCATGATTATATATATATATTTTTTTTTTTAATGCTGCCACTCAAAACTTCCTGGGGACCTGTAGGATGCTTCCTTAAAAATGGAGTCCACATGTTTGTATTTGCTTGAAACTTAATGATCTGCAAGAGATGGCAGAATAGAGAGAAATAAATCTTGTCTTTTTTAAAAGAGTCACAGGGCAATCACTGATTAACACAACCTTTGGGCACAGGTGAATCAGCAGAATCAACTGCTTGGGTATTTTATTGCTTCTGTGTGCTCCTACAGCTCTAATAAATGCATTCATTTACTAACAGGCACCTCTGCTCCCTTGAGCATTTTCACATGCTGGGCAGCTCTGTGACCACATGTTCTCAAACTTAACGTGTGCTGGAGAACACCACCCCAGGAAAAGGAAGGATTCAGCAGGATGACTATTTCATTCATCACTTCTAGACTGAGGGAGAAGTTCACACAGGTCTCAGTGCACACATTCAGGCTGATTCAGACCCCAGTGCACAAAAAATAATACTGTAAGCCTAATGTAAGTTAACTGCTTGTTATTTAGGATATTGTCTGGCTAAAGAAATTATCATTTACATGAATTATTCTCCTCTCAGTTGAAATCCTATATAATTGCCTCCATGTGTTCTGGTAGAACCAGAGGAGAGGACAGAGATGATCAAATAAATGCAAGGTCCTCTCAATTTAAATTCAAGTCCACCTGCATCCCCTTTTCGATGCTGTTGTGAAATATATTGCTCATCTTGAGCACTGCCAATTTTCAGAAGATTCAGTGATCTTGTAGCTTCATAAGACCCAGTGCTCATCAGGATGGAAAGGAGCTAGAACATTTCAAACTCTGAATTTTCAGCCTTCTTCCACCAGACCTTAGAAAGCCACCCAGAAACAAGGTGCCTGTCACACACAAAGCTTAGAAGAGAATAATAATATTTGGTGCTTATTTTTCCTAACTATATTCAGAGTCAGCAGGTCAATGGATTATCATCATCCTTGGCTTCTAGTGAGGAAGATAATCTATAACAAATACTGTTCATGCCTTCAGCAAACATCTAATGTTTATTCCTCATTCATAAACACAGCATCAAGCATGACAAAATAATTTAACCAAACCAGCACAAAGTTCATCAGCATTGCTGAGGTTTACATCCTCTCTAAGGGCACAGTTCAACTCCAACTGATGCTACTGGCAATTTTCCCAGTGAATTCAAAGGGGGCTGGATGGGACCAAGCCATTTCATAATGACAAAAAAAGCCAGGTCTCAAAACACAGCCAGCTCTAAGCCTCAGCAACTCCTTGGTATAAACTAGATTTTCTGTTACATTCCTCATGCTAAACAGGGACTTTTTAACCAGTGTCAAGAGTTTTAAAACTCCTCAATACAAATCAGCACACACCAGAGCCAGGGAACTTCTGTGGTCATTACTTAAAACCTGCGGATTTTGACTGCAGAGATTTCCTGGTTGACAAAGGTAAATAAACAAAATGTACCAATGTCTTTAGAAAAAAACCAAAACAAAACAGAAATCAAGTGAGATACCAAATAAGTTTCCTAATCTACCCCACAGGCCATTATCACCTTGTGCTAAAGACCACTCACATATACGTATTTATTTTGTTTTAGTGCTGTCATAGATTGTACATGTGAAACCTCAACCAGCTGACTGGGGAAAAATCAAATTTGCCTCTGCACCGCAATAAGAACTGACACAGACACACACACACACACCAGGCAGCAGATCACAGACCCTGTCACAGAGGAAAAGTAAACCAAACGTAACGTGCTCCCTGAAAAAAAAGCAACACCCTTAAATTTAACTCGACAAGGGAATGCTGTGCAATTAGGGATGTGGCATGGAGGTGTTACAGAGGTCTGAAATATGCTCTGGGAGCTGAAAGCTAAAAATGAGCACTTAATATTGTAAAATACTTCTTCAGACGGAGTAAAATCATAACAAAAAATGTTATTTAGACTGGCTAAAAACTACAAACCCATGTCTGAGATTACTTGAATTTTTAAGGTGGGTGTGATGCAAATGATTATCCCAGCGCCGCCGTTCCCCAGGGCCAAACAGAAACCGAACCTGTCTCTGCAATTATGTTTTGAGTTATGTTTGAAACCTCACATCTACAACAGGCTTCATGAATGACTGAAACATCACAAAGAAGGGAACAAGGCCACTTAAGGCCAGGCTCCCAGGAGGAGGTGAGACCACAGCTCTGGTTAACCCATGCTGCCTCTGCCAACAGGCACCAGGCCCAGTAAAGCCCCTGGGAACAGGGCAAAGTAGCCTCCAAAATGCTGCCACTGCCCTGAGAAAACCTGGGCACAGGAGTTAAGAAAAAGGAGCAGGTGTATTTATATTTAGCACCTATACAAGACTCTTCTCCAAAAAAATGCCCTCAAACAAGAGTAGGCTGGGGCAAGGAGTGGCATGACTCATCTGAAAATCTCCGTCTTAACTCAGAGGAGGTTTACTGCTCACATCAGGGCTGAAAACATCATTGGTTAAAGATGATTCTCTTATATGAACACGTGAGAAGAGAACTCAGGTATTTTTGAGGGGCTCTGACACTCATTACAGGCAAACAGAGCAGAAGCTGCCGTGCTCTTTAGTCTCTGGAGAACCTCAGGTGCACATTCCGCAGCACCAATGACACCCTGCACTTCCAACACCAGACACGTGGGTTACTGCATCCTGAATAACAGTTATTTGCACTCCACAATCCTATTTCTGTCCCTTCTGCTGTCAATCAGCACGAGTACCATTTATTTTCACAACAAGAACACAATGTGATACTTAACAAAAGTGCATCCTTTTTTTTAATTCCCTACCATCAGCCATTTGTCTAATAGAAATATTATACCATGTAACGTGCCCAGATTAAAATGCAATGTAAGTTGAATCATATTCGTTGGAGGCTGGCCAACTCCAGCACATTTTAGTATTTAATAATAAAATAGTCTAGTGTAAAAATATGTAAACTAGCTTCCATCCTGCTTTAATATTCACTTAACACGAGAAGAAAGGGAATGCAATTTTGTTTAAATATTAAACATTACATTTCTTCTTTTGATTATTAAAGTATTATTAAAGTTAAATGAAAATGTGTTTGCAACCTCCTTCCTCTGAAGTCCTACAGGTCACTGTTATCACTAATATTTTGTCCCTCTGGCTGGCTTCTTTGGGGATCTTAAGGCACTTCAGGAATCACATCAAGCCATGCCCAATCACACCTCTGGGATGGAGCAACTACTGTCAAGCCAAACAACTGAGGGAATGAAAGTTTAAGCGAGGTGATGACAGTCATTCAAGAAGAGATGGAGAAGGAAAGAAAACTGAGGAGTCCCAGCTCCCAGACGTTAAACTTTACCCTAAGACCAGCTGTAACCTGCAACCCTCCATCCACCCCTGAGCTCTGGGGTGACAACCACCGAGCTGAAATTTAAGACTATCTAACAGCAAGGAGGAATTATCTTTATGTGCCTCTCCACAACAGTGGGTCACACACGGTGAGACAAGTTTCCTCCTGCTGAATGTCACCGGGAGAGGTCAGAAAGGATGTTCTTATTACATCTGCTGGAAGGATGGAGTATATCAAATGATTTAATTTTGTGTAGTGCCCCACTTACTTCGACAAACTGATACTGCACGGGGCGTAATGTCATTAGGTGATTAAAGCACAAGAGCACTCAGCTTCCCGCCTTCTTTCACAACAAGAGCTACTACAGCAGGCTCAGGACTGGCAGAAGTTGTGGCTGTGGGGGCAATACTGGCCCAGGACCACACCAAACTCCTGCTCTCAGCAGGAGCTCCCATCCTGGCAGCCACCAGAAATAAAAGGCTTTTAGTTCTCCTGAGAGATCCCACCTCTCAGCCCAGCCAAGAGCCCAGACCCACAGGTGACCTTCCAGCATCCTGTGCCCAGCAGCAAAAAGACTCCAAGTTCAGCACAATGACAAGATTCAATCACAAGGATATGAATGTGCTTCACTTTTCAGCTGGTATTGCCTTTGAAAACAACAAATGCTGAGTTCTCCTCATTATGCCGAATGTATCAAAACCTCAGAACCCACGGTGGGAAATGTGTGTTTTGTCACACACGCCCTTTAAATTTATGTTTTCCTTCGTACAAATATCTAATGGGGTTTGAATAAAATAAAATCTGCACACTGCCATGTGGAAATTAATTTTAAAGAACTGTTTGTCAATTTAATTTCACTGATAGTAACAGACAGATTTATGAGGCAATTAACTAAATATTTGTTTTTTTCACATTTCAATTCATTATAGTAAATTAACAATTTTCCACTTGAAAGTCTTGCACTGCTACACTGAGAGCCTAAAAAAAGAAGTGTGTATTTCTGTCGGTCTAGGAAGGATTCTCTCATTTTCACAATGTGGATTATTCTCCTCACATTAACTTAAGATACTGCATATGTAATTCAACCCCTCTCATTTCTGTATTACCACAGAACCTGTCATTCTTTAAAATGCCAGTTTCAAGCAACCAGACATAAATAAAGAATAATTACAGCTCTAAAGCCAGCCTAACTTCTGCTCAAGAAAACAATCCTACAGAGTGGATTTTACAGCCACATAACACCCACCCATGGTTCAGAAAATCCTGAGAGACAAACCCAAGGGTGCTGACAGATCCAGCCCGACCCTGAGCCACGATGCCAACACCAAACCACGAGCCCTGACAGAGCCAAGGGGATGAGCAGAATGAACCCAGCCTAACGTGGCATCAAACACCAAGTTAAAAAATCACCCTTTCCTCTAAGGGGTGTGTGCAGCCCCATTTCACATCTACCCTTACTTAATCCTGATGGTTTAAACATGTGAATTAATGATTTCAGCCTCAAGGAGGTCATCTGGCCACGGCTGTGTGGGTCTCTTTACCATTGCTGGCCAGATATTAAACACATTAAGGAGCAGTCACAAGACAGAACTGCAGCTTTATGTTCTTTTAACTGGTATTGTACCAAATTAACATCAGGAGGAACGTGCACCATAAATATAAAAGCATCTGCTCATGCGGCTCCTTGGATTCTTTTTCTCTCTGTGTCAGTGTCTCATGTCTTGGTCCCTCCATATCTCAGTTGCCCTCATGGAGAGCAGGATGTGTCAATTCTCACTGATCTCATGGGTTTCTGTCAGGTGAGCTCACCAAGGATAAACCCTCTTGAGGGAACTCTTACCAACTGCATTCCTCAATGCCGCCCAGATTCTGGTTCAGTATTTCCCTGAATAAAACACAGCTTACGTTTTAAAAATCATCCTGTTAGTTCACCGGATTACAACACAATCACATCAGAGTATTAGTCTAAATAGGATTTTGTAGTCAGATCTGATCTAGAAGATTTAACATTTTACAGGCCTCCATCCCACAATGCTGGCAGGAATCATCAGGCAAAGGCAGAAATTGGGACTGCATCTCACACCAAACGATGGAAACCAACCCTGGGAACTATCAGATAAATCCCCCAGTTTTTTCCATTGTTAATATTTACAAATTTGGCAACAAAGGCTCTCCTGACAGCTACTGGTTCAAAACAATATGCAAACACTAGTTAAGCAGTTCAATGCAACATGCATTGAGAAACCAAGGCAGGGAGGAATTAAAAGACTTGTTCATGGCCATAGGATGCATCAATGGCAGCAACAGGATTGGAATCACTTCCCATTGCCCATGTCTTAGTCCTGGTATCCACAGCTCAATTAACCTCCCTTTTCAATGATAAGGAGTTACTACTACAGCAATACCTGCCAGAAAACATAACCCCCCCACTTTTCATGTTGCAAGGGATTAAGCACAAACTGAATGGTCCCATAAATATTCTGTTTATAGTGGTTTTCACTTTTCAGTCGCCTTATCACTGACAGCAAAGTAACACTTCAATTTTAGCCCTCAGGAGGCTAATAAATATCAAATTAATAAAATACTAACAAATGCAAAATACTCCAAAGTGGCTAGTGGAGAGGCATTAATTCTTGATAAACGGTCCATACATTTTTATTATTATTTGTCAAGTTTTTAAGCACTGCTTAGTACGTCATCAATCTACCAGGTTAAAACAGATTAAGTAAGTATCAGCACAGTATTTGAGGATCGTTAAAAAACATGGACAACAAATTGGTAATGCTCTTTATCTTTTTCTCTTAAAAAAAAAAAAAAAGAAAGAAAGCAATCAAAAATATTAAAAAGAAAAAAGATCAGTAAATCAGTGATCTGAGTACAGGGCATTTTTCTGGAGACTAATGATGGGCTGGGATAGATGGCCCTCACTTCTACTTTAGGTTATCAACTCCTCCCACACTATCATTAATTCCCCAGGAAACGCCTTTTGCTCCAATGACTTTTGCTTAAATAGATCACCAGCGAGAGGAAAAAAAAAGTCCTGCCACTAGAAATGAACTACTGCAAAGCCTCTGAGCTGCACCTGCCGTAATTTGCACATAAAGATTTTACAGGTGACTTGCAAAGGCCGTTTTAATTGTATTTCCGACTCCTCCCCTTTTTTACCCTTAGCACGACAATATAAGCAGCCAGTGGGCAGATTTGTGATGCTCACTGTAAGTTTGCTGGGAAGGTCTGGAAATGTTGAGGTGCTTCCGCTGAGCTCTCATCCATTAAAAAGTGCAGGACGCTGAGCCTTAATTAAGAACTCATCTCTAGCAGTGGCTATTTCTGATAGATGAAACAGCATTAGGCCCCTTAACTGGAAGGGAGGGGGAGGATGGGAGACAAAGAGAAAACAAGGTTTCAGCCCCTCCTGGAATAGCAAAACAACTCCTAAAAGAGCACATGAACAACTCCTTAATCTGCCTGCAAGACACGTTTAATACCAGGATGCTGTGGAGAGGCCCAGCATCACTCAAGTTTCATTATCATTAAAGAATATAGCAGAATGCCCTGCTCACAAGTTTATTATCATAAATAATTAAAACAAAACTATCCTTATGGTACGAAATAAATGAACAAAGTACATTATAGGGGGCATTTGTTTCGTGCTTTATAGCTGTTTCCTGGCTCCCTACATCAGAAAATTCTCGAATTTGCAATCACTCTCCTGCTCATTAGTCCAAATCAGGAAAATTTTACTGCAGCTGGCTCAAATGACTTGTTCTGTCAAAAACAGGACCATAAGTGCTCTTTACTAGTTGCATACGCAACAGACATTTTTTTTTTGTGATAAATCAGAGTGTGTGACATGCAGAACGTTAAAAGAAAATCAAAGCGCAGGATTGACTGCTGAGAAAAAGAAAGAAAAGAGAGGAAAAAAAGAAATCCTACCTCCAAAATCGACTGTCTGATTTCTAATTACAAAAACGTGCTAAGGTACGGATGAAATTATTAAACCTCTGCAATACTCATGCTAACAGTTTGTTCTCATAAGCTTGAAAGTGTCGGGCACACTCGTGGCCTTTGAAGTTCTGCTTTGTTCCTCTGACTTATTTTACGCAGGTCAAAGATCACCATCTCTGCACATATCTGTCACTGAAGGATAATAACACCACAACTCAGTTTGGGATCAGGCTAGGCTGGCACGTTAAACCAGCAGCAGACACATCAATCTCGCTGCTCCTGAGTTCAGAGCAGGGAGAGCCCCAGCTAATGATGGTTACTGGTTTCTGCATCTTGATGCAACCAGGTTAATTCTCTCTTCTTCTGAGCAGCCTGTCCTCACGGACAAAGCAAAACATGCCAGGAAAGCAAATTATCCTGCTAATCCAGCAAGAGGCTGACAGAATCCTACTGGAGAGCAGCAGGATTGCAGGGAAGCACGCAGAGACCCATGGCAGCAAAAAAGAGCTTTCCAGGGAAGGCTGAGAAAACAGAGCAGTCATCAGCAGTTGGGTAATAATCATAATTTGTGAGAACTGGAAATGGTGTTATTATTTGTGCAGCAGCATACGACTTGAAATACTGGAGCTTCCCTGCTGTCTGCCAAGTAACTGATCAGCACCAGCCAACAGGCAAGTCAGAGTATAACCCCTCACCCACCAACTAAAAGTAAATTTTCTAATCTATTACTTGACCATGATAAAAAGCAGAATAGTTTTTATTTTTACCCAAGAAACCAGCACGCAATATGAATATATAATGCATCTACCTGCCAGTCCTTTGCATAAAGTAAGTCCAATTTAAAAAATCCAAGGGGATTTGGCACCTGATGAAATTCCAGTCTCTGTTTTGCACTCATAAATAAATGAGACCAATGCATGCCTGTAACAAAAAGCAGCCATAATCTTGCCCCACAATGAAACCCGCCTGCCATGCCAAACAGAAGAATTTTATACACTGAGACAATGGCATATCTTAGTGCCAAAAGCAAGGGGAGGAGAGGTGATGTTTACGTTCAGTGTTCATACCTTCACTTGTCCACACAAAGCTTGGTGTAAAACACCAAAAAGGATGTCCTTGCTCAGGGTTTTTTGGTTCAGCTGAGCCAGATTTCTGAGCAGGTACCTATGTGTAGATGTGTTTACACTGCACCAGTTCCTTGAGAGCCCTCACACTTCACACTTCCCACCACAAGGGCCACCAGAGGGAGAAATTCAGAAGAAACTTATCGTGTAAAGATCATACATGAAGTGCTTGAGAAACCCAGGAGGCAAACAGGGATTTTTTTTGTACTGGGACTGGTATGGCATTTTATAGCAAGGAGAGGAAAAATGGCTCAAAGTTCAGGCAATGAGTATAATGGGCTACAACTTTCTCACACAACACAGGAACTGAAACACAAAAATGGCAGGAATATATTTGTTTCCAGTTCCGTTGGGTCATCATCTCCTCCAGCTGCCCAGAGGCAAGCACCACATCCCAGTGTGCAGTTTCTATTCCTTCCATCTCAAGCAGAGCTGAACAGTCTTGTGGATCAACTATCCCTCGTCGTGCATCAGAACCAAATCCCTCAAAAACGAAGTGGGAGCTCTCTGTTGACCTCAGCAAACACTGAATCAGGCCCTGCTGCAGCTGAAGGATGGCTTTATTTTGCAAAGAGACAGTGCTTATCAAAATCATGTCCAAAAACGTGCTGCAGCACAGAGGAATACATGACTTTTAATCAAACGCAGCCAGTTGTGTTTTACTTTCTCCGCACAGATATTTCCACTGAATCACTGTTGAGGAGGGAGGTGGGGGGAATCTCTTTGCCCTCAAAACTCCCATGTACTACTATTCCCTTGGGAAATTCTGCACAGAGAAGTGCTCTAGGGAGCCAACTACAGCTGTGTAACAGAAGAGAAGCAGCTAGCACTGTTTCCTATTTACCATAAAAAAATTTTGCACTTAAAATGCGGAACTAGTAAGAGGGAAAAACATGATTAATACATGTAAGTTTGTTTTTTGGTTTTTTTTTTTTTAAATGGGAAACTCTGAGCAGAGCCATCGTGAGATACTCTGTAACCAGAGCACATAACAGCTGAAATTGTTACTGATGCTGCAGACACTTAAAAAAAAAAAAAAATTAAAAATTGAGAAATAACACTGAAATTATTAAAGCCAGTTTGATGCCACTACCAGAGCTGACCTCAGAATCGAACAAGCTGCTGGTGCGTTGGGGCAGAAGATGAAATACCCTTCAGGAGTTTAAATTCCAATCTTAGCTCAAGAGTTTCTCTTAATATCAAAGTAGCTTCTTAGGAAAGCAAATGAAGTACATTACCTCTGGTAATGGTAACCATTTACTCCTTGAAAAGCCTTGAGAGAGCTCTCACGCAGGACAAGCCTATGTTTTATTAAATCCTTTTGCATAGTTTTATTTTCAGGTCATATAATCTGAAGGACAAAGCATTCGCTTAAACTTTTTAAAGTATTCTGTTTTTATCAAGGATTAGTGGTTCTGATTCTTCAATAATTCAGGCTTCATCCTAACTATGTACCATGTTTAAATGTGAGCAGCATTAAATCAGAACACCATCACTCCGTCTTTCCACTGAATCCCAAATGTTCTGCACAAACAAACTGCTGGCAAGACAATCAGCATTAAGACCTGGCTAAGATCTTCAATTATTCACATTTGTTGCTTGCACTGATGAAACATCATAGGATGAAAGGATTATTTAAAATTATTTAATTGTATGGCATGAGGATACGGCCACATCTGCCTATAGGCAGTTATTTTTCTATTTAGAAAATGTAAATCAGAAAGAGGGAGTTGGATATCACCTCAATTCACTGTTTTACAGTTATATCAAATAACACGCTATTATTTGGTACAATACTTGTGCCCTAAAGTTGTACAGAAAAGCCCTACTAATAAACCAGCTAAGCTGTGCATGAAGATTCCTTATTTTCCAAAAGTAGGTAGGGCATCCATTGCATATATTTAAAGTAACAGTTAGTATATATTATTTTAAAATAACCCTTAAAAGAATTTAAAGCACGGAATCACCAAGATGCTTTTACTGGGAACCTCTCACCGTCATTTCAATGTTAATTTTGGCATTATACAAAGCATAGAAACTTTACCCCAGACATCAGAGCACATGAGACCTGACCCACACCGTTCAAACCTGGAGCTTGATGGCAAATATGTGTGACTGAGGCACCCAGAAAGAGAGGAAACTGCAGTTGAGCTTGAATTTCTGCTAATGACTGAGGAGACAGGGCTGCCTAGAGAAGTGATGCTTGACAGAGAGCCACGGATTCCCCTCCATTTGCCAGATGAAACATGCTGCTTTGTTTTCCTCCTTCGTCACGATGTACCTCTCAATCTTCTCAATAGGACCGAACAATCCCTTATTCCAAACTGCTCAATCACACAAAAGTGGGCCTCCCCTGCTTAGCTGGTTTATTCCCCACCTCCTCTAACACTTGGAAAGGATTCAGACAAGAGCTACAAGAGCGATTAGAGCGCCTGGAAAAAAAAAAAAAAAACTTGCCTTACAAGGAGAGACTACAGCTCAGTCTATTTGGTTCATAAAGGAGAAGGTTAAGAGGCAACCTGATCACAGACTATGAATACTTGCACAGGAAAGAGATTGCAGAGAGCAGATGGGTATTTAATCTAGCAGAAAAGGGTGTAACAAGATCCAGTGCTTGGAAGCTGAAGCCAGTCAAATTCAAACTAGTTTATGCAGCATCCGTTTCCAATGATAACAAAATAATAACCATTTTAACAACTTAACTAAAAAGCAGGGGGTTCACGGCCATGTTTTTAAACAGGCATTGGAAATCTTTCTTAAAGGTACATTGGAGCACAGAGGGTTTGGCACAGGCCTTGGTAGAAGGGATGAAATGAAACTTCAAGCCAAGCAGCCCTGAGGACTCCCTCCTGGCCTGAGCTGCAGAGAAGTCAGAGCTGTTCGTAAATGGCCTCATCCAGCTCCTCCACACACCTCAAAACCACAGGACCACAAGCTTCCAGCACGCCTTCACACTGACATTCACAAACCCATGTGCACAGGAAGATGCTGAAGTTCGAAGCCACGATACAGAAAGAAATTTGGAAAGGATCTTAGATTAAAAAACAAACAAACAAACAAACCACAAAAACCAGCCTAGCAGACAAAAAAAGATGCTAAGTGATGCACTTGAATCCAGCAGTGTCATATTAATCCACAAGACAGCAGTTATTCACCTAGGTATAATATAATCCACCAAAATACAGATTGGGCCATTCCACTCCCCCAGGCAGCCCTTTCTGCAAAAGCAGCAGCATCTGCAACTGGTCCACAGTGCTGGTACACGAGGCCCTGAGGAAAAGCTTTGCACATCACCACACCCTCCTCAGTAAGGCTTGGAATGACTTGTTTCAGGCAGCAGTGCAAGAGTTAAATATTACTGAGTTGCTCGGAAAAAAATACCATCAAACCAGTTTATATCTCACCATATTTCCGCTCCATTCAAACTGTATTATGCTGCATACCATTTCATCACTTCACAACGCCACAAACTACCTTTTAATGCAAAACAAAGCTTTTCAATGTAAAGCCCCATATTGTAATCCAGAAGAACTTTCCTTATCTATTTCGACAGCAAATCTTTAGTGGCAACCACATGTTATTGTGTTTTAGGGATTGAGACTTTTGTATGAACATGCTGATTGTCTCCTTGAGACATATATAATCAGCAGTTTGTGCCAAGAAACACTTAAGCCAACAGAGACTTATACCATTCAGAAATGCTGTTGGAATTGAAAATGTATATTTTGGCTTATTTCCTTAAGCCTGCGACAGCAGGAATTTCTTCGGGGTGTTTTATGATTTTATTTTAACTTCATTCTCTTCTCAAACTCTCCGAGATTGAACAGAAAGTCAAAACACATGTTCTGAAAGGAAGGAGCCGTGCCAGGAAAATAATTTGCTCTGATACACCAGCGCTACCTTACACAGAGCCCTCCTGGCACAGGGACATCTACCTTGGAAACTCTCTGCTCACCTCTGCCTCTGTCCACGGCTGAAGAGCTGTGCCTACGCTCGCTCACAGGCAGCTGTGAAAGTGGAAAGCAATCTTTTTTAGCTAAGTGAGTGGGTATGGATCTTACCCAGAAAGAGAGCAAACAGCAAAGCAAACAAGTGTCTATTTGTGTGTTTGAGCAGCTCCCCAATGTCAGCTCAGAGGAGTTGCAGGAGTGGCGTGCTCAGTATTCCGAGAGCATCCACCACATTTGCTGCAACAGATATTTTTAACTCCCGTTTGCTCCATATGTAGAATGTGCAAATACACAAAAGAATGTCTTAATTGGTCCTGCTTTATATAAATGAATAATGGGCTAAATGGGTTGAAGTGAATGTCATATTTATCTCTCCACTGAGGAAAGACATGATGATTCAGAAACAGTGAAGCCAAGAGGATTCAGAGCTGTGCTCACAAGTGGAATATATATCTCCTGTCAATACATTATGTATTCCATTTCTACTACAGCCCCCTAAAGGCACAAATAGAAAAAGAGAAGCAAAATCTAAATGTTTCATTTCTGCTCAACATACATTCATGGATGTGGGAGGTTTTTATACTTGCTTTCAGGACTTAGGAATCGAATCTCTGGAGCTCTTTATTTTACTGAGTTTTTGTAAATACTAAACTCTCCAGTGTTAGTTTCACCATCTGACATTACCATTGCCAAAAGACATTTTATATTCCTAGGAAGCAGAGGCGCAAGTAACAAAAAGGAGACCTGAACCTGCCCCTGGCTCACTTGTGCAATCCCTCCCAAGCTAACAGCTCTAGTCTGCAGCTGCAGCACCTTCCCAGTCAAGAAGAGACTTGAGACTTCCTACCAGGCATTGGAAAGCATGTCAGGAAAAACAAAAATCCTTCAAGGTTTGGGGTTTTTTTTTCCTGCTTACAAATTTCCACATACAACTACTGATTAAAAAAATCTATGTAAAGAGCACATGCACTTTATATCCTCTTAAAAATACAAGCATCACCAAAGAACTCCAAGAAAAATAAAAAGCACGGTGTGCAAGACTGGGTAAAATATTTTGATTCTGATGATTCTGGAAACTGATATTTTCAAGTGCTTGCTGCTCTGGTCGGATTTAATAATTACACTGAACAGAAAGCAAGTCTCCTCTGCACTCACCCCGCCAAGCAGGGAATCACTTTTAGGGCTGCTGGAAAAGTGGAACATCTCATTTCCATTAATCTGGCTCATAGCTTCAGATTCATACACGGCATTAGCAGAGCACCACTTTCAGCCAGAGTGGAAGTTCAGCCTTGTGTTTAACTCTGCATTAACATGAGCATGACAGAGTGAAAATGCAGGAAAGACGGCAAAAGAAAAAAAAAAAATTCATCTGGTCATATATTTTCAGCAGAAGAAAAAGCCTTACAAAATGTATAGGTTCAGTTATTCCCAAAGCAGTGTTTTGTCAGTAGCACAGTTGTGCATACAGTGCCATGGCTGGAGGATCTGCCTTGCCCACGGCAAGTAAGGTAAAGCCTCAGGCACATGTAATTTGAAATTCATTTTTACTCCAGCAGACAGCTTCAGACCAGCACCTATGTTTATTTTATAAATACAGCACTGTCAATTTGCATTCCTGTAGTCCCTGGGAGGGAACACCAAAACCGTCTTATGTTTGAGATGTGTTTTAGAAAATAATGCACAATTGTGTCTTTAAAAATCCATCAGCACAGGTTGCAAAGGATCCCTCTGAGTTCCCACGTCAGCCCAAACCCTCAGTAATTTCCTTTTGGACACACCCATTAGGAAGTGACATCGCTGGCAAAAGGTATTTGTCAGATTGTGCCCAAGCCAAAAAAATACGTCCCTCACACTGTTGATTTTAAACATTGTTTCTTAATTAAAAGGAAAAGAAGGCCCTCCAAGCTTCAGTAATTCTTGTCTCATCAGCTACTAAAGGTGAGGTGTGGTCTCTGGGACTGCCACATAAAAATGGTGGGCAAATAACTTATTGCTGCATTTCCCTCTTCCTGCTCCATTTCATTATCCCAGTACTCACATTATCCAATATTTAAAAACAGGTAACTGTCAGTAATAACTGCTCTCGACAAAGTAAACTCTTTCTTTTAGGAATTAAATTCAGATGGATGGTTATCAAGTTGACTCTTATCTCACTCTTGCTACAACAGACCATAAGCTGCCCTCAGTCACCTTTGGGCAGGTACTGCCCTAACAAAGGACCACCAAGTATTCCCAGATAACAGAATTTTGGCCTAAATACTATTGTCCTGATCCAGTGATTAGTTCATCTTGTACACGACATTATTCAAATACAGCTGAAAGTCCTCAGATCCTACCAACTTCCCTATAAAGACAATAAGATGTTTTACCGCACTGTGAAGCGTAAGTTACTTCTTACAGTAACTATAAGTAACTGCCCAAAGCAAAGAAATGGTCAACTCTAATGAGCTGCTTACTCAATTTAATATAATATCAGTCATGAATAGTTTTGTTGACATTTCAGTACTCTTCTTTTTAAAATATAAATCTTGGACAAAAAAATACAGTAGTGTCACCTATTGATTTCCATGTAACAGGTTAATAAGTAAATAGAGTCAGTAAGCATAGGAGGTACCATTATCCAAACACCATTTACAAATGACTCTTGATTTCTAAATGAGAAGCAATGCCTGGCACACCACAGTTACCCACACCACCCACCAGATCTCCCAGGTTGGGTTCTTAGCCATAAATAGTCGGATAGCATGAACAAAGGTCAATGAGTGAATTTACTGCTGGACGACTCCATAAATTGCTAATTCAGAACACCTAAAGCCCAAACTATACCTGCAGGCATTTGAGACAAACAGTATCACTGTCTCAGTAACAAGGGAAGACAAGTGAAACCTGGTCTGCTTGAGTGTTTGACACAGATGCTTCATTTTTTTGAAACCTTAAAGTATAAATACTACTGCAGAATGAAAATTTGCAGTTACTGCCTCAGGGACTGGCTAATAAAAAATATTTTGCTACCTATTGCAGAACTGTTTAGAACAATTAGTCACAGGTAAACACCTCAAAGAGCTCAAAAACTAATTTGGGTTTTCATCTGAACAGATGCTGTTAAAAACCATGAATTGGTATTTCAGGGTGTAAGCTCATAAATCTGATATCTACTAAAAGCTGGCTTGCTGTACAAAGGAAAATAATATAAATGAAAAGGACAGGGTATCAAATAAGTTATTGTGTCCCAAGGACTTGGACATGACAGTGAAGATTTGGATAAGTCCCTAATTGGTTTATTCAACCACAGCTCAACAGTTTCAACTCCACTTCATATGCTTGGCTCTGCAGCTCACGCTCTTATCACGATGCACGAGCCTGAGAGGTCTCTGACATCCAAAAAACCCTGGACACTAACCCAAAACCAGGAGTGCTCATTATTCAACAATTACAAGGATTGAAAAGCATCTTTCTTTCTTTCTTTCTACAGCTGTGTACTTGCTGAAGGTGAGACAACAGTTTATCAGTTTTAATCCACTTTAATTCCCCTCCCTCCATGAAAGCCGTGGCCGAATTCTCAGGGTATCAGTCAAATTGCCTTACTTCTGAAAAACATGGCAGGAAAGCTCAGATTGAAAGAGGAAGCCAAAAAGAGGAACCAGGAGATACAAGATTCAGCTGAGGGTGGTGTACAGCAAAGAAACAATTCAAATTCCCAGAATAATATTTGGCTATTGACTGTACTTATAAGAAAAGACATTATGCATGCTGATGGGACTTAAGATCCCTTATAATCCCTTGAAAAGCATTTGCATTTGGCAAGAAAGGAACATATAAGCAATATATAGGATATATATATTCCTATTTTATATATATATATAGAGCAATAGGCTATATTAGGTTGGATATAGGATAAGCCTGGCTCGTGCTCTAGCACTCTGAGCAATATTTGCTTCCACTCTTCCATCAGCAATTAATAGAGCCTTCAACTTCATTAGTTCATTAGAAATACATTCAAGAAAGGAGGTGGCAGCAGTCCACACTAAACACACAGAATTCCCTTGCACGGAACAACAAAGGGGGGACCCCAAAGGTGAATCATTTCAGCCTGAAATGCACCTAATTGCCTATATTCTTCCATGGAGAGAATCCACAGAATCAGACAATATATATTCAGCAAGAGGAGCCGTGCCCTAAGCCTAAGGAGCAATTTACTCGAAGGCACAGAAGAAAATGCATATTTTGGAATATTTTCCTGTAAATAGCTCTCTATGTCCATAAACAGCTCCAGGTCCCTGTGTGGTGTGGCAAATTACCAGACCAGCTGTTTGTTTCAGCAGTTGGTGAAATCAAAGGTTTTAAACCACTCAAAATGCAAGCAGACAACGACGCCCTCAATTTATACCTCTCATTGTGTGAAAGTCGGGCATTTACTTTTTCTCATCCTTAGCTCTGGCTTCACCGTGCCATGTTTTTGTGTACGCTCCAAAGGAAAGGCTTTTCCTGAGCAGCACTGGCTCTCCATGGATTGATTCCCACCCTGAGAAGTGGAGCTGCAGGTCTGTTTCAAACAGAACGGCGTTTGCGGCGGAGTCCAGCTGCCGCAATCTACCCCGTGCAGATGGACTAATACATTCCTTCACGGGTATTATCTGAGCTGCAGGGCCAGGGAGCAGGGGAATGTGTAACAGACTGAGCTCTTGCCACATTGTGAGAAAAGGTAAATTGTCAACAAACATTTCCTACATCTGATATCTTTTGTATGGAGAGCTACGCTTTTAATAAAGAAGCAGCTGCCACTGCTGAACGATTAATCAATACTGGTAAGCTGACATCTTAAGAACTTGCTGAACTAAAGCTTCTCTTTTCCTCCTGCATTTACAAATAAAGTGCTCACTATTTGACTAAAGCCTGTCTACTTGACTGGAAAATATCAGAGTCCTATTTAAATGACATTTGCAGAGAATGAGATTTTATCCTGGTCGCTGCTCCTTATCGCTAATAATAACATCAGATTAGTGGATTTAGGCCAGCCGAGTAGCAATGCCTTTTCTGATCCCTTCTTAAAGCAGCTCTTTCCATCTGTCTAGCCAAGCTTTCCTCTGCTTGTATGGGCCAACGATTAAGTCTTAAATGGAGCTTCAATTGATACCATGTGGGATATCTGTACAGAGGTTCATTGTGTTGCTAAATTCCAGCCAAGACATTTATCAACTCTGACTACTGCTTACTTCAAAAGGGCAAAAACACCTGGATATTTACAGGTACAAGTATTCCCACACTGTGTAGCCTTTCACGAGTAGAGTGCAATAATTAGGCAATCCAATTGCAAAAATGCATGATTTACTGTAAGATCTTCCAAACAAGATAGAGGATCAGACACCAGGCTCATTTCGGAGAGCGTGACTCAACTGAGCAGTGCAGAGGACTGGCTGCACGACTTTCTGCACACGCAGAATCCATCCCACAACCTATCAATTAATGGGTGACCTACACTTAAGCAGAGTATGGCTTACCAGCAACAGTGGTTTTCAATCAGGGCTTATGAGGTCATGACTGAGCAATTTGGACACTGGCAGAAAATAAACTGCACACACACATACACCCCCCGTATACACTCACAGCACAGCACAACTTTTTTAAAGAACTATTACTGGTTTTGTCATCATTGCTTTTGATAGTAGCCGAGTTTAGTAGCATAAGCAAGATGCAATATCCAAAATGCCAAACACTCTCAATAAAAACTACCAAAGCCAATTAGAAAGTAAATCTGTTTTATTTCCCCTCCTCTTTTCTGCGATTTTTAGTTTAAAGGTCACTTCGTATTCCTAGTGAGGCCACTTACAGTATGTTAATAACTGACATTTCCTCTTCTAACATATAATGCAGGCCTGACAACTGCTGTGCACTAAAGATAAGATGTGAAACCAATAGTTCTCATAAGAAACTGGTGTTTCTAGATCATGCAAATCTCCTAACTCCAGTGCTTGTTTAGTTTTTAACAAGGTCTTGCTCATTCCTAACCTTGATCAAAAAAGTGTTTCCACATGGCAGTCAGACTCATGCCAAGTATAGCTACACACAGAAAGTTGCCTGACTTAATCAAGCAATGCTGGAGACATGAAATGAATATTTAGCAAGGTCAAAGTCAGACTGCTCTTTGAGAAGCAGCAATTGCTGACAGTTGAATGAGCAGCACACAAATCTGGGATCCTATTTTAATACCTACATATTTTCACTATTTGTCATCCTGTTAACAAAACTGCATTAAAGCACAATATTAGAAATCTAAGAACATTTTTATGGAAAGGATAAAATCTACTGTATATTTATGCATGTCATAAAGCCCATAATGTATCTTGCATGAAACCATTTATCTTCATTTCATAGGGTCACAACAAGTACACACTACTTTTCCTTCAGGAAGCCTGTGGCATGTTGAGCCAGGCATCAGTCATAATAAGAAAGACAAACTTATTTCATTAAAAAATGGTGCATGAAGGAAAATGGAAAAGCCCAAATTTTTTAATTAACAGGATTGTGAGCATCGCTTATCTTCGAAAACAGCAAATTGGAATTAATCACATTTCAAGACCAAGTTAATATTCTCTCTCTCTTCTACAAAATGACTGTGATTGATCTAAATCTAGTTATTTCATGCAGAACTAGGTTAAATACTGTGGATCTTTATGACCACACAGAAAGCATTACCATGACAGACTGTGCTATTGTACT
Organism: Sinosuthora webbiana; assembly: GCA_013397395.1. Classification (NCBI taxonomy): domain Eukaryota; kingdom Metazoa; phylum Chordata; class Aves; order Passeriformes; family Sylviidae; genus Sinosuthora; species Sinosuthora webbiana. Next base: position 203,992 of record VXBN01003318.1, on the reverse strand, counting down.
TCAGTCGCTGGGTGAGCCACAGTAAGTCCAACCGCGGGCGATCGAAATGGGGAAAAATCTCCAAGCCCTGAGAACAAAATGTTTGCCCGGTAACTTTCCTACAGGAACAAATTACTGACTTGCCTGGGCATCCAGGCCCAGTAAGAATGTCATCCAACACACCCCCCTTCTTTCCTTGGAGCACATGAGGGCACAGCAGCCAAGGACAACCCACCCACCCCACAGCACATTCACGGGCTGTCTCCATGTCTGACTGCTGTGTAGCCACCCAGAAAGGGTCCCTGAGGCACTGGGGGCTCCTCCCACGTGGCCTTCCATGCCCCTTTTCTTGAGGAGACCAATAGCAGGTCCCCTCACCTCCTCCAGGTATGGCCACAGGATCAGCAGGCACGTTTCTCCATGAGAAGAGATGCGAATCTTTAGGAGGCTCCTTTAGGGAGCTCCAAGTCTGGGCAACTCTGCTCATGTGCACAGAACTGTCAGAAATGATGCCATTTTGTCTGTCTATCCATATCCATATCTATATCTATATCTACATCTACATCTATATCTATATTGTTTTGTTTTCTACATGCACGTACATACATAGAATTTATTTTACTATCTGTGAATTGCCATGCACTGAAAGGTGCTGGCATCTCAGTATTGCTAAAAACCACCCCAGCTCTGTGACCATGCAAACCACTGTTAACATCTCAGTAACTGGGGATAATGAGGAGCAATAACATCCTAAGAAATTATGACAGACATAATCGCGAACCTTTTTTTGATTCACATGTTATTTTGTGCACACACACATAACAAAGCTTCTTTATAGCTTATCCACCATTTGTAACATCGCAGTTCAATAGCCTGATTTCAGGGTTTATCAACTGTCTGAAGCCAATGTGAACAAAGGCCAGATTTGTTTGCACATCAAAAAAGAGCAATGCACTGTCAAAAGAGAGATCTATACAACATCCAAAGAACAGGCAGCAAACGCTGGTTGTACTGAGAAAACTGTGTATTTCTGAGATGTAAATGACTTCTTATTTGGTGAGCCTTCCAGTTAGATGCTGAGAGTGCAGCTCACCATTTCCCTCCTCAGACTCTGGCAAAGATTTCCCACCCCTCCAATTCAGGTTCGTATAAAATCTTACAGAACTTCCTGCTAGCAAGGAGGCAGTCGCAGGGATGTGGTTGCATGAAGATAATCAGATTCCTGAGGGAGCAAAGGTCCTCATTTATTTTATTTTTTTTTAAATCCTCAGGGGAGTGATTTTCTCCTAACACACACACACAGCCCCCTACCCTATTGTGTCTTGCTGCTTAATTAGCTGCCGGATGAGATGTAGTTCTGTTTGCACCAACGTTATGTCTACTGTAATTGCCCTGAGTTGCAGCCCCAAGAAGGAAAAAAATTGATCAAATAACTACGTATTTTGTTTGATTAATAATGAAAAAATCATTAAGGGATTAAAGTGAAACCATTTCACTCCTGTTGATCATGTTCGGCAATTTGAAATTATTTTATGATCCTGATCAATGTAATTAATGAGAATGGCTGTTAATTAGTTACACTAGCAGGTGGGCCACGTAAAACGTATTCTCTTTAATGCCATAGAATATCACGCAATTAGAATTCGGGTTAATTCTGCAGCATTCCCAGATTAAAGAGTTTAAAAAGCTGCACAGGACCACGGTCTCTGAATTTTCTGCACACACACCACACAGACACACGAGCACCCTCAGCCACGCAAAACGACTGTCATAAAGGCACCACAGACACACACTTGTTTGGAGATTTAGGACCACAATCAAACATTCTTCTTTTTGCAACTGTCATCTTTTATGACAAGTCCCTACGCTCTCTCACAGCAAACGCTGGTACAGAGGAACAAGCCAGGTTTCAGTGTAACTTGGAGCTTCACTCGCAGCATCTTGTTAATTCAGTCGCTCTCATCTGGTCCTTTCTGGGCTCCCCCTAAGGAGAGGGCTTTTTTCAGGAGAAATAACCTCCTGGGTGTGAGCCGAGACAGACAATAAAAGTGTTAACTGCTTAGCAGTGCTATGTAGCTAATTAGCAGTATTACGAGTTTAAGGGTGGTTTTGATAATCACGGGGCCTGTGAGGGTTTCCCATCCCCTAGGAACACAGGCAGATTAATACTTTTTCTTTCTTTGAGGGGGAAAAAAAAAAAAAAAAAAGGCAACAAACTGAATTGTGGAAAAATGCACGTATTTATATGGTGGGATAGAGTTCAGGTTTGCATTTCCTGTAGGACCAGGGCAGGCAGTATAGCATTACCCAAACAGAGGGAGCAACATAGCTCCTAGAATTCCTCTCCAGCCAATTTATGGGTCTAAAGACTGCAGCATCTGGAGAGAACACACAGTCTCACAAAGGCAGAAGCCATTTCTGAAGCATACTGGTGTATTCACAAGGCAGGTCAGGGAAAGGGAGGTCTGGGCACATGGACAGACTGGGGACACGGACAGACACAAGGGCAACAGGAGGGGATCCCCCAGAGCTGAGCACAAAACTTCTGCCCCCCTTTTTCCCAGAAGAACTTGGTGAGAGTCAGTGATAGCTCTCCTTGCTCTGCAGCCCGGTTTGTTCGACATCTGCAAAGGTTTTCCCCCTTTTTCTCTCTTGTGCTATGCTCTACTCATAATATCCACATGAGCCTGTGTATAGGATCTCAACATGACACCCATTTGGCTACACCTTGTAGTCACACACAACCACACTGCTCTGCTAAGACATAACTACATCTGATAACCATTAAACTTCAAAAATTCCTTTAAAAAAACATATGGCCTTGCGGTTAAAAAAATAACCACAGTCAATCAAACCATCACAAGTCATCCTTAAATACCAAAATGACAAGTGCACTAGAAATAAAAATTTGAACTTACTCTTTGCATATTAAAAATATCCAAGATTAGAGACTCCAAAGGCAGAAGTGATTAAGAGACACACAACCAAATACGTGGCCAAGCTGTGTTTGCTGTTGGTAGGGGAAACTCCAGGTGAGCTTGAGCTCCTGATGAATCCCTGACATGTTGGGTCAGTCCATGGCTCTGAACTACACTGTTTGCAGAAGGCTTTTTGCACTATTATCATCAGAAAGAAGGCAAGAGCTGTCTCCCTTTGAAAAAGGCTGACATATCAGTGAAGGAAGAGACAGCAGAGCAAAACTACTGTGATAAACCTTAGGGGTAAAGCAATCCCACAAGAGCCTGGTTCTAGCAGGACTCAAGTTTAACAAGCTGTTCAATGGCTGTGACCCCTCATCACCAGGGACACTGGGTGTAAGAAGAGCTGTGTTTTAGAGAAAGTGCTCCCCAGCAAAAAGAACAATTCCCCATTTACAAAAGAGTAAAGAAAAAATAAAAATACAAAGCAAACATCGCCATTGTTTCTGCAAGGTCTTAATGGAAACCTCAACGGGCTGGATCCAGGTTCTGTGGGATCAGCCTCAGCCTTTACCTGCTGGTTCCTACACTAAATATTACATGTACATAACTGTCGGCCTGAGCCAGTGTATATTGGCCCCTTCAGATGAAAGAAAATTGGTGTCAGCAGCCTCCTGAGCACATTTTAATAATCAGCCTGATCATGGGTGCATGGCAGCTGCTCGATTGATGGTGTTAGACAGCGAATAAAGAAAGATGCCAGCAGTGCCCTCAGATCTGACATAACGAGGGAAACATCAGTCATTTGGCTAAAAGGCTCATAAAGGCTCCATCAGCTGTGACACAGGAGTCTGTCTTATGCAAAGCTAATGAGGAAATGTGGCAGCGTTAGCATTCTCTTTAGACAGTAACAAGTTGCGAGTGGAGCTGCATTTTAGATGAAAAATTCAGTTGAAAACACGGCAGTATCCATGATCTTTGCCTGGATAATATCCTGATGTCTGGGACATGCTGTTGGAAATTAAAAAGAGTTTTGAAAGGGTTTTAGGACAGCCACTGCCAGTCCCAGTAGCCTGTGTATTGATTCCCAATTACTACTGTGTGTACATAAAGGATTAGCTCTTCTGACTGGATTTTGATCACCCACATATTTCCCTTAAACTATCATTTAACAAAGGAATTTTACAATACTACTGATCCCCAAACTTTGGTCTTTGGTTGATTGACAGGTAAGGTTGCATTGCTGAAGGCAAACAAAATAAGATATGAACATGATACGTGATTTAACTCTGGGCTTTTTCCTTGCTTATTTTTTGATTTAGGGCACTTTCCTTTTCACTCTTAATTTCTAAGCAAATCTTTTAACACATTCCTTTTTGTTTTTTTCCCAGATTTGTTGCAGAACCAACCAAATATAAGGCACTAAATCATTTTGCTTGCATTCAACTCTGAAAATTTGAATCTCTTTCGATTCTCTCAAAAATTCCCTTCTATATTCTAAGAATAGGAAGATGGGGGGCTATTTTCTCCTTCGTGGCCAACTGCAAATAAAAATTCCATGGCTTTGTAATTTGTTTGGGATTCTAAATCACAACATGGTGTGCACCGTGCTTGTGATCCATCAAGGACCTGAGACTCCCTTTAATGCTGGGAACCTCTGGGTGTCCATTGGGTCACCAGTGAGCAAGGGCTGGGAACAAACAGGGCTCTCCAATGGATTAATGCAGACCTGGATGGGAAGCAGTGAATCCACAGCTGCACAGCCCAGCCCTGGTGGCTTTGTGCCCCTCAGGGCTTGGGAAGCAGCAGTTTGGAGTCATTTGAGAACGCTGCCTGTGTCTCCTGTGTGAATATTTTAAAGCAGTCGCTCTCCAGGAGGGTACAGGCAGCTCACCCTGCCCGTGGATTGGGTTGCAGATCCAGCCTGCGAGAACAGCACAGCCTGGAGCTGTCAGAAGGGTTGCTTTGGAGGGTAAGGTGACAGGAGGGAAATGGGGAAGAAGAGACTCACAGATGAACTTTCGCTTTCAGTCAAATTTCCATTTCTAACAACTTCTCCCGTTTCAGTTTCCCAGCATGTTGATATATTACACTAATTATAAGAACGACCTTCTCCCCTTCTACATTTTTTTCCTTCCTTCCACTGCTCCAGTCAATAGATTTACAGTCTAATGTTGTTTCTGTGTATGTCATGAGAGCCATTCCAACAGCAACAGGGCATTATGAAAAAAGCAGTCAAAAGGTAATTAGAAATCTTGCTGAAATGTTATGTTTGTTACGTGAGGATTACACTGAATGATTCAATGAGCCTCAAAGTTCATCCTTAACATTGATAAGTGGGCTTCTGCCAAGAAATGCACAGCTGGTGACAGCAGGGATTCAGGGTTTGGGAGGGACACACACTTCTAAGGTGAAATTGGAGACAGGGATTAGAATCGGAGAAAACAAAGGAGGTCTTTATTCCTGGAAATGTTAAAGTCATTTTTCAGTGGCAAAGGAAATGCCATTTTTATAGCACATACCTAATCTTCCCCCTAGTTTTGATAGCAGATGTGTAGTTACACAGGTACAAAGTGGGATTCCAGAGCAAAGAAAATGGCCAAAGTCAGGTTTTCTGACTTTGTTCCTCAGCCACAACGGTACCACATCACTTTGTGCCTTGTTGTGCCACATTGTCTACCTGTACCTCTAGCTCCACATTGACTAAGCATCTAGAAAAATAAAATACTGATAGGCAGGGTTAAGTTGTCAAAAAGGAGATCCCAGCAGTCTGGAACTGCAGATGTGCAGAAGTTACCCACAGGTTCTAACATTCTACTCCAGACTGTCCCTGCCCAAAGTTACAATGCTAATTGCCACAGGAATATTCAGTGTAGCCTGCCTGAAAAGGCAATTTGCTGAAATAACTCCTATGAGGTGGTTTCCAAGCACTCTCAATTGCTCTAAGTAGTGTTTCTTTCTTTTCTTAGCGGTCCATCTTCAATCTGCATTTTTTTACTCCTCTGAATGACCATTTACAACAAGCTTCAAACTAATACCCATGGATTGCAGCTGCTATTAAAGTTAATTAATTAATTAATGTTTCTGAAGACTGTTGAGGTTCTTGTATGAAAGGCTACACATTGTATATCAGTGCTTCACTGATATTGGAGGAAGAAATAAATATATGTTTTTCTTACGAAAATTAATTCTCTGGCCGCTTTTTAGACCTCTGTATTGTAAACTAACTTTGCCTAAGCTGCTTTCTGTATAGTAATGACTTACAGACCATAATACCTTTCCTGGGAAGAGACTTCAAAACTGCACCAGCACTTTGGAACACCTTGTCAGCATCACAGTTACACTGCAAATGGTTTAAGCACATAGTTTTTTTAACAACAGGGCTTTATTTCTGCTGAAAGTTAACATCACTGAGGTATTTCACTATTATCCAACTCCATTTCCACTTACATTTGCTTGATAATGTGGCTTTGCCAAGTTATACTAATATAAATTATAGATTATTGTTTTGGGATATGCTCTTTTTTTTTCAGTTGCATTTTAGAGCTGCACAATTTGTACGAGGTATTCTTTGCAGCTCACTTTCTACCACCACATTGCCATTTAGTGTAATGTATTAGGTTAAGGGCATACACTGCCTAGTTTGTGAGAAGCCAGAGAAAATTTTCCTGAGAAATAAATGCATGCCCTAAAGCCATTCCTGCAAAATACTAAATGGTAAACAATTACAATGCTTATGCTAAGCTCTGTGTTAACAGCTGCATGTATTACAGACTGACACACCGAACACTGATACAGCAGGGGCTGCGCAGGACGTATTTAAAACCATATTTCAAAACTTGTAACATGCCAACATGCAAATTAATAAATTTTTCTTCCCAAATGTCACCGGCGCGGTGATTTCCTGCCAGCCTGAGCGTCGTTCTCCCGGAGCAGTAAAAGTAACACAGTCAATCTCTCCTCTGAATCCTATCTCCCCTGCTTCCTGCAGGGTCCCTGGGAGTTTATGATTCATATTCCAAAAGCTGTACGCGGTAGCCCTTTGGGGATATATATTAATGAAGAAATTTTCTCACGCCAGAGCTGCCTCTTTATTGGAGTACGAAGGGTACAGTCTGTTCTGAGCGGCTTTTTAATTTCTCATAATTAACCCTGCCAGAATTAACATCGGTGGCATCACTGACAGCAAATTAAAGAAGCCACATCAGCAGAGTTAAAGCTTTTTCTGCCTTCCCCTCTCCCTCCTCCCCTTTTTCAGCCCCCCCCATTTTCTGTGTGTTTAAAGAAGAAAGTTCTCCAAGTCTGACAAGACGATCATCCTGTCATTGCACTAAGAGCCCTGCTGGGAGAGGTATGATTAGAGCATTTCCAGACTTCCCTGCCGTTAATACCAACCCATTTCAGCTCTTCACTGGCCTCGTGCCATGTAGATTCGTGGCAAAGAACCATGGTTTCAGTTTCTTTTGCTCTATGAGGTGCAGTGCTCACCTGATCTCCTCTGCGAGCTGATGGAACCAAGATCTAAAGGCCTCTGCAGCTTTCAGACAGCTTCTTCCACTGACAATGTATTAAAAGCCAGATCAGCTGTGCTTTCAGTCTCTTTAATCTAGCTTCATACCAGCCCCTTTTACACAATTCTGGGCAGAAGATGAAAACATTCTAGGAACACCGAGATACCCAAACAAACACATTTTTTCCTTCTGTTAAGCCAGAAATAAATGTGTTAAGTTTCGATATTCCTGCACCCACAGTCATATAAATGTAGAATTTCAGAGAAAGAGAAAAGGGATGGACTATCAGTGTCCTACCTGATTTTCTCCATGCATGTCTGAGAGGAGAGAGGGGTCCTGGAGAAAGCCCAAGGTGGTGAATGCCATTATAAGAATTTCAGTTGAAGCCCTCCTGTCCTGTTTGAGCACTCTGAGCATCAAAGCCCTAGAAAAACTAGATTGGCTTACATAAATATTTACCCCATTGTTTGATCCTTTGCTGAAAACTGACGAATTATGAAGCTGAAAGGTCTACCAAAGGCAAGGTATGGTGAGACTGCTGCTGTTACAGTGTGAAGCAACAGTGGGTGAACCAAAAAACAGTGCTCTTCCTTCATCTACCTACTGATTTCCATGGAGATCATATTTGCTGATCCTCTTACTCCCTCTTTATAATCACAGCATTTCCTTAGCAATGAACAAAACTTGTGACCACGGTCACTTTGCTTTCTGCAGGGGAGAACCTAAGGCACACACATCTCTGCTCGTGATCACACCAGGAGTTGGTGATTTTCAAGCCACAAGGAGAATTTCCTGTGCATCTCTGCACTTGCCTTGTTTCATACTGCCTTCTTCCCATGAGCCTGGCATTGCATCCCACTTAGAATTTCCAAGTGTTAAAACATTTGCCTGGACTTCAAAATGTCTGTGTAAATACAGGATGAAAACTTTGCATAATACTGCATGTGAAGCATCTTCCATTACCTGCTATGACGTCATTGTAAACACCGACCTAAAAACCCCAAATCCACGAAGCCAGTAACATTTTCAGAGATCTGATGGCCTAAGACCAAGAACAGGGATTTCCATCAGCAGGGGGTGGAAGTCAGGGAGAACACAATGGCTCTGAGCAGGCATGTGACAGCTGACAGAGGTGCACACACACACTTTCCTCCACAAACCACTGTAAAACTCTGCAGTTGGGGTAGCACTGGGAATGTGCCAGCGCAACCAGAACGAGGATTTGCTGCCTGCATTGCCATCTCACCTTGACAGGCACTCCTGGAACACAATCTGTGAGCAATTTCAGCGTGCCACAGAGCCCACCAGAGGGGAAGGATCTGATTTACATCCAGCGGCCTGAAAGGTCGCGGCAATGATGGTGCTGCAGATTACCTGCACACACGACAGCAGCATCAATTTCTTGAGACTATAATATTAAGTGTTTGTGTGTGTCTCTGTACATAAAAATATATGTACAGTTCTGTGAGGAGGAAACTAAATTGCTTAATAACTTTCTGCATTAAAACCGGGGGCCAATTGGATTTTTGCAGAAGCTGTCATTATCTCAGACTTTTTCTAGGATTGGGGAAGCAAAACAACCCTGAGAGGGGAAGAGTTTAGGACAGTGCTGGTTCCATGAATGTCTCAGCTCACAATGGAAGAGGGATGGTATGCAGCACCAAAGTAACTGGACACCTGCCTGAAAGGCAGCAAAAACTGAGAAGTCTGAAGACATGTAACTCCAGCTGAGAGTTTTACGGGAATGTCAGTTTCAGTCATCAGTAAATTGTCCTGCATGCAGCTACAGTTCTGGACCACATTCTTGTCCACCTTTAACTTCTCTGATCTTCCTAAAAGTCTCAGCATTTTAATTAACTCTCTGTGACTCCTCCCAACAAACACTACAGCTGAGATTATCAACTGCAGGAAATTTCTGGGGTTGAGTCTCCATGGTCCTGAGGGAATTATGAGAGGTTTCCAATAGGGAGCTGATATTCTCACACCTTTCTGAGTTGGTCCTCTTGATTTTTTGACTATTTCCATTACTAACATAATATCTTTTTAAAGGTCTACAGATGGACAACTTAGCTGGGAGTGCTGTAGCATAATAAGCCAGGAAAGAGGGAATACACATGAAAAGAAACAGTTTGAAAAGAAAAACAAATTGAAAATAAACAATGCACATGAAAAGAAGGCAAAGAGTGCTCGGAGCAACTGGGAAGGTATTTAGAGGTTAGTGTAGAAAAATCTCTGAAGCCATTTCTTCTGTGTATGGCTGCAGTAAAAGAAACAGCAACAAGGACACAGAGATGCACCAACCAAGGGCTGCAACACAAATCATAGGAAGCAAGGTGATTTCTCTAATAACTACTTCACAACTGGAATTCTGTCCACAATTTTAAGAGTCACACAGGTGAGTTAATTTTACTGTAGAGGGCGTGCAACTTCAGAAACCTTGGCTAACCTTGGGTGCTTAAAGATCTCATGTCAAGACAGGCCAAAGTGATTGAATTTATTCTTGCTAGGAAAGAGATAAGTTTGAAATGACTGAACGGAAATACTTCATTGCAGATTAGGAAAAAAAAATTTCATATAGCACAGAGATGTGGGAGATGGGGAGAACCTGTTCATTACCAGTTAAAATAAAATAAAGCCAAAACTGTGGCCATCATTTCACATTTGGAAATAAAAGAGCCAGTATCTGCTTTCAGTGACAGCTATAAAAGTCTCATTGATTTCAATGAAAGCTGCAAGTGTGCATCTAATTGAGGAATCTAGATCACAAAATGTAAAGAAAAATCATTTTGCTTAGAGAGTAATGAATATGCCATATTACGCTGCCAAGTAATATTACTGCCACCAAGTCTCAATGAGTTTATGAAACAGATTGATATTTTTATTAGTAGAGAGTAGATTGAAAGGGAGCGACAAAACAAAATGAGGATGAAAAAAAGGTAAAAGAAAGCAGGCTTACTGGGCCAAATGGCTTTTTCATGTCCATAAATTGCTAAGTGTATTTCTAATTAATTTCCCAATTCAAACGGCCAGAAATAAAAAACAGGCTTTTGAGTGTGCTGTGAACTCAGGAGAGACTCTGTAGACTTGGGCAAATAATAGTATAAAATGGTTTATGAAACCAGAGGGTTTATGGTCTATAAATAACTTCCATGTATTTTTATTCTTTACACGTACAATATTACTGAGGACTGGATGATAGCTTTTCACTGCTGCCTGGTTGACTTCTTCCACACACACACACCCAAGGTAATGACGATATTGATCCTGAAGAGACATTTTTTGAGACAGATAAAAAAGCCACACAACTGAACTAATAGAAAGGGCCTAGCAGCAACTTCAGTGGTAAAGCTGTGGTCCTTTAAGTGAACAGCAATTGGCCATACAGTTTAAAACCTACATCCTAATAACTTCAGGGGTCTAGGATGAAAAAATAAAAGGAAGAAGGGAAAAAAAGACTAAGCCATCTAAAGGATGACTTATGGCAGTTAGTGCCTTTAATGGCCCTTTAGATAGCTAACATATAAATTTTTAGGAATCCAAGTATTATTTAAATCAAAAAAATACATAAGATACATGTGTTTGTCAGTGTAAACAAGAGGCTCACTGAGAAAATGCTTCTGATCTTTAGATTTACAGCATGCTCTTTTTTGGCTAAATGTGCAATTCAAAACGTGCCTAATTCCTAAAATCCATATATGTGACACTGCCTGGGTTTCCATGACTACTGCTCTGAAAACCATATTAATTATTCAAGAGGTCCATGCCATTCTCCCTGTGTTCCATAAGGAATGCTGGGAAGCACTGTCTGCCTTTATAGAGCAATACAGATATTTAAAAGGACTGCATCACTGGCTCTAAATACCACAGATATTTTCTTACAGCACTATGACATCTGCATGATAGGTCCCATAAATATTATCCAAACACTCCAGCACAGCAGCACAGAAAGAAAAATGAAAAAAAAATACACCAAACCCAAAACAAAACCTCCAAACCAGAAAAAACTCTCCTCTTTGCTTTTGTCTCTTCTCTGTTTCAGCAATCTTCAAAAAAGGTGCTTTAATTCCAGTCCCTGTTTATCACCCTGATATAATCCTATTTTAAACAAAGTCAACTAGCTCGCACGCAGGAGGGATTAATCGCCCGTGTTTTTTTCTAGAGGATATCGTTTCAAATGGCGAGACTCACATTAAATCAAATTTCTCACATCAGCTGTGACTAAGCAGCTGTTTGCCGTTATCTGTTGATCTCTGTGTATTTTAATAACCAGCAATCAGCGCGGAGAACATTCTTTGCAGATAACGCTATCAAAACACGCCGTGACAAAGTGAGGAATGTCAGGGCTGGAGCAGGGCATGCCGCCGTCCTGTCACAGCCGTGCCAATCACGCCAACAGCAGCACTGGAGCATTCCAGGGACAATCACCCAGGGAGAGGATAGGAAAGTGGGCCAGATCCTCCTCTGGTGGGAGCAGAACAATGGAGTCATCCCAGATTGATACCCGTGTGCGGCTGAAGGAGTAATCCGGCCCAGCATCAATCTTGCCCGGAGTCGCTCGGGATCTCGGGTTGGCACGTGTGTGATACCCAGGCAGCCCTCATGGAAGAAGTCCATAGGATGTGAGAGAAAATGAGGGCTTTTCTGCAGAATTTTGGAAGTCAAACCACTATGGAAAACGCCAAGATATATTCTAGATTTCAATTAAACGCTCTTTATTCCTTCCATATTTTAGCTGCAAAAATAATATTCCTTTTTTTAACGACTACATGCTTAGGGAATATTTTTCTGCTAAAGAAAATGTATTTCTTTGTTCTTTCCAGAATCTTCAAGTTCTGCTCTATTATAGTCTCCAGTAGCACCTACAGCATATCTGCTGCACATGCTGCTGCTCTTTTACCTAAAGTGGGGATTTAACTGGTAGGGTGAATTGGAATTTCCCCAAAGCAAGGATACAGCCCTGTCACCACAAAAAAAAAAAAAAAAAAAAAAAAAAAAAAAAAAAAAAAAAGTGAACAACAGGGAAAACAGAGCTCCAGATTCAAAGCCTACCGAAATACCATGAACACATTCCTGACTGACACTCCCTGAGCACAATCAAATACACAACAATAAACAAACCAAAAAGTGCAGGAATATTTTCAAGTCTCAGAACCACAGGAACACCCACCACGCCTGAGCCTACCTGAGTCCTGTCTCTTTACGGTTCATCTTCACAGCACATCCCATTGTCCGAGCTGGTCAGGATCCTGCCACAGCACAGGGGAGGTGCAGGAGCAGCACCCAAGAGTGAGATGGCAGGTTTGTCCGAAGTCTCCCACACCCTCCAGCACGGACTCAGCCCCTCTCCACATCTGCTCATGTTTTCTGGATGGAGATCTCTGCCCCTGGGGCTGTGCACAGCGCTGAGAACAATCCTCACCCTCCCGCAGATCAGCTCAAGGCATTGCGATGATACAGCCAAACACACAACTACACACAACCATCATTTCCACTTGCCTATTTTCAGGGGCTTGTTTTTTTTTTTTAATCTTCCTCCCAAACACATTTCACTAACAGGGCACCATCATTACTATTATTATTTACTATTCAGATTGCAGCTCTAGCGCCCACAGTGAGCTTTCTTTATTACTCCCAAGTTCTCACTTGCCATATAAAGTGCTCCATCGAAATACAGATAAAAAGTAATTTCCTCAAGAGCAAGGTGTGAACTGAGCATACTTAATTGTGCACTGTTATATCAACTGTATAATGTTGCAATAAAATTCCAAAACAATGTGATTAAAAATTATACCAAATGAGGATACCTAGGTGCCATAGCCAGTCAAAGCACATTTATCCAATCTAAATTATATGCTAAGCAAATAAAATAAACATGCAATTTGCTAATTAAAGTGCACTCTCATGTATCCTGCAACCACCATAAATTATACAGCAACATTTAATTTTTTGACTGTTTAGCAATGTTTATGACTGCTTTACTAAATTAAACACAGAACGAAGGGGGCAAATTAGTAGGAAAGCGGTGCTTTTCCCCATTTCCTTTCAGATTTATTTTTTCCATAGTTCTGTTGTTCAGAACTATGAAACTTCTGTAACAGCATGTTCATTTTACTGTGGATTTTCTCCATTTTTACTTCCAAAGTTCTACTCTATTCAATGCTAGCTACTTGCCTTTGCAAATTCTCTCCAGTATGGAAGCCAGCTTATCTTATTTGAACAACCCTTTCATAAAAACTCTATGCTCGAAGTCCCCACGTTTGGACAACGACAAGAATGATGGGTTTTCCCCCTCAGAGAAGACGACGATATTTCAATCCTTTCATTTCACCCAAACCCTACTGCCCAAATCAAAATGACTGGGGTTCCAGTCAAGGCTGTGAGCCTTCCATCATCTGGAGTCAAATGCTGCAGGCATTCCTGGACTCCACTCGAGGGGAACTGTGAACAGTTGGGGGCTGTTTTCTTTCAAAATCTGAGGAAAGTCTCAGACTCTGTTTGCCTGGCAACCAGGTCAGCTGTGTTTTAGACTTCTGACAAACCAGGTTTTATCCCAGAATATGGTCAGGTAAAGAGGAGTGGGGGACAGAAGCCACTGTTCAATCCCTCTTTTATACAACAGAAATAGTTTGTTTAGGGATCTGACTCTTGGTCCCAGTTTCTTGCTTCCCCATTTTTCACCCCTCTTCTTCCCTTTGCACTCATATGGAAGGTCAAATATCAATATTTCCTAACTACGAATACAAACTGGCTCATTTTCAAATTCACACCCAACACCCAAATATTAAAATTCCTCCCACCCAAATATTAAAATTTTCTACCTGCCTGAACTTCAGAGACCAATTATGACTAATGTGCTCTTGTAAGTTAAAATGAAAGTCTCAGACCACAGGACAACCTTTGCAGTTGGCCATTAGCTCAAGCAACAGAAGATTACCAACACAGTGGTATTAGCACTGGAGCTGATGTTCTGCTGAACCCCAGAGTTCCCTGCAGGCTCCCCCAAGCCCTACACCCCACTGGGACACTAAACCCTCCAGGAATGTGCAGTTGATCACACAATGTCTGGCCTCTCTGGGCAGCAGTGCTCCTGAGACAGTTTGGTGGGTTCTGATGCATTCAGAAATGCAATACCAAACCAAAACACGATTGCCAATACACCTAAAGAGTTTTATGCAATCTTAAAGGTGATTAAGGGCAAGAAAATCTTTCAGCTGAAGCCAAGGATGACTCCAGGAAGCCCCAGAGGGCTGTATCCAAACGGGGTACAGAAACTGCTGCTGAGAAAACCTCCTCACAGAGGTCAATGTACTTTGCTGGAAATGCACGATGTTAACATCCTAATGTCAGTGAATTCATCCAAAAGTTAGAATCTTTGCTGAGCCATTTCTTTCTAGAACATCCTAGAGCTGAATGCTACCAAAACCTGCTCAGCAGATACTCTGCACAGAGCAGGGCTTCTGACAACAAAGCAACCAAGAAACATTTTCTCTACCTTTTAGTTGCACTTGAGAATAATAATATTGTTTCTTATATGTCTTCCTTTCACAGCAACTGAGATGAGTGAATCTGTACTTTGTTCTTTACAGATGCTTTTTTAATTGGTATTACTTTGCTGGGAGGATCAATGAGTTACCTCGGTGGTGCCCAATTTGCAGTTTTGCTGCAAGACCTTTTCCCTTAGAAATACTCTTAAATTCGTGTCTTCAATGAAAACTGCCTCTCCCTAGAACAAGGAAATAATTTTGCTATCTAATCTGCCTCCCGAAACCTTGCCTAAAGACAGCTCCTGCCTCATAGGTAATTTATTTTTTGGGAAATGGGAGGAAAATGCATTTCTTTTCGTCTTTCAGGCCATCCTTTTTCTAATTTTTTCCTGCCGACTGGCATTTAATAATATTGCTTCTGCAATGAACAGAAAGCACTGGGTTCTCTTGAAAACAAAATGTTGCAATTTAGGGGGAAAAAAAACAAAGTCAATTTCTTCTTCTTACACATCCACAGAGATATGTTAGCTAGAAAATATCCATTATGCCTTGCCCATGGGGGGGGTATGACACCATCTCTCAAACCTCTGCTTATGCCATGTGATGTAAAACAATTTTAAGTACTAGACAGAAACAGTCCCCACCACCCTGCAGGTTTAAGGATGAATCATAGTTTCTGCTCTCTGACTTAGGTCTCTCTGCAAAATCTGCTTTGATTTTGGGGACTGGAACTCGATCCTGGACAAAGGAAGTTGATGCCAACAGCTCGTGAAGCCAGTGCCCATGAAAAGAGATGTGCTGGCCTTAAACTGAATGGCCCATGTCAGTAAATATTGTGAGGCTGAACACTCCAGTTCAGGGACACCACATGTGAAATCAAAGGAATCAGAAAATACAGAATTCAGGGGTTGTAAAATGGATTTACTTAGCACTGGTGAGGTTCTAGACTCAGTAATATTTGGTCCAGCCGTTTATCAGACCTAGCACATTTACATATGACCTTCTCCAATCCCTCCTCCCCTCCTGCCAGCTGAGAAAAATCAATAGTGCTTTGTTGTAGGGTTGTGAGAAATTCCAGAAGTGCAAGATAAGCTACTCTCTGGGTTCAACCCTAATAGCCAGTGGAGCTCAAGGGAACTCACAATTACCAGGGCAATGGCTCACTGTTTCTGCCGTTTAATGCCTTAAGAATATTGTAATGCTGGAAAAAAAAATAATTGCTATTTTTTTCCAAATTTTTTTGTGCAAGATAGTTATATATGATGCCCTGGGAAGCTTTCATATGAGGCCTGAACTTTTGGACAAATGGAATCAGAAGGTCTCTCACCTCCTTCTTCTCCCAACATGAAAGAGCAAATTTATTTTAAAGTAGAAAAACAGTGCTAGAAAGCATTTTAAATTAATTCCCAAATTACTTAGAAGAGCCCATTTCACAGGAATAAAAAAGCAACTGAGTTACAAAAGGATTCAAGCATCTTATTTGTGGAGCAGGATTCATCTCTGCTTTACCACTGTGAAGCCAAAGGAACACCACAGGGATGAATTGTATTAGACCAGACTTCCCAAAAATAAAGATCACAGCCCTGCCTGTTGACCTCTGCGGGGTTTTTTTGCCTAAGTGACGACTGCAAGATAAAGCCTTTTGACATAAAGAGGAACGAAACCGAATTTTAAGAGAAAAATGCGTAACAGAAAATGCGAGGCAATTATCTGATTACTAATAGGAAGAGGTACAGAGCCACAAAGTATAATGTTCAAGGGATTATCCAGCTTTGAACAATGCTTGCTTAACAGCTGCTACTGAACTGTGGTTTGTGTACTTGGCAGAGAGTTTCATTAATGATAATCTACAGTGTTTACAGCCCATAGGCCTCTAAATATGTTAAGAACCTTTTTTATTTGTATTTTATAATCCTTTTCCCTTATGTTTTATGTTTTTCTTGATATTTTTGAGATCTGAGGGGGTTTATGTTTCAAAATGATTCATTCTGCTCTGACAACTGCGGAGCAAGATTGCAGTAAATGTTCCCTTGTTATCAAGACTATGTATTTATAAACAGAAAGGAAAACCATCTAAATTCATACCAGGATTTGGATCACCACCAGCTAATACATTCAGATGCCAATATACAGTGCTCCATTGTTTACATGCTAAAGTAAATGTCAAACAGAGGTGTCTTTGCCAGTTACTAGATATTCCTCAGTCACTCCTTGGATCTGTCAGGTTGCAGCAAATTGAAACTGCCTTATTTTTGACATTGCATGTGACCTGAACTTCATTTAGAGGAATCCTGCAATTATTTTAAAGGTACAGTATTGATTAAGACCCGGATTTGCTTCAAAATTTGCTTTTCAAATGCTTCCCCGATCTGTTCTCTATGGCAACACTTAGGTAACATCAGGAAAACAGAACATAATTAAGGACATGATTCTGTTGTGGAGGGCATTATGTATTATGCAGTGCAGGAGGAAGATCATCACGATTCAAACGCCAAGTCACCCAGCCCTGGCTGCGGCGCTTTGAGCACGCTCCATTTCAGTGGCCACATTCTGTCACGACGAAACCAAAGGAGATCGTTACTCCAAGGCAATTAGCATGGCTAATTCTGACACAGGGCAACACACTTTTTCAGTCTTTCCCCTTCTTTTGTGCTCTGCCCAGGGTTGGGATGGGATCCGTGCGATTTGGTGGCGCTCAGAGCCTCCTGCCAGGCTGTGGTCCCCAGGGATGTGACACTGCCAAAGCTCCCTGCACCCACTGGGTGACAACCAGGGCTCCCAGGGGTGTGAGATACCCCATTCCAGCTGCTGCCACAGGCCACAGGGACACCACATCCCACCCCACGGGGGCTCTGGGGTTTTCACACCAGCCCTGGTGAGCGCCGAGCTGCTGAGCCAGCCTCACTAAAATGTACACTTGAAAGAAATCCTCTCCCCTCCTGATCACTATTGGTTTCTATAGAAACAAGAAGGAACCTCTGTTCTTCTCTAAATTTTTCCCCTAATGCTTTCTGCAGACTGTGTGAAACCAATTTTTTTCCAAGTTTTGTTTTTTTTTATTATTATTATTTTATTTTTTAGACTCCGCAGCCTTCCGTTTCTAACCTAATTCATCCAATTAAAGAACAATAGATTAGATAAAAAATGGGCAGGGGGTTTAAATTTTAAGCAACTCAATCCTATGCATTAACTATCTGTGGTCAATCCATCTCTCCTGGGTCGTTTTATGACTCGAGCATTTCAGAGTAAATAGTTTGAAACAACGGTACATCACAAGAGTTAAAAGGGGTCAAGAGGATATTTACTTAACCACTAGTTGACTTTTTAACTTAGAAATATTTCAGCAGTTACTGTATTTAAATGAAATCCATCTCCTCAGCATCCCCATAAATTATTCGAAAACTCCAGGGTTCCCATCCACGTTGTGAGTCACCACCCCAAATGCCTGAAACTTATTTAGGGAACGGTGATGTTTGCTTGCTTTGTTAGTTACTGTGCCCTTCTCTGGAGACTGCATTTGCACAGGAATTGCTACAGCTTGTAAATATTCTATCTGCCTCGTTGTAATCATTACGCAAATATACTTGCAGTCAGTCATATAAAAAAATAAAAAAATAAGGGCTGTTGAGCCATGAAGAATTGCTCTAACACAGGTCTGACTTCAAAAAAAAATTAGAGAAGAAAATCTTTACAACAAACAAGACAACAGTAGCCAGAAGTGAAAGGAGTAATGCAAAGATGTTGTTTGGGATCCACTGTTCTCTCCTATCACCAAATAAAGGAAGCAACACTCATTATTCACACCACGGTGATGCAATTTAACGCTGTTTTACAAAAACAACAATGAACACTCAATTTCGGCACGCGCACGTAACTTTCTTTTATTGTCCATTCACATTTACTCACACGTTTTACTCGGGAGGTTTAATATTCATGCACATACAAATCGCTGACTGTAGGCAGCGAGTTGAGCTCAACAGAATAGAGGTTGATTATATCAGGTGATTGCAGATGGGACCAAATTGATTCCTGATGTACTAACAGAGCAAAGTGACACACAGGACAGCTCCTGCCCACAGGCCAGGAAGGATTCTGAAGGAAGAATTCAGGACAAATATTGGCTTTGCTACTGTGGCCACCACACCAGCACCGCCAGATTATCAGCGAAGGTAAGAACGGGACAATTGTGGAGCTGCAACCTCTGAAGTATTATTTGTTTTATAATCCCGCGTTAGTCTTCTTTTTTTTGCTTTAAACGAATTAAAATCCTTCTGCAGGTGCTGAGAATATTATGACAGTTGTAAAGTGAACAAAGTGCTGTGTCAGATCCCTCCCTACTTAAACTCCGAGTCAGCACACGGTTCTTGTGCCGCTATATTTAATGTTATGACTTTCAGCACCGGCTTTGAGGGTGCAGCACAACAACGTGCAGGGCTGAAGTCACCTCAAAGCCCTTGGTGGGTCTTGTTAAGGCCATTACTCAAAAATATATTTTTTTTCTCAAGGAAAAAAGGAAAAAAAAAGTGCACTCATTTTATTGTTTCTTTCAGTTGTCTCATGTTTTTTAATCTATTTTTTCTTGTGAGATTCAACATGGCAGCTACAAATGCAAAGCTAATTCAACACAGAAGTAATGAATAAAAAAAAGCATGCCAATGTTGTATTTTTTGCAAAAGTCTATCATAGAAACAGCTGTTCAATATTAATTGTTTCACATTGCCAGAGAGAACTTGTCCCATAACTAACATATTTTCAATTTCTTGGAAAAACAATCACGAAGCGTTTGCTCCGTAGGCATTAATCACACTAGAAGTCATAAATTTGCAGAGGTTTTGTTCCATTTCACCATAGAAAAAGGTTCTGTGCCTATAAAGAACCATTTTCAGCATTCATTCCACTTCGTAATATTTATAATTAAAAACAAAAAAAAAGAGGAGAGAAAAAACAAAGCCAAAAATCAAACAAAAAACCCAACAGTTCCAGGACAGACTGGCACTCCTCAAAGGTTAACATGAGGAAAGATGTATATGACTGGCTTATTCCAGCACTCAGCAGTCCATCAGTGATACACTGATATTAATAAGGATGGAAATATCGAATGCCTGGTAATCTGCCAAAACATTGTATGGTACCTACTATGCACTTTCTCCTCCTGTCTCTCCAGGGAGAAGCAGCTCTCTAGAGCTTCATGCACAGAAAGTTGTTTTAAGGGATATTTTGGTCAAAGGTGGGAAGGATGAAAATTTCATGCCAAGAACCAGAAGAAACACGTGTGCCACAGCTAACTATTACTGTCATGCCTGGAAAGAATTTAATACATGCTAAACTCAAAGTGAACAGATCAAGACTTATTAATTAATTGTTACTTCAGAAATCTCTGTGAAAGCACAAAAACTCTTTGTCAATACTGGACTACAGTGATGTCCCTAATGCAGCAGTGGAGGAAGAAAACCCACCTTACTGAAATTATACAACTTCTAGAAGTAGAAAAAAAAAAATCAACATTAAAAAAACCCCAAAAAACTTTAGAAACAGATGCAGTGATACACTTTGTTTTGGGAACATCAGAACATGCCTCCATTCTTTACCTCACTCCTGGTTTACCCTACATACAACTCAGGGCCACCTCCAGCTCTCGTGACACAGCCAACAGAACCCTCTGCCTGTTTGCTGTGCCTGCTATTACAGGATTATGTAGCAAAACAAGAATATCCAGTTGTTGGTCATTGATTTATCTATAAAACAGTAACTGTAAAAATGATAGAAGAGGCTCTGCACTAGACAGTCTTGTGAAACAGCTTATTACTTAAGCATTAATGACCCGTTTAGAGGTCTTTACTGGTCAGGTAATGACCAGCTAAAGGAGTTAAGGGCCCGAGGCAAAGCACTCTAATAAAACCCTGCATACAGCATGTGTTTGGTTCCTCCAAATTCTATTAGGAAAGAGAAGCGTAAAGGGTAATGAAAGACATGTCCAAGAGGCACTCGTATCAGCCCTCTCGTTTTATATTTGGCATAACACACGTGGCCTTATTCCAGCAGCACAAATCACTCCTTGTTTACACTACCACCTATCACGGGGAAGAGCAGTGACTACAGCTGAAAATGGCCAGCCATGGTGTTAAAGACCCTGCTGCTCTGGGCAAATAAACCTTTTTCCAGCTGACAGGACCCATCCTGCTGCTGGAACACCCACTGTCCCGTGCACCCACAGAGAAGGCTCCAAAGGAGAAGGCAGCCAATATATGCTGCCAGGCATCTCAGCCAGCCCTAAATCCTACTCTGGTAGTATTAAGGGTGGAGGGATTAAGTGCTTTCTGTATTCCTGTGCAATTCTACTTGAACGCGAACGTCCGCTCGCGTTTGACTGTTTGCATTATGAGAAAAGGCATATTAAAACAGGAGTTTAATATTGATATCTCCAATCTAAGACTGAGACAGAGCAGCTGTATATATGTACTTGCCAGTAAATCAGAAGCCAAGGGTTGGAACACAACCCAGGGCCTCACTCTTGGCTTCAGAGGCAGGTAAAACACTCAGGCCCACACAACCACATCTCGCTGTTACAACCCCACAGCAGCATTGATTTTGGTCCTGATTTAGAGCATCATTTGTTCTTGATAAGAGCCACTTGCCAGCACTACTCAGAAAAAAGTAAAATACAATCTAGGAGTGGAAATTAGAAACAAGAGAGGATAAGAGGCTAAGAACTGCGAAAAAAGAAAAGAAAGGGTCAAGATTCCTGTATTTGCAGGACAACGTGCTCTAGGTACAAGCAAGTTTATTTGCCCATCATTTATTACTGTCTTCTCAACAGCAAATGAGGATAAAGAGCATTCTGATGACTTAGTCAAAAAGTTACCTAATTTCACTATCACTTCTTTGCCTATAGTATATTTCAGTGTTTATTTTGAAAACCACTCTGCAGTGTTTACATAACTAATTGTAACAGCTTCTGTAGAGTATTTCTAATTTTTTTTTGTGTGTGTGTAAACAGCCTTTTAAGCCATGCTCAAGGCTTATTTCAGACTTTAACAATCCTTCAGAGCTATTGCAGCTAATCATATAAACACACATTAAGCCAAATTTAACTCATCTACTGAGCAGCGAAATGGTGGCTTAACACTTGCACCTTCCAGCTTTCAAGGTTAAATATCCCAGTGCTTTATTTCAGACCATCTGAAGTGGTCACAGCAGCCTAGGCATTTACTAAAATTAAGTTCTCCACCAGAATTGGGCAGGGCAGAAAACATACACAATGTTAAATAGAAATGATTGTATCTACAGCTACATACTTTGGAGAGCTAAGGACACAAAAAAATAAAATTCGGGCCCTAACTAGAAGTTGACTCCGTGCATACAGCACTGTACTCAAACCAGAGGATTTCTTCATTTCTTAGAGCCAAATTACAAGTTTTTACAACACAGGGTTAACAGCAAAAGTGCTGACACAACACTAAGTGCATAGTGGCGCCTGCAAGCAGCTCTATAATTAATCTAAGTGTACTGTCATTACACTAAACACTGCTTCTGCAGGATCATTCCAAATCATGAGGCTCTTTCTGTGCTCCTCAGATAACATGCAGTTTATTTCCAATCGTGTGCGTTCCCAGTCGTGGCATGATTTGCTGGAGCTACATTAGGTCTTGAAGCAATATCTTAATCAAATCAGGATCCTCTGTAAAACAAATCTTGGGCTCTTGGAGAATTAGTAACATCTAATGCCTTAGGATAGAGATGTGAAACTGTGAGCTGAAAAATGCACTGCTGGAGACCATAGTCAGCCTCCTTGCTTCCAGCCATTTACAAGTACATCTATCCAGCCTCCTACCTACACACCTCCACTTTATATGGTCATAAACCACCAATGCAATATCTAAATTATACCCTGAAAACTCCAGGTTTGAAATGGCTTGTATGAAAATTCACCTCATGCGGTTTATTCGTTCCTGCAAGAATACAAGGCTCCGATTCCTTTTGGATGGAACTCATTTAAGCAAAGCCCAACAGCAAACGGCCATAAATTAAAGCATTATTGGTATTTATGAAGAGACACCTGTAAACCGAGTGAATTTTGCGTAAAAGGCTTAAAAATGGGAAAGAAGTGGAATCTTGCATATAAAAAAACAAACTGCATTCACAAAGTCACTATGTACTTTGTGAATTAATACTTTGAGATACGCATTACAGGGAAAGAAATAAAAATGCATCCTGTCTGGAAACCTGTTTATTCACATGCATTTCAGATTTCTCTCCTAATGCCTCCCACATCCACTGAAGTTATGATGTCTTAATAAACTAAGAAAATACGGGAACAGACGGAATTTAAGTATTTCACAGTATCTGTCTGAAGCTAGTAATTTATAATGGCTATAAATTTACCCGGAATATATTCACTTTACTTCAACAAAAGCTGTATTTAATTCAATTGTCTGCCTCAGTGAGCAAGCTATTGTGATTATGTTTACCAAATTAAAATATATATACCAGAATTATTCACTTTTCATATGGAGGTCACTGATTAAAGACCAAGCAGAATTCTACAGCAGGATTTCTACAGCTGTGACTTTAACATGGAATTGGGTATGATAAATTCATGCACATCGCTTTGGAGAACTCTTAGACTCTTCAGTGTAGAGCTGGGTCACTTTATTCACAGAAACTGAAAAAAAAACCACCCAGTGAAAGTCAATGACCAGATGAGAAGCCATGGCCACTGGGCCAGCACTGGCCATGAAGTTGTTCTGCACCTTCACCCTTTGCAGAGCGGCAACAGTGAGAATTAGATAAAACATCTTCAGAAGCACCTGTGTTTAAAAGACACAAACACCACCAAGCAATCATTCATGCTGAAGGTTGATGTGCTGCAAAGTCAAGTCATATTTTTCCACCAATAAATGTATTTCATCCAGTAAACAAAGAGGCCTGCAGTACACATACTCAGAGAAGCCACAAAATATGCCTGATAACTATTCTACATCTCAAGAGTGAATAATGATTACAGGCACATGGTCTTAGACCATCGTGTGTCAAAACCTAGAGAAAAGTAATATTAACAAAATAATCATACTTATTCTTTCCTATCTAAAGATGGCAGTCCAGAAACATTTTAATTTAGCAGCAATTTTGCTCCCCTCCTTGTGTTGGCAGTGGCATTCATGCAACTGCACAGGCAGATAGACCAGGAAATTAATCTGGCTGCAAAGCAATTTCCCTCCCTCCCATTCCCACCCCCACAAAAGAGAATAAGCAGGACCATTCAGCTGATCTGATTCACAACGTGACATCCTAAAGCCAGCAGCAGCAGCACAGGGCAGACAGAACAAATGCATGGCTGGGGGAACACTGGAAGGCAGGACAGCATTTGTCATGCATGTGTCAGGTGGAAAGTCAATGAACAAACACACCTACAATTGACAGTGCCCAGGCTGGGATATTTTAATGATGCCCACATGAATACCCAAGGTTCATTATTCCCTTTGTCTTTTCAAGCTTTCCAACTCTCACCCTTTGGAAACCCAAACTACCTCTGGCTCAGACAACCACGTATGAAACATATCACTGCAACAGCTCCCAACGTGACCATGTCCTCTGTGCCAGGCAACAACAGCAGCACATCAGGCTACTGCTATTGAACTGCAATGGCCAAACGCTGCCAGCTCTGCTACAGGCTGCAGACACACCTGGAGTTAGGGAAAATTACATTTAAACATCCACAGCACAGACACAGAGTCCACCAATTTGCTTGGTAGGGTGGTCCTCTGAGGCACAGAGACCACCAGAAAGCTGCTGAGAAAGAACACGCTAGGCCAATGCCCTAAAACATTCAGAAGGAAGAGACCAAGGGTGTACTGTCCCCTGTGGACTGAAGACATCAGCAGCACGAGACAAGGTGGTTAAATTATGTGATATTCCATCACTAGCCACACCTGCTTAACCTCCAAACCACCAGGTCACAAGTGTGCCAGGGAGGACAGGGGAGCACAGCAGGTTTTTGGGAGCCAGAGACAGGTCCTCAGTTAATGCCCTCCACATCTACTTAATCCGCTTCACATTTTTAAAATTCTTTCCTCAGCAGCATGAAAGATCTGCTAAAACCAAGAGCAGCCAATGACAATGGAACTCAAAGCAGCCCACCATGGCGTGGAAGCCACGGTCACACAGGTTCTGCTGCCCCTCAAAGGCAACGTGTTCACCCCAGGGCACAGCTCACAGCCAAGACCAGAAGCAGGAATCCTGGTTATCCTGTCCCATTCCTACCAGCCAGAAAACACAAACGCTTCCAACCAAAGACCCAACCACCCTCCCCAGGTGAATCCCCAGGCCACAAAGCTACAGGATCAGACTTACTTCTGGTGCTGTGGCTGCTGCATTTTTGGTTGTGTTGTAGCTCATCTTCAGGCAGGTGCATAGAGGCCGGTTCCTCCAGGATTCCCTCTTGCTGGGGAGAGCAGCAGCCTCTGTCCTCTCAGGGTGCTGAGAGTCCCAGAGTCATGCTTTCCCTGCCACCAGGTTATTACAGTAAAGCCACAAAGTGCTGTTATGGCAGCAATGCTTTTCTGAGGGTTTTGCTGCCTTCAAGGAGACAAGATGGGCTCAGATTCCTCACATCAGAAGAGGGCTGGAGGCACCAGATCATTAGTGGGCAGATACAACCCTGAGTCAGAGCCGTGTGCCAGCCCTAAAAGGCAGGAGCTCAGACATCATCGTGTATCCTGCATTTGCTAGTGGCTAAATCTAGTGATTAGTCAGCACTGAGAGCTGCTGAATCACTCTTCAAAGGCACCTATCTCCCTGCTGACATCAGCGAGGCAGCCACGCACTCCACTGAAATAGCCCGGGCTGCTCAGCTGCCCACAGCACCCCTGCACTGAGCCTGCAGCAGGCCTGAGCCACGGCTCAGAAACCTGATCCCTGACCTGCCACGACACACCTGCTGATAAAATAAAAACGTTCACACGCAGAGCAGAAAGATGCACGCAATCTTGTGTTAAGTTTTTCATTTCTGATAAGGTAATTTGAGATGTAATGCAATATTTACATGCAGTCTTTAAAAATTGTTAATGTATTTCCAAGTCTTTTAAAAGTTCTTCTTTTCAATTCAGATTCTATCTCTCGTTATTAATTGTCTGGGTATTAATTATTTTAGATTAAATGAATGTAGGCATTGATATTCATAGAAGACAAATGACGTACTAAGCAGATGAGACAATTAGCATGAATTACTTCAGTCAGCTTGAAGTCCCCAAAATCTCTTTTTTGATTAAATTAAAAAAAAAAAAAATCACAAGATTAATATCTTATTTTATTACAGTGATTCTTTAACATTTTACTGACCATGGCAGACTTCACCTGGTTAAATCTGAATTCTGTCAACCCTCATAGTAACAAAACCCAGTCTTAGAGATAAGGTGCTCTCCACAGGGGCCAAACAAAAGCTAATCAATATTTTCTAGCTAAAGGACAATCTCTGAGTCAAGATCTGTGCAAGGAAAATCTTTAGCCAATTCTTAGAGGAAACCAACTACTTACAAATACATAATAAGCAATTAAACTTATTGCTTCAGAATTTAACAGGAGCTCTAAAGACTGGCAATTATTTTCCCATGCTAGTGGATGAAAATAAGTGTAAACAGCACTTAAAATGATGCATGAGACAGAAAATACTTGTGACATAAATCGGAAAAACTAATAAAGTAAAACTCCTGCTCCTCAACGATAAAACTGAACAAAAGGCATGTTGGTGTGCAGAGGCTTTGTTCACGACAGAATTTTGGTATTGCTCTAACATCTACATTGATAAAAAATGGCTGCTAAGCCCTGTGTAAAGAAGATATTTAAATTTTTTCTTCTTTTCTGTTTCTTTTTTATATCTGAAATCAATTAAACAATAATTAAGAATTGATTTCGGAACGTGCTTAATCCTGTACATTTGTGCAGGGTTGGGTTTTTTTTTATTATTATTTTTTAAGTAGGGTTTTGTTCCTTCTGGGGAGACTAAAACATCATTGAACAAAATCCTGAGGACTTTTCTTACCAAACAGTGGGATTTATAACAGAGAGGCAAATCCTCCTCTCGCTGTTTTTTATTTTTCAGAGGAGCGCTCCTGTCAAAGTCAACGACACTGCAGCATCCTTGAAAAGCAACAGAGCTCACCCTGTATCACCCACTGGAGTGCCAGGAGGATGATAAAGGGAGCTGTGCTCCAGGAGCACTTTAACACTGGAACAGAGACAAATTAGAAACGCTTAGGGGAGGTGTGCACGGGAGAGGTTAATACAATCCCATGGAATGTCGCAGCTCGCTTCACATCTCCAATCTGTCCGCTCACCGCGTGGCAAAAAGTCAATATATGTATTTCAAGAACCATCAGTAACGTCCCCACTAAATCCTGGTTGTGTTACGACCATGGGAGGCTTCCAAAAGATGCAAGATACACGAAATAGACACGTCTAATATGTCTGCGCTTGGAGACTGCGGGAAGGGCCCCATCTGACCACGAGAGGGAGAATTGAATAATTGAATCGTAGGCATTGTTTATTCACACACATCTCCATCCAAACCAAGCTGGCAAGGAGGGCAGTGAACAACTTCAGTACAGTCAGGGGGACTCCAGGCACAGCAATGAGATCCCTGCTTGGATGTGCTGAAGGGAAGAGGGAAGAAAACCAAACCCCAGAACCTCCCTTCTATCAAGGGATGTTGAAGCACAGTCAGGTCGAGAGGGAAACACCATCTGAAGACATACAGAGTATGAGCTTTCCTAAGGATCTTAGCAAAGATTCAGGAAAGCTGTCACACGTTTGGTTTGGTTTTTTTTTTTTTTTCAGATGCAGCCATGCTTTGTGGTTTCCACCTCAAAACAGATACTGGTGTTTCTCCCCTGGGACTCGCTGCTTCTGAAGTGCCACTGATGCTCCAAAGTCTGGATGGGTGGCTGTCTGATTTTGACATTGGCTTCTACACGCTGGGTTTAGCTCCTAACACTCCTGCTTGTTTGGATTTTGTCAGTCCTGCTCCTCATTTGGAAGACAACAGCAATTATGAAGACAGTCCCCCAAAAGTTTCAGAGATCCTGGTGACAGTATTTTCAGTGGAGAATGTGGACACTGAAACCTGATCTTTTCCTCAAGTCTGCAGACCCAGAGTTTGCTGATAACCCCTTTCCAGGCCCACTGCAAAGTTCATCTATTTTCTGGCTGCTGGAGAAGTCACAAGTTGAGGGATGTATTAGGCTGTCGTGAGAGGTTTATGTTTACTACATTTATTGCTGCTGATAGCAATAACTAAGAACAGTCCCCACTGCACAGGACTTTGCAGATCTGCAATAAGTTCTTGCGTCCTGGTCGAGTTTCAGCGCTTGGAGAAGTGCAGAGTAATGGATGTAAATAAATAAATTACAACATGTGGGTTTTTTCACCCGGCTTCAAAACACGCTCCTATTCCTCATTTTTCAGGATCAACCATTCCTCACACTCACTCCTGAGGATTTGCTTTATTTACAGAAGAACTCATAACCGTATGAAAAAGTCTCTCAAAGCTTTCCAGGGTTATTTGTGACCTCAAAAGGAGATGGGAAGAAAGCTCTGTTCAAGCAAGGCAAGTCAGAGCAGATGTGATTGGGTCCCAAACCTTACATGTCAGCAGATGGATATGAAAACCCCATCCCAAGCCAAAAAAAGCTTTTTAATCTACTGATGTTTAATGAACATCTACTTATCTTCAAAACAAAAATACATGATTTACATTCTCCTGCTTTGGAGGCATGTAGCTAATTTTTTTCCATTGGATTTTGTATTTTTTTTTCTTAGAACACAGCTAAAATCTAATTCTACTCACAAAAGCCATGCATCCGACATGCAACAGCAATATGGGAACACCTGAGCCACATTTCCTATGCCACTGCAGCTGCAACAAAATTAACCAGCTGACCCATCTCAGAAGGCAGTGAAAACAAACTTTTCCTGCAAAATTGCAAAAGCTTGGTTCAGAAATAGGTCTCCTTACATTATTTCATGTTACAGAGTTATATACACTTAAGCACAGGAGAGGGCATTTTGAAATCCAAGACACAGAAGAGCAACTGCTGCTACATTACTAAGCCATGGCTGTGCTGAAACTGGGGAAACCACAGATCACCAGCCCATTCTCCAGCTGTGTGGAGAAACCAGCTGCAGTTCCATCACCTCATGTGATGCCTCAAAGCATCACCTGAAGAACACACAGACATGCTGTACACAGATGATCTGATACATGTACACACAGATGATACAATATACGTGCCCTACACCGTGCATATGTGTACATAATGCACGTATGGGTATTATCACACAGCACACAAACAATTCCAGCAGCTCCAAAGGTGTGTGCACACAATTACACAATTCAGAGAGATCTCTGAAGCCTGAGAACCCTCCCTGGCACACACTCAGGGCGTGTTTATGAACAGTATACCCCAGAGAAAAGTGCAGCATGTCCCCAGAGCTATGGGGCTGGCACATGCATCCCCATGTCCCTGGGGGATGGACAGGGATGGACACAGCCACCGACCCACCCCCCTGATCAAAGCCTTCCTTCACAGGCAGAGAGGGGAGAGGTCCTGCCCCCAGGAACTGCCAGCACTGACACAGCAGAATCAGTTTATTTAGGTGGGTACCTTCTGGAAGCTCGAGAATCCGCAAAGAAGTTTTAATGAGTCTTGCAAGTCCTGCTGAAAGCAGAGGTTCTCAGCGGACCAGTAAAGCTGGCCAGTGATACTAGAAAATACCAATGCCAGCACTTCTGATAAGCAGGTTAGCCTGCAATGCTTCAGCTGCTATCCCCGGTGTCACTGCCTGCTTCATCCTGAGTGTAATTGACTCCAGGGGAAAACAAAAGAGGGGATTTTGTTTTGTTTTGACAAATCCACTGCAAGGCACCACACTAAGGTGCCAAAGGCTACTTTGTATTTACAATGCTGATGATAGGCACAACTCAGAAGTTTCCTGACCTCAAGTACAAACACAACATGAAAGGTGATATATCAAACTGACACTATCACAACTAGGGAAAAAAAGAAAAGAAAAGAAAAGAAAAACACCTCAGATTTATACCAGGCTTGCCTGCCTAGCATAAATACTCACATCAAGCTTGCAGGCTTTGTTCTATCACTGCTTAAAAGTTGTGTGATACAGCGCAAGGGCAAAACGGTACAAAACCAAATGGAAAGTGTTTCCAAACATAAACACAGAGGAAGAAGAGGAAGAAATTTGCTGAGCCCGGAAAGGAACTTCAAGTTCACAGAAGTAACATCACATTCAGGCCTCCAGTACCTTCCCTTTGTCTTCGTCCCTCAAATCATCTCCAACCTGCAGGCTGTGGCATCCCTGTTTATTGCTCCCACACTTGTTTTTCCACCATACCCTGGTGCATGTGTGAGTCCTAGCCCTGCAACAAAGGGCTTCAAGCCCTTAAAACACAGAAAGTCTCTGTACCTCAGGCTTCTTTACATTGAGGCATTAGTAAAATCACTACTAGAAAGCCCAAAATAAAATAGGCTTACCCTACCACTCCCCCCAAAAAAAGAAAAACAAACCCAAGNAAAGGGCTTCAAGCCCTTAAAACAAAAAAAGTCTCTGTACCTCAGCCTTCTTTACGTAGAGGCATTAATAAAATCAGTACTAGAAAGCCTGAAATAAAATAGGCTTACCCTACAACCCCCTCCCCAAAAAAAACAAACAAACCCAAAAAAGTTCTTGTTGGTTATCTGGAATCAAATCAAACCCCATACTCATATTGATACTCCCTCCCTCTCATTTGGGCCATTTAAATTCTTAAGGAAGAGCACTCCTGGATTTTGAGCTGCCTCTCAATCAGGTCCAACAGCACGGGCCAGAAGCTGCTCACTGTGCTCCAGGACATTCCAGTCCAACTGAGGCAAAAGGGAACTTTTTTTTTTTTTTTATAATAATAAAGTAGGGACAGATAAAAATAGCACTTCACAGCATCTAAATGGAAGTAATAACGAACAGAAAAATTTGCAGTTGTAATTGTATTTAATGTCTAAATGACCCATTTGGAGAGAGACATTAAAATCAGTCACTCACTTTATAAAAGATAAAATAAAAGCATTGATCATAAGTGCGAACATAGTAAAAGCAGACATTTATAAAATAAAATTTTTTACTGCTTTATATAACCTTTCACACAGACCAGACTAATTGTGGATATTTTGAAAATATTAATGTTAATAACATGGAGATGGTATTGCATTTCCTCCAAAGAACATACACTCGAATGACAATATTTTTAATATGAGCTCTGTATTGTAATTTAATTTAACCATGAAACCAATTTCTGCCTTCAACATTTTATGTTTTACAGTATGAAACAGAACATTATTTGCTGTAATGTAGTTTATTTAACCTTAACCTGATGTGGTGCAACAGTGAATACAGATACACTCAAAATGTTAATAATATGACACACTGAGCTGATTAAAATTTCAATTGTGTTTCCTCCATCTCCTTTGGAAAGTTAATGAATTAATGAATCTTTAAAGGACAGTCAGGGAGGCCTTAAAAAGAAGATGCCTTTTTGAGTAAGGAGAGAAAGTGGCAGATTACAACTTAATGGCTTCAGAATAATGGTAATTTCCCTATTTTCTTCACTTGCCTTAGCTCAGCTAATGGCTTCATTAGTGTCCACACTCTCAAACGAATAATAGAGGACCATGTCACATCCATCTTAGTCACATCACAATAAAACCGTTAAATACAATTCAGCTACCTGCCTTCTGCCAGTCTGGGCTGCAAGGCAGAATTAGCGGCACAATCAATACGGAATCCTGTTATTAGATTCTTTTTCCTTTAAAAAAGGAGTATATCATCAGGTATAATCACGCGGCGCTATTTAACTGCAGTGCACATTTTATGCTGATTAGATAATTGGGATTACTCAAAATGGACATAAAATGAAGGGGGGGGAAAAATTCTGCTTACTTTTACACCTATACATCAATAAAACCCCAAAAAATTCTGGCTCTTTATTTGATAAAACTGATGGGTTATCTCAAAGTCACCACAGATGTATCAAATTTTTCATGACATCTCCTCCACCAAATCATTTCACAAACCAGGCTAATTAAGCAGCGAAAAACCTCCTTGGCTTTAGCTACCTCTATCTTGGGAGATAAGATTTCATTCAACCAATTAAAATTTTTGGAAAAAATTCACTGTATCTGAATATAGCTCCATCAAAAGATATCAAGCCTGATGCAACAAGTTCACACGCTGATCTCAGCACCGTAAAAACAAATGGGAATTATGATTTTTTTTTAAAAACATGTTAAAGGTTTTTAATTTTCAAAGCAGCTGAATTTAAATTATTTTGTGATCATTAGTTTTAAACTGGATTTAAGCAGCACTGTGCTGCTTTTTTTTTTTTTTTTTACTCATTATACGGTTTGGCTACTCTGTGCAACACGAAATCTCTGTTCGAGCACATTTCTCTCATTATATACGTATTTCGTACAACAAATTACATGCAGGCTCTTTAACAACAGTGGTTGAAACATGCACACTTGGCAAAACCAAATGCACAAGTACCATTACTCTCCCCTTTTTTCATCCGTGGAACCCAAAGGAGCAAGCTCCAACTTCTCTACCTGGCTGAACTGCAGCTGGCAGCAGCACACAAGTAAGGGGGGGGTGGGAAGGAAAAGGGCCCGTTTAACACATCAGGAAAATCTCAAATGCTCCAGGCAAGATTCTGTTCTCAGATCCACACCACAGATCCCGACTCCAGCGCTCTGCCCCTTCCTGACCCCGGCATCTGACGCTACCAAAAAAACCCGCTGCGGACGTGTAGAGGCAGAGCTTTATTGGATCACACCAACCCAAGGCAGGATTTTGCACCAAAGGATTCCTGGACTGATTTCCCCAATTCTCTACACAGCCCTGCCATAACCACATCCAACTGAGGTCCAGGAAGAAAGTGCTTTGTAAATATCGGCGCACGGGACCTGCCGGGCGTCCACGCCTGTCAGCGGAATAAATTTCCCTGACAACATAAATCTGATCCCACCGAGAAACCTTTTTAAAAATGCATTATTGACTAAAAATATTTATATGCACTGCTTTTCCTCTTAGCAAAGGTAATATATTAACTGCTTTGCCATTACCGCAAGTAACTGTAGGGTAAGAGAGAATATTTCTGTATGCACGCAATATATCCATTTCAAATTAAAACACGATGCCAATATTGTACTAAATCACAACAGAAGTCTCAGTCCTAAACAGATCTTGAGTGACACCTGCATTCTAATTTTTTTTAGGAGCAGTTTGGCAATGATGAGGCTTTAATGAGAAGTACTGCTTTCAAAAATACGTAGCTATGGGTAAACATGAAATATCATTTATTTATCATTTCAGTTCTTAGTTGTTATTTTGCAAAGACTTAACTGAATTCCAACAGACAGGTAGAAGGGGTGCAGAAGATCACCTGCTTCTAGTGTACCTTAGGATACTAAAACCTCACATATAAAAACCAGCCCATAAAACAACCACAACCCAAAACCTCTCCGAGTCAGCACCACTGTGTTTCTCAGATCAGTTCACAGCTCATTGGGGAAGGATTTACTCCCACTGTCCAGGTGTGCCACCTTGGCCTAAGCAAATCCCCATCAGAATAAAGGAGGAAAATGCCAAAAAATACATTTGCCAGTCAGACCTGAGAATCTACTTCACTACATCATAGAACACGGCAAAACCAATGGGTATGAGCTCCAGATGCTGTTCTAGCATCAGCATTAGAGCACTACCAGGCCCAGACACTCCAGATATCACAGTTATTATCCAACATTAAATAGACACAGAGTTGCCTGAAAAAAAAAAAATTGAACACATAATTGATACAGAATATTCAAAATATGCAACAGTCATTTTAATATTTACTTTTACAGGCATCCTTAGGAGTTCCAAGTGAACTTTTTCCTGCTCACTGCCCCTTTAAGATTTCTGCATCACCCCCCTCTTTCATTTAATTGCCTGGAGGAAGAATATTTACTGCAGTTAAAAGATGCAGGAGGGAGATTACAATTTGTAGGTAAGTTAGGCAAGGAAGATGCATTTACAACTTTGCTGTTTAAACTGCCACAGAAACCAGTTTTACACAGAGGAGAGGTCCCCTCAGAGTAAGCTTGCTTAGCATGCAAGTACACTATCTGCCTAAACTCTGCTTTTCTGATTAAAGTTTTGTATTTAATTAAAATTGTCTTTAATTAAAATGCAAATATTCTAGGACTTTAACAATAAATTGTTTACACTAGACTGAGAAACAGCCCTCAAAGGCTTTGGGAAAAAAAATAGTTTCAATTGCAAGCTGTATATTCAAACTTCACTGCTCAGTGAAAATGGGTAAAAGATCCTTTTTTTCTCCTATTGGCCTAATCTTTTTTAAACAAATGGAAAGATATCCCAATTTGTATCGAGAATTCACACAGAAAACAATTCCCAAAGTTATTGGCTGTTGAGTAAGTAATTAGGCTGGTTCAAAAACACCCATTGTGCTCGAAACAATTCCTTCAGCCAATTTTGCTAGGAAATGATACTGACACCACCAAAGAATTGCCAGTGAAATGAACGACAGCACAGCCCCTTCCCTGAGTGATAAACACGGAGCGTGCACGCGAGGATCCATCTGCATTATCCCTCCACCAGAAACATCCTGCTCGGGGTTCAAAAATAGCCACTGTGTTTACAAAAGAGCACGGTTTAGATACAGCAGATATATGGCCCGCTCATTTCTTCCTTTAAACAAACACGGAGAGAGGCTCTGCACCCCGGGTTTTGATTTAGCACGAGGCAGACTGTGTGCTCTGCACCATCAGCAGTCCTCTTCTGCACCGAGTGTCGTGACACACAGGTGAATTATCCTTATGACCACTTCATAACCATCCTCTGCTGGGAATAAAATCGAGCCTTTGTATTGAATCAGACTCAATATCTCGAGAATCTTAATTTTCGTCCAGAGAAACTTCAAACTGAGCTCTTAGCACTCTTGTGCAGTAACAAAAACAACAGTTATGCACGTCTTGGAAAGAAATTTGCCAAATCCCAAACCTTCCANGAAAAAAAATTACCAAAACCCAAAACTTCCAAAAAAAAAAAAAAAAAAAAAAGAAAGAAAGTAAACAGTGCTTGGAAGGTTTTATGGTTCATTAGCAAAATACTGCATTATGCTCATCACCATATCCCTGTTCAAACACTGAGGAGCAGTGATATAAGTTAAATGAGGTAGTAACATTTAAAGTTTGAAAAATCCACTTCCAGAAGCCAGTGGAACAAATCATACATGGGAACTTTCTAACTGGAAGTACTGGCTAGAATAATGGTATGAATATGACCTCTATGGAAGTAACATAAAGTATCCTCATTCTTGCAGAGAAACTCTTACAAAGACCCGCCTGCTATAAATTTGAATTTCCTAAATTCATTGCAGATCTGAGAAACCAAAATGAAATAAATTACCACAGTTTGACACCGTCTCCTTCATCACAGTAATTCCAGATTTCAGTATAAAAGCCATTACTTAACTTGCACGCTGTAATTTACACACTCTTTTACACAATAATTTTTGATCCAGGAAAAGATTCATTTTCCTTTTATAATTATCTCGTGTCAAAGCCTTTAACCTTTTCATCTGAAGAGCCAGGGCTGGATTCCTTCTGGAAACATATGCCCCGAGTTCAGCCCCTCTCTTCGTGCCACTGCAAGAAGAGGCTGGACATCAGCAGAGAGCACACCAAGGAGAGCAGCCAGGGGCATGGGCAACAAACCTGGGCACCTAAACCCAACCACCAACAACAGCTGCTTTCCAAACACTCTAAGCAAGGTTTTCCAGGCAAAACCATTTATTGCAGTGAATAAAAACCCGTGTCAGCCCAACGTGAAGTTGTAAGTACAGCACGAGAGCCACCGAAACCACAGCGGTGCGCTACTGCTGATTTGCATAATTTATACAAATTAATGTAGATTCAACAATTAGCATTTCAAGAGGGTTTCCTGGTGCCCAGGGAAGGCTGGTGTGAGCCTGGGCAGCCTCACCTGACACTGGTGCCCGTGCCATGGGGTCTGTCCACACGCAGGCACCCAAATCACGTCCTTCCCGCAGCATGAAGTGGAGGTTCTTTGTTCTGGTGCTTCTCCAGTGTTATGATAAAAGACAGAGCAATGTTCTATCTTCCTAAAATTCAGACAACAGGATCCATACACACTTGGCTTTTCAAAAAAACACTTTACAGTCACAGGCAGGAAGCCTGGGCTGGCTCCAGCAGCTGTGGGCTGACTTCAGAGTAAAGCAGCAGAATAGAACCGCAAAAAATGCAGGTTTCCTAAAAAAAGAGCTGCTCCATCTCCACCCACATCTGGCTCCCCAGTGGACTCCAGGCCCAGGCATCCTCACCACCATTCTTCATCACACACACCTGGCTGTACCCACATTTCACATTCCTTTCACTTGGGGAACACACCTCTCTGCACCGAGGGCAAGAGGCCACTGCACACGACCACATGGTCTGCGTGGACTTGCCTGCAGCTGAAATCATCCAGTAAAATGAAAAAAAAAAAAAAAATTATTTTAAGTGATACAGCAATTATGTTCCCCATTCCTAAAAAACACACAGCTCTGTTACAGGGCCAGCAATTAGCTCTTACTGCAGGCACCTCTGCTGCCTGAGGAACAGACTGCTGATTTTTAGCCTGTTTCCAATTTACCCTCTGGCAGAGGTGCGCAAGAAGTCTCTAGCAATGAAGTTGCAAAACCACGTCAGTATAAATTTCTTTTCTGAGAAGTTTCAATCTTGTTTTATCAGAGCCCAGCGCCTGTGCTGAGGAAAGCCTATAATGATTTCTCTTTTCCAGGCTTATTCTAGAATTGCATCTATTTTGGGGTTTTGTTTAGATCTGTCGCAGCTTTCGTACTGTTGATCATGTTGTTTTTCTAACCCGCCCTGAACATCTGTTGGCTCTTTCTGAGGCTGCATAATCCTGGGTTTTTTTTCCTTTCTCTTATGTATTCCACTGCTATCAGCTGGCTGTTATTCTTGGTTTTTATTTTTCAGTGTACATTCTATTTCTTTTAGTTTGGGGAAAAAAAAAATACCATTTTAAAAGCACTGATTCTTTCTGGCCTCATCTTATCCTGCACAACGAATTCATATCTGCCACAGCTTTTGTTTTCTTCTGCTGGTTTGTTGGGTTTTTTTTGTATTTTTGGTTTCTGCTTGTTTTCCTTTTTTTTTAAAAAAATGCATCAATATAAAAAAAAAAATCAGGTTGCAGCAGACCTAAAGGTGGAGTGAGAAGACGATGAAGGATCTTGTTTTCATAATGATAAAAATCAGCACTTATAAAAGACACACAGGGCTGGCAGGCCTGCAGAAAACAGAGCGAACACCGTTTAACCACAAACCAGACACACACACACACACTCTCTCAGCAGGACCACTGCAAGCACTGAAAGGGGAAACAACAGCCAAGCCTTGGCCTCCTCACCGGGGCTGCCAGCGAGGGCAATAATTAGTGCCAAGCGTGGGGGTGGGTTTTTCTTGACATTGGGAACTGTTTGGAGACCACAATTATTTTGCATAGCCTAACAAACAGTTATCAGATGGCAGCAGCTTCTGGTCACTACCAGGCTGGACTGCATTCAAGCCTAAGGGAGACGTGTATCTCCCCAGCCAGCAAGTCTCCCTACCCAGTGATTGCAAAACAAGTAAGATTTTGAGGTTGACAAGAGTCCCTTTTAGCAGCATTTGGATTATAAAATTGCTCTGACTCACTGCAGCGTATTGCTCCCTCTTAATTAACAGAGCTGAACTTTGTACATGTCTAGACTTCCTCCTGCAGAATGGCAGATTTTGGCCTTCATGAATATCATTTGAAGTCATATTATTTACAGAGCCTTTATTCATTTCAGTCATTTGTTTCAAACATATTTTCCACAGAAAGAAAAAAAAAAATGCACCAACTGCTGGGCCATTTAATCCAAACTTAACAGTTAAGATGTTTTATTCAGCATTTTAAAAAGGATTGTCTTAGGGAATTTTATGTGCTGCATTTCTAATGTTAACTTTACAGATTGTAAAGTGCCTTGGGATGCACTAGCATGAAAGGCATTAAGGTATTGCAGGATTTAAGCAAATGTGCATTGCACTAAAAAGGGCCTTTTATGAAAGCACATACAGATAAAAACCACACTAAAGCTAGTGTTTATTAAGAGATGCTCAGATTTATTTCTTAAAGCAAAACTATTTTCCTCCTCCACTGGCAAAAATGATCCTTTTCTAAATTAAAAAATTTTCCACCAGCACTGACATAAAATTGCTGAAATTTTATGCTTTATAAAAGAAGGCATTTTCCCATTTAAATGTTCAGTCTTAAAAAAAACCCAACTGGATTCACATCAAAAAGGCATTTAAAAAAAAAAAAAAAAAAAAAAAAGTAGGATTTCTGGTTTGTGGGTGGTCGGTTTTTTTCCTACCAGTTATTATGAACAAATTAATTAACTATATTAATTAGCTGGGCTATTGTTACAGGATTTTATGGGTACAAAGAAGGATGAATCACACATTTTGATCCACGCTTTCCTATTACTATCAAAAAGTTGCATTTCAAATACAAGAAAAAGCTTGTACAGCTAAATCCCTTGACACGCCTGGAAATCACAGAGTAGGCTTGTACACCAATCACTTATGAGAGAGGATTTAATGTCAGTGGGTGAAGTTCAACACGGAGAGAAGGAGCAGCATTAACACAGCCAGAGCAGCCTTATCAAGGAGAGGTGGGGTACTGTATCAGGCTTTATCTCCACCCTTTAAATGGGAGGGTGGATTTGATCTTCACCACCTCCCTCCCTGTTTTCCACCTTTGTAACACCCAGGTATTCAAGCTCTGCGATCTCAATCCAGAGACTATTACAGCCTGTTAAAAAAAAAAGTATCAGTTGATTTTAAAAGGCTACAGATAAAGCCCAAAGAAAGTGTGGTGGATTTCAACTCCTAGGACTAAACACGGGATCAAAGTTTAAGTGCAGAATATATACAATATTATTAAAAAAAAAAAAAGTACCACTGCTGGAACTCCTATCAGTCTAACATCAGAAGAGATGCAACAAACAACAACTTCATAATGCCAGATCCACCTTTTCATTAAAATTACATTAAAAATAAAACGTGGTGAAGAAAGTTAAAAAGCAGCATATGACTTCTACCAAGGAGGGAAGGATTAGTTGTCCTTTGCATTCGAAGTTTGAAAGTTAATATGACAGTCACAATACCTACTCAGAGCCTCAGATCTTTTTTGAGTGATAGGAACATTTCTCAAAGGCTTTCAGCTACAAAATAGCCCTCAGATTTGTTTCTCTAGAGCACCTGTAAATCAAAAAAACATTACTGACAAATAAAGCTGAAAGCATTAATTTTATTTATAAGTGAAAAATTTCAGATGACTGCCCTGAAATCCAATAATATTCTCCTGTTTCAAGAAAAACACTGTACTCTAATAACAGTGGGTCATAAAACTGAATTAAAGGAACAAGATACTGGTTTAGCTAATGATGCTTTTTAACCACCTCTCATGCCTTTCTAGCACTATGGCATTTTCAGTTACATATTTGCCACATTTTGTTCTCACACAACCGCTTTTTCCACTCGAGTTCAAAGGAAGATCAACCCATTTAACTCAATCTATAGGCATCGAATACCCATCTCAGCCTGTTCCTCACAGATGCACTTCCTTGTGAAAAAAAAAAATCCAGACAATGTGTGTCAGCAGGGTACCCCTTGCCAAGCCACAAAGACCACATCTCAGTAACTCCAGAATGGAAATACTGCTGTCTAGGTATTTTACACCTGGATTCACCCATATTTCTCCAGCGCTTTGTCCATGCATTATTGAAAAGAGAGTTTGACGGAGCAAGAAGCTACAAAAGCAGGTTGAAATATCCAATTGTTCTTCCTGTGATGGACTTCAGACTGGGAGACCTGCACCTTCCAACCCTTGGCTGCTCCCATAAACTACACTTCAAGCCCTGCTGAGATCCTGT
This sequence comes from Sinosuthora webbiana, assembly GCA_013397395.1. Classification (NCBI taxonomy): domain Eukaryota; kingdom Metazoa; phylum Chordata; class Aves; order Passeriformes; family Sylviidae; genus Sinosuthora; species Sinosuthora webbiana. The sequence continues at coordinate 164,016 of VXBN01003318.1, read as the reverse complement.
TGCAGATCTGGGTCTTCCCAGACACGCAGTAATCCATGTTTCTACTGTTTCCTGTCTGGCAAAGGTGTCAACCAAAAAAGGCTGATGGTGATATTTCCCCTGTCATGGACCTGCTGACATCCCTGTTCACCGGGCTGCCAACAGAGGCGTGACTGCAGTCACTTGTACTCTGATGTGGTGTAACGTACACTTGTTACTACAAATACAGCCCCTTCCTTAAACGCAGCTTTTTATAAACTGTGCACCTGTGTAAGTACACAAGAGCAAATGTGGGGACTCCAGGACAAGCAGTCCTGACTCCCGGACTGGATTTGAGTATCACGCTCAAATATCACTGACTGAAACTGCAGCCACACACGGAATCCTTCACCACAACCTCTCTCTTTGTCCATGTGTTTGTTTTAGGCTAATCGCTAAAACATCACAGCACAAAGTGTTATGTTATCTCTGTATCTCTCTCAATATCCATAATTACTTTCTCTTTTGTAAAAACTAGGACAGGGAGTTGTAGCCCTCAAAGATTACAGACACCCATCTTCCTAAGCCTGACTAAGCCTAAACACACAACAATTATAAGATGGTAAACAGCAGTAATTGTACACTAAATGTCTTTTTAAAGAGCCAAATGTGCACTTAAAGTTTAACTCCCACTCACTGCTGCTCTAGAACAAACAGTAAATTAGTGAATACAAAACTAGAAAAAAAAAAAAAAAAAAGCCCCGTAGCATGTTCCTCAGGCAGGAAGTAATTCTATCCCCCCCCCTTCCTTTCAACCTTTGTAGACATAATGCAGAATAGTTTCAATAAAGCACTGCCTGCAGTAAAAGCATGTGATGATCTTGCAATCCAAACTCAAGTGTGATAATTACCCTGCATTAAAAGACAAGGGGACGCGCAGAGAAATAAACGACCCTCACCCCCGCGAAGAAGTGCAGCTGCATTCTAATTTATCAACAGTCAATTCATTACCTTATGTACTTTCAGACAGGGGGTTTTCATTTGCACCTGTATGTCTCAGTGAAGTGCAGCCAGTTTCATGACCATTACAAGCAGTTAAGGCTTCCTCTTTTCACTGGAACAGGTGGCGTGCGCTGGGCAGAAAACCACTGAGCTACTTTTATCCCACGTGCATCAAAACCAGCTCGGAGGTGTCACTCCAGCCCCTTTCTCGGTGAGGTTACAGCGTCCTAAGACACTGCAAAAGTCTCATGATACATTTGCCTTTTGCTGGATTGGTGGGAGATTGCTTCGGGAGTGTTTTGGGAAGGAGAATATTACCTAGCAAGAATGAATACAGAAGTCAGTCCTTAGAAGCACGACTGAGATGACAGTGGGCATCAAGTACAGGAATAAGGGATTCCCTAACTTCCTTCTGGAAGTGGCCAGACCTGAGCACAGAGGAAGAACCTTCTTCTGCCAGGGCCACTTGATGGGCAGAGGACACCAGTTTCCAGATCCGTTTGCCTTATCCATGAACACGTGCAGGGAGAAGGGGGAAAAAAGAATTAAAACATCTTACAAAGTAATAAAATGTAGCTGTGAAATGATAAAAGTTGATTGTTCTTGCAGCATGTTACCGTGTGACAGCTCTCCTGACAATTAAAACGAAGAGGTTGCGTGCACTAATGGCAATGTCGAATTATGGCATACATAAAATATACCATAAATATTCCAGCATTCCCAAGAATGTCTGTGACATTTGTTGCTAAGACGTATCATGTTTGCTTCTTCCATGTCCATTTCCATGTCTCCACTTAACTAGGAAATTCGCTCCTCCCAAGTAAAAGAAGAACATTTTCATACTGATACAGTTTTTCTTGGACATATGAAATCTATTTGAAAGGTCTTTAAGTATCTTCACACCTACAAGGCCCTGAAGGGTCTCTAAAGCCAAGTGGATACTCCAGTGTCCATTCTGCAAACACACAGGGTGAGGCAGAGAGATCATCTGCCCAGAAGGTTCCACCCAAAGCACAGCACCCATCACACTGGTTGGTGCTGCTATTTATTTTCCAACATTTATTACTGTAATAATGTCAGGAGACAAACTGGCCACACTACTCTGTGCCCGGCAAATAAGACAAATGGCTACAGAGGGATTTCACAGCAGTACAAAAACTGTAACAACTAACTGTCCTCACATCACAGGACAGGGGAGAAAGGCAGAAGGTATTCTGAAAACTTTTTCTGGTTTAGGAGTAAAACCTGAGCATTTGAAGCCTCCCCAAAATTCAAGGGTTAGGTTATTTATTTTGTTTTGAAGCGCACCATGACTCAGAATACAGCAGTTAAGCAAATCAGCACCTGTCAAGCCAACTGAACCACTCTCTATTTAACCAGAATTTACATTTAGTTCAGTCAATTAATATAAGCCTTATCAGGTTCATGATAATTAGCACACTTATTAGGAGAAGTAACAGCAGTAGAAATGGTGTCAAAGAAGAGCTTTGTTGTAGTTCAGTTGTTACCACCAGAGACTCCTATCTGATCTCACCCAGTGATCTACTTGCTCTTGTACTGCCAAGGAGACCCACTTATTCTGCTCTCAAACCAGACAAATTACCGTGACAAGAAGCAGGCTTAGGGTAGCTTCCATTCACAGATCACTTTAAGTACTTTACAGGTCATGTGCTATTAAACTACTTACTTTACCCATTTCTTTTGGCTTATGCAAGGCCAAACAGTTTTAATTGGAGGAGGCATTTTTTAATGTTTTGTTTTGCTTTCTTTTTCTTATTATTCTTCCCTCCCTGTTTTATCATTACCATGAATAGTTGAGGACTGTTGGACCAAAAAATAATTTTAATCAAGAAGGAAAAAAAATCAACTTTTGCATTCCTTGGCTCCACATATATTGCTGAAGTGTCCTTTAATACAGGCAGACATCTTTAAGCAAGTATCACTTGGAGCAATCAATAAGGCCACTTTTTGGTAATCCGTTTTAAAAGTAGTCCTTTAATGGCATGAATGGACAGGTACAATTTAGACTCTTCACAAAGAAGATGCCCTCTTGCCTGCCATTCCAGAACTTCAAGAATTTTAACAAGAATTGTCAAATTCCAGACCATTGTTTACACACATACACACTTTTTTGTGACTCTCTTGAGCTGCAGGATCATAAGGCTGTAATTTACAGTGCAAAGTAGTGTTTTAAGAAAACAGTAACTCAAAGCATAATTTGCTGGGTTTTTTTTCTCCCAACTTGAACTGATCATTTTCCTTTTCTCTTAAACTCATAACCATGAAGCCCCATCATTAGTCCAAATTATTCTGAGAATAAGGCTAAAAGTTAATATACTTTGACAAAATTAGCCACTTCTTTAACAATAAAGGGAGTATTGAGCTATCCTTCACTTATCACTGTTCCTAACTACTTGATATTAGATAAGACCTGGAGAAAAATGAAATCCATAAATTGCACAGTGTGGCATATTCTACAAGCAGGTAAGAGACTTCATAGAAGGTGAGACAGTGCTATAAACCAAAAGTCAAATCAGAAACTGAACCTTCATTTTACATTCCTGGGCTTTTTAACGTTCAAGATAGACTGCAAACATTAGTTTAACATTCTCTGTTTTTCTAAGAGTACCTACAGAAGCAGAGACAATTTAACACAAGCTGAGTTGAACTGTAGTGAAGGTGTTTCCAGGCTATGTTTTTAAGAACATACTTGAAAGACTGGCAGAACAATCCAGTGCTCTGGTATTTTCACAAATTCAAAACAATGAGATACTCAAGACTCTATTCACACGCAAAAAAAAAAAAAAAAAAAAAAAAAAAAAAAAAAAAAAAAGGGGAGAGAAAAAAAGGGGG
>VXBN01003318.1:145996-160129 GCA_013397395.1 Sinosuthora webbiana | reverse complement strand
AAAAAAAAAAAAAATAGAAAAAAGAAAAAGTGGAGAGGAAAAATGGAGGCTTAAATATCTCTAAGTGGGAAGAAACATTTCCCATTTCAACTTTAGCACTTTACTACTGACATACAATGAAAAAAAAAGTGCTTGTATATAACCCAGCCATGTCAGCAGCAAAATGAATCTCTGGGCTGTGCAATGATCTAAGGAAATCTGAATGGGCATATGGGAACAGCTCATTTTGTAAGACCTCCGAAACCAACCTACTGATAAACACCGGAGGGTGCCTGACTGCCTGAATACTCACATGCTTATTTGTTGTTATTCTTATTCATTACTGAGTCATTATTATTATTTAAGTGCCGACAATGCACTTGTGAACCAGAACAGATGCAAAATATCCTGTGCTAATGAGAAAATCAAAGCCTTTCTCATATTAGCAATTTCATATTATAGGAGCTCTTTATTTTTGCCAATAAAGCACAAAAGTAATTAATACAGCAATATTTTCTTATTGTTCATGAGTAAAGCAAGTAAAACTGCTCAGATTCCGCTTTGGCTCTCACCCCTACCAGCACAAAATACAATAAATACTATTGAAGAATTCCTATTAAGACAGCTGCCAAATAAAATACAACAAAAATCTCTCATAAAAAGCTGTTCTCTGTTTATTCAGAGATACAGTCAGTACTCCTCACTGAAAATGAACAGTGTGGCACTGCTCTTTCATATTTAAATGCTTAAGCTCTGTCCTACTGCTGTAACCATCCCACAGGGTAATTTTTTAACTGGGGGCTGGAAGGTGACACTAGTCCTCAGTGTTTTACCAAACTGTGGGTCCATTCTTGAGTAACAGTTATAACAATACATAACCAGCACATGCTTTTCACCCCCAAAATGATGCTGTGACATACATGAGGAATCTGACAGATACTTCCATTTAAATAGTTGTGCACAAACAAGGGGTCAGGCTGTACATTCCCTGGAAGCAGCGATGGACGTGGGCTCCAGCCATGTCCAGCTCTAGGATGACACCTCCAGCAGTCCAGGTTTGATGTGAAGGAGGGTGGCTGGGGAAGGCTCCCTGCAAAGACAACTTCCCCCAGTGCTGCTGGACCTGTGTCTGCTCCTCATGACCACACAGTTTTTAAGCAAGGTCACAGACACCAGAGCTACTTCACTGTGTGGGTAACCCTGCAGCAGAGGATACTTAAATTTAGCTGAGGAAGTTTCCATTTGAGTACAGTGTCCCATATCTTGCCCTCAGCAAACCAACCTGTGCACACTCCCCAGATCTGGCCCCAGAAACTCTCCACACCTCAGCAAACATCACTGCCCTTTGGAGGACCACTCTGCATCATGGGAATGCACACGACCAAAATCACTTGCGTGAGAAGTAAAGGGGTTTTTTTTTTTCCCCTCAATTTCAGTAATGAACATGATTTAAGCACAAAATGACTCAGCCCTGACTGCAGGGCTCAGCAGTGAGCACAGCACTGCTGCAGAGACAACGGCCAGTGCGGAGCAGAGCTAAGCCCCGCGGTCATTTCTCCTAAAACAAAGCATGGAGAACAATATGTGAGTCCTAAAGTCTGGTTCAAGAAGCTTGCTGGAGTCAGAGACAGGCCCAGTCCTGCGCTGGGAGTCAAATTTCTGTGCAAACTCAGCCCAAAGGCTGCTGCCAGGGCAGAGCCCAGCACAAGCCCCCTGCCTGCTCTGCTGTGCCTGCAGCCAAAGCCTGCAGGAGGATCCCCGACCTAGAGAGGAGCCTGACCACAAGTTTTATAGCAAAACACTCCGACCAAGATCTAAATGCCAGAGCCAGTTAAACTAAAACATGTATCAACAAGTGAAAACGTGAATGAAGAAGTTTTGTCCTCAGCAAGTCCTGGGAAGGGGGAACTGAGATGCTCAGAAGCTGCCTTGATTAAAAAGACAACTGAAAGAGCTGGATGGTACCTTCTGTTCAAGATCAGAATACAAGACAACCTCATGCTCAGAAGACCAAGTCTGGCCCTAAACACTTAGTAGGATTAAATAAAAACGGCAAGATCCTAAAAAAAAACTATGAAAAGATCTGATACTACTTTTGGAAGGTCTACGTGGAAACAACTGCTAGTTGTAACAGTAGCATCCTGTCGGTGACACACATTTCAACAGAAGGAATAAAACACACCAACAATAAATCGACCCCCCAGCAAACAGTGGATAAAAAAAATGCCTAGATTTGTAACTTTCCACTAAATACTAGCTTAATACAATCAACAACCATGCATCTGAACCAGAAGAGTGGAAGTGTGACACACAGTGGAAGTGTGACAGATGAATGACAGCTGATCACAAGTGACAATTCACATTTAAGTCCAGAGGAATGCCCAGCCTTCACATCCTCTTAAATCAGCCTTAGGTCAACACCTGCTCATGGTTAAGCACACACTCTGTGCCCACTGACACAGGCACACCCCGAGTGAAGGGCTGGGTGGACTCGAGTACCTGCTGGATCCTGACACACACACACGTGGCCACGCTGCTACAAGCCATCACTTTCAGATTTTTGACAGTCACCCTTTGCCCACATCCCCTTTTGCTCCTGGCTGGGTATGTTCTTGGCCAGAACGTTTCTAGCCCCCGGTATTATCCCTCCAAAGCCGTGACGCATTCCTAACCACAACTCTGAGAACACACTGACATTATAATATACAAACATGTAGGGAATATATATACACACTCAGACACACCAGGGGATAAAACAGACTGGGAGGAAACGAGGAACTTTATGTTACTGTCTTTTCTAATGAGATAGAAAGTGGCAGATGTAAAGATTTCATTCAGCCAACAATCTCTTTTATGATATGAATAAACTACTAAAACAGATTTAATCCTTTATAAAATCAGATTATAAGGAGCAGACAAAATCACAACTTTATTCAATACGCCATCTTATCCAGTGTGACTAATGCATTATTTGTATGAAGTTAAAGTGGCACGTTGGAAAGCTATGAAATAAATCAAATGCTCTACTTTATGTAATCTTAACAGACAGATCCCATTAGGATTCCACTATGCATAGCTGTTGGTTAAAATCATTGACCAGTATCCTTATAAATTAATCAACTGAGGTAATGCTGGCTTGGCTGTCATCGTTTGTTCCTAATCTACATTTAGAATTCACTTTAACTTTTCAAGCCCTTTAGAACAGGTTTATCAATTCTCTCACCCTTGCTTCAGACATCAACCTAACAGTTAATTGTTTACAAAAGACCCAAGTACAATGGAACTGTATCTTTTATGTTCCTTTTCTTTCCACAGATATCAGAGCACATATTGACACTGCGTTATAATTAGTCAGAAAGATATTAAATCTTAACCAAACATTCTTGACTGCCTCAATTTTTTTTTGATGAGACCTTTTATCATTGAAGTTGAATTTGCAGGCAGATTGTGTGAGTTTACACAAGCGAGAATCATTACAAAATCTAAAATAACCCTGGTCTGGTTGAAAGGCAGCTAGCAGAATATTTTTGGTCCTAGATACAGGGGAGGAAAAAAGCCTCCCAGATATCAGGTTATTTGTGGAGCTCTAATGTGTTTTCAAACACATGACTTCTGTGTTATGTCTGTGTATTTTATGCAGTTTCTAGTCATGTTTGTTAGATGTCTGCATGTCATGTACTGCAAGATTCATGAGCAGTCTACAACCAGGCAAAATTCTCACACAACAGCTTGTCTCGGGTAATGGGGAAAGAAACAGCAGAGTGAAGTGACAGGGAAGTGTATTATTTATTATCCTGATGAGGATAACACCTAGTCATGGTCTACGATCCAAACACGCTCAGTGTCCTGCTGATGGAGCTTATGATTCGGAATGAGTGCACAGGTGTTTCCCTACACAGATACCAAAACTCTCTTTAATTATATTCCCTTTATCTGTGATCCCTCCACGGGCACACCAAAAAAACAGTCAGTTTGGTCAAGGGCTCTTTAAGGAGAGAAGGGAAGACCGAGCAGTAACAAAAACATTGCAATAGATTGCGTAATATTTCTGGAGCTCTACCACAGAGTAGGTAAAGGTCATCTGCTCCCAAAATGAAATGAAAAAGAAAGGGAAGCTGTGGCTAAGTATGGTTTGGAGTTTACTAAATCAATGGAAAACTTCAACCAGCTGCAGTGGCCTCCAGCTCAGCCCTCCAGTGCGAATTTACTGGTCCACAGACAACCATCAAAGCCACAAAGACAATGCTTCCAAGTATGTACGACACTAATCATCTCCCTAATTGCCTAAAAATGATACACAGGATTTCATCAACATTCATTCCCTTCTTCAAAGGCACATTGTTAATTTCAAAACCAAATTCCACCAACATAGTCTATTAAAACACATATATGAAAATACCTCCTACTTTTCAGGGACAAAAAAGCAAAGACCATTATTTGTTTTTGCTGCCTGTTTTCCCTTGAACCTTGAAAGAAAGGACTTTAGAATAAAATTTTGCCCTGTATTTTTTTTTTTTGTCCAATCACAGGGATGCTCTTTTCCTCTGTGCCTGCTGAATGCAACACAGTAATTTGTATCCCCAAGTGGTATAAATAGAAAATATGCTCAGTCTAATAACATATGTGAAGAAAACTCATGCCCAGGGTTAACCAACAAAGCAGCAGCGATCTGCTAGAAACAAAGGCAGCTGGCTCAAAGAGCAACAGTGCTTCTGAAAAACTGGGGATGCACTATTCAGTGAACCATCCAAGAGATGACGTTCACTTAGGCTACAGCTGCATATACAAAGCTTTGCTATAAGATCTGGTAAATGACAAGTCTTCTGGAGTAACAAGGTGGTTCTGTCTCCAGAAGGTCCGTGGCCTTCACTGTCCAGCTAATCCTAGCAGGGCAAACTACATGAAGTATACACACTGTAAATAAATTCTGCCCTTCAGAAGAGTTCTCTGCTTTGATTATGTTCTCTTGCACACACGCTCTGCCCACATCCCACCATTTCTCTTTACAGGCTTGCCTTCCCCCTACTAATATATCTGCCGAGGTTTCTGTCTTCCCCTATCACCGTAAACATTCATAAACATTAAGGGACTTAACCTCATCACACCCCCACGGAATAGGAAAATATACCCATCAGGCTTGGCAAGCAGTGAAGTGGAACTCAGCTGCATTCCTGAGTCCTTCTGCAAGTCACTTCTCTCTCCCCATTCCCCACTGTGTGAGGAGGGCTGATGACAATGACCTCTCTGAAAGTCTACCGGCAAAAACTGGAGATGTTACACTTCTCACTTCACAGAAGGAGGTAAAGCAGAGACATAAATCAATATTGGTTGAAGGGACCATGGCTAGAAATATCCCATTCTTCTAAACGTGTCTGATAACATCAGCACAAATGTTGCACCCAACACAAGGATCTCTGTGCATCAGCTGTGCCACAGCCAGCCAACACCATTTGCTTTTCTTGTAGGCAACGCTGTACAAGCAAGCCAGTGAAGGACTACGCAGCTAGAGGGAAGTTCAGAGTAGAGAAAATGTCAAAAGCAGCTCCCAGCTGACACCCAGGAAGATGAAAAAGTGAGCAGAAAGACCAGATAAAGGTAACTACACAGCTGGCCCTTCTCTCTCATGCTTTGCACCTGAACCAAAAAAAAAAGCAAATCACCACAGAAGTAAATACCATTGCCTCAGTTTGAGAGATACCAAGTGTCTTTCCAAAGGCAGTAAAGTAGCTAGCCACAGTACCAGTGAGAGAATCCATGTTCTGTTCCTAAAAATATGTAATCACCTTGATTTCACAAACTTAAAAATGACAGCAAGCCTTTCAAGTATTACCAAAAAAAACCACAAGGCAACTTCGATCCTTCTCCAAGCAACCCCTAGCCCTCAGCCACTGGCCAGTGCCTCAATTCCTTCGCCCACCCCTCTTCAAAGGCTTGGGGAAGACAAATGGGCTTTCCAATGTGCAACCAAGCAGAAAGCCATGAAAATCAAAGGGCTGCTTTTTGAGTAAATATGAGCTCCAAAGCCATTGTCCTCTCCCACAGAGGAGATCTATGAAAATGCTTACTATGGCATATGCACAGTATTCTTTACAGCTCTGCCTCCCTGCTGACCACCAGCCCCGGGGCTCAGTCCACTTCCCATTACAATTGGCTTCACCACACCCACTGACTTGTATTGGAACTCTTTCAGGGACCCTAACTAATGAGTTTTTAAACACTTGTAGACAGAGAAGATAATTCCTCATCATTACTCTTCATAGGAAACACCAGGAAGAATGTCACTCCATTGTTCTACAGGAAAGAAACTGGAAGAAAAATCACCCCCACATTCAAAAGAGCAGCCCAAAGCTCTCATACGTGAACTGGCTGCCCCCCAAGCTGTGGGGGTCTCACCTGAGAGCTCAGGACAGGGACCTAAAGCATGTGCAACCTTCTGAAAACAACTCTTCCTCTGGCATCTCTGCAGACAAAGAGGTCCATAACCCACAGACACAATGTTCCAAGACTGTGTTCTCAAATACAAGCAGCATAGAAACAAACTCACCTAAACACTTTATTACTGCAGGATCTCAGCTTCCCTCACGACATGAGACTGAAATAAATGGGAACTGGAGACCTTAATGATAGTTTGCATTTAAAGCTTTGCATTTGCTTTCTCTACTGACAGTTGTATGCTCTTTTTCCTCACAAGAGAAATCTTGACCTAAACCAGTAATAAAGGACAAAAAAAAAAAAAAAAAAAAAAAGAACAAGTAGACTTACATAACATACTGTTACTCTCAGACATAAAAAAAACATTTTAAACAAAAAGCATTCCACTATGAAGCCACCTTCTCGGCACAGATCATAAGCCACCAAGGGCTGCTCTGCTTTTACCCAGTGTCACTTCCAGGTGTCTGTCACTTTGCAGGATGCAGATACTATTGCCTATCAAAAGAGCCTACACTTTGTAGGATGTCCAAGAAAACTTTTGAGCTACAACTGAATCCTGCCAACAGTCCATGTAAAGAAAGTGCCAAATGGAAAAAGCACCAGTCTCAGTAGCAAGTCATCTGCAGGTTTGAGCCCCAGGCACTGGCAATGTAGAGCTACAGAATTTACTCATTCCACAACATCATGTACACCCACAGCATACAAAAATAGCTATTATAATACTTGCCAAAGGAACAACTCGGTGATTTTTAACTTGGTGCTCTATATTGTTTTCTTCTTTGCTGGTTGTTAATACCCCACCCCTATAACTACATATAATTATGAGTGGGCTATTCATGTCTTACTATAACTGGTAGCACCATGCAGCATGTGAGTCAGGAATCTGAACTGCTGACTACAGCTCCTCACAAAACAAGTCTTACACACCACACATAGTAAATGGCATTCCCTATTCTCTGCTCCACCCACGAGGAAAATCAGCTTCCAGTTGTGGTACCATCTCCAACTCTCCTTAAAACTCACCATCCCCAATCACATGAAATAAGGGCTCAGTGATAATCTCCAGCAAAAAGACACAGATCAACAGCTGAGGTCACAAGGGAAAAATTTTCCAAGTGAGTCTTTTCTTCTCTCAGTGGCTTGATTTGAATACATTCATAAGATGTTATTAAAACATGATATACAACTTTACTAAAGAAACTACTGACTAGACCTTTGCTTAAAAGTCATAACAATTTATGTTGTTGATCTGCTGCGTACAAGTTGAGAAATAGCTTCTTCATGATAAAACAGTGTGTAACAGCTGGGAAGTTAACTGCAGGAAGTCTTGGGTTATTCCCTTACCTCAGCTCTCTCGCTCCACATTACTTTTTCAACACTATGAGCCCAACCTTGTAAACCCATCAAATTGATTGCACTCAACAGCAGTCCTGTTGAAATTCAGGAGCAATATACAATTTTTATAAAGTTTCTTTGAGACCGGACTCCGGTACAGTGTGTTTGAAAACAAGCCCTTGAGCTCATTCCCCTCACAATTTCCTCACAAATAAAGATTTAACATCATATGCCCTTTGTGAGAATCTTTGGTCAAACAACTGTCTCATCAGAAGTTACTCAAGATGGAGCTTAAAAGCTACTCACACACACACAGTGCCATCTTCCTCTCATTTTTTTTTAATCTCCACAGTTTTCCATTAGTCAGGAGTAATGTACCTTCTGACCTCTGACCAAAGCTATTAGAACAATTTAAACAAATATTTTGGTTACAAAGCATCAACACAGAACATTCAGTAACAATAAAAGGATGAAAGAGCAGTCTTTCAGAGTCACTGTTGTCACTTCCTGACCATGTTATATTATGGAAGGTTATACTAACTTGACATCTTTACTTGATTTACAACCTTCTTTTTCAATGCTTAAGAAAGAATCTGCAACATTGCAAAACCCAGAATTGCGGCACATTTTCAGTTTTCAGTGTTAATAGACGTTTGATGGCTTTAGAAAATCCATTCTGTTAACTGCAATCAAGAGAAAAGATTCAAGCTTTCCCTTCCATTTTTCTTTTCTTTCCATAAAAGAAAGGCAGTAAATCTGAATTGGACAGGTTCAGAATTGGGCTCTGAGGGGTTTTTTCCACACGCATGGAATTAGGCATGCGCACAGCGCCTTGCTGGTCCTGCCCATTAGAGAGTTGCTCCACATTTACAGAAGTCTGCCTTTTGGTCAAAATGGGCAAACCAAGGACCCCCTCAAGTCAACTGGGAGCACCATTGGCTCAGGCCGAGGCTGGAGGAAGACACGGGTTCTTTATGGCATTTATTGACTTTATACATTTAACAAACATTCAGCAACCAAATCCTTCAAGCCCTTGACGCAAAAAATAATTTCATTACCTCAAAATAAAGGCACAGGGAAAATACAGGATAGGGTCTATCTGTTCAGATGCTTACACTAAACTCTTCATGGGTTTAAGGTATAAAATGCTTTCTACAATCCCTCTAGTTTGTTTGTTTTTTTAATGATATTTAATATTTGCATTCTTTCTGGCTGCCCAGTTATTTGTGAAATCACGTAGATTTCAAGGAAATGGATGGGTACTGTACAAGTCAAAAATAACATCAGCTTTCATTAACAAATACATCAAAAATTAGTAAAACACACTGAGTGTTTTGGGAGCGATCAAGAACCCAGTTTGGTGAAACTGAACTTGAAATGAGAGTTGTTTTACTAGGATCTTTTGTGTGCTTAAAACAACATACCTGTCTATAGGCCCTGCTAAATGAAGGCCCACATTCTTTTTCAAAGTTTAGTGCAAATTTTATCCCATCTCACCACGTTGGGCATTTTTCTTTACCCAGATCAAAACAGAACCCGGGCCTCATAACACAAAAAGCATCACAACACTCCTTCCACAATGCTGGAGCGTATTGTCTCAGCCCTAGGAAGCATAAAAAGACCAGCAGTGCCCAACCATTTTTTTTTCAAAGATCATTTAGTATATTTAATACTTTACAGAATGTCACATTTTTCCACTCGAAATTGTTTAGAAAAATTCCAGGTTGCGGAAGTACTCTTGTCAGACAAAAGGAATAATTTTGCTTTACTGAAGGACCTGCATCATAGTACCATCTTGTACTGAAAAAGAAAAACCCAAACAATATAATTGGCATTCATGTACAAACTGCTCAAATGCTCTTAAGTTCTGCCTGGCTTCAGAATAGCTGAACAGTACCTGAAGTATCTGCTCTCCATCCCAATTTGTATATTTTAAAAGTCATTAAATTCTTGAATGAATCATTAGGAAAACAATTCAAATGCTGTTAAACTGATAGTAATTTCGCCTCATAGGATAGATGTGAGCTTAATGTTTGCAAACAGCCAAATTCTTTTAAGATTTACACTCCATGGAGTTCAATATCAGCCAGGGAAGAATTACTAAATCAGGATGTACTTCAAGTACAGGTTTTGGCCCAAGACTATTTTTGGTCTTCTTCAGCTGCTTGTTTTGACAGCATCTAATCCCCCTCACACACCCACCAGCAGCCACACAATCCATCCATTTACACTTTCAAAGCAAATTGAAAACGAAACATTCTCACATAATTACTCGTGGATGCCTGTAATACAAATCCAAAAAGTAACTGCAGTTCAACTGCAATATTTCTTAGGGAGAAGAAAGCGTCAGGGAGAAAAATCCTAGAGAAATCCATTCAAAATGTGACTTTTTCCTACCCTAATGCTCTCACCATCACCCCATAAAAAAAATTAAAATATAAAATAAAAATTAAGAGCTTATCTACTCTACTTCACACATTCCCATCAGAAACACAACACAGTTCCCACGTTCAGAAGACTTTTCATTTTAGTGAGTTATTACAAACCCCGGCGAAGGAACAGCAACCGAGAAGGTCTTCTGCAGGGGCACAAGGCACAAGGCAACGAGGGAAGCAGGAAGGTGGGAGAAGAGGGGGAAACAGCCGGGGCTGGGACTGGAACAGTCCACCTTTGTCTGGAGAGCAGGATCACCCCCTCCAGGTTGAGCACTGTGTCACGCGGCGTGTTTCTCCATTCACACGGGAGAGGAACCTGGCCCGCAGATGGCCTGCTCTCGGCTCTGTCAGCCACAAACAGACCTTTGAACTTTCTATTTATATAACAGTTTAGTGAGTTTAAGCCTCTTCCTGTATAACTGGCAGTTTGCTGGTTTTGCTGTAATTAGGCTACTTGTGATACATAATATAAAATAGGGGAAAAAAAAAAATACGCAAAGGGCTTGTTTCTCTGCAGGGAGAAGTCTTCCTCCTCGCAACCACACAGCGAAGAGGACGCTGTTCCCTGCTCATCTCATTTTACCTCGCCAGGTTTTGATTTACGTACCTCAATATGCATTGTTCTGCTAAGGATTTTCTCAACTTCCACTTTTTTAAAGATTGGAGGACTTAAAAATATTAAAACCTATGACAATAAATGTAACGTAAAGCAAGGATTTCTCTGCCTTTGTTTGTGCTAGTGAGGAGTATATATATATTCCAGGGTGGTTGGGTCTTTGTTGGGTTTTGTTGTTTCCCAGCTGCTGATTAATGACACCACCTTACTCTGTAAGCAGGTCCAAATCAAGCCACATGGTCCCAGGCCACGGCAAGATTTCATTTACTTGGTTACCACAGACAAGCATGGAAAGTGATTTAAAAGACGAAATTTGATTTTTAACAGCAAGTGGTCCCCTTGGTGCACACAGGCATTCAAGCTTTTCATTATATCCATCTCCCTTCCTTTCCCCCTCATAGAATGGCTCATATTAAATGCAAGCCCAGGTGGACACTTCTTATTCACCCTGGAATCATAGCAGACTTCAGATTTGGCCCTTACACCTTATCCTGAGTTTACATTTATTTAATTTTTTGGGGGTAATTTTCAGTTTTTTCAACTCTGGCAAAACATCCACCAGGATATTTGTGGCCTTATTTTGCACATTTTAGCTCAGTGTTAACACAACCCACCGCACCAACTCTCAGCTACCTTCCTAATTGCGTTCTTAATGAAGGGTCAATGAAACACCTCATTCCTGCACTACTGTGATCTCTTCCAATAGGGGAAACTAAAGGGCTGATTCTGCAGTTTGGATCGTCAAGACAAAGCTCCCACTAATCATCCAGAAGGCCAGGTGAGAATTTCAGCGCGTGTGTAGTGGCACTGCACGCTGTAACAATCACAGCTCTTGACAAAATATGTTTCAAGGAGTGACACAAAAATGTACCTCCACTGAAGGTGGGGGGAAATTAACTGTATTTTTCCCATGGACAAGTAACTTCCACGAAGGCATTTCCTGGTGTAAAAGCAAGGCAAAGTTTACCTTTACATCTTTTCATCAGATTAAAACAAAAAATTCTGCTCAAGCTATAAATATTTTTCTTTAGTATATTTCTCAGGCTAACGATGTTTCTGTTGTACTTTGCATACAGATAATACAAACACCCACACACACAGTAGGCCTGAGCTTGCCTTCTTGGTGATTGCAAGCACAGATTAGGAGAAGTTTTGGGTTTGCAAGGAATGCAGAAGAGGGTCCCTAATTGCCTTATAAATGCTTGTGAAACACGTTTTACAAAGGCCAGCTCACAGGCAGAATGGGAGGGCAGCTTCCAAATCAGAAGCAGCAATCCACACGTCATGTTATACGTACTTATTTGCAAATACTACAAAGCAACCACACCATATTGGGTACACAGGCAAAATTAATAAATCCTGATGGACGTGCATGCATATTCCTGCAGTGAAGATGTATGTGTAAAATATTACATACACACACGTGTCTGTGGACAGAGGAGCTAAATTTAACTCCACGTAAGCTACGCAACTGCGTGTCAGGGACAAAAATATTTACATGTACAATAAAATACACGTCACATTTGTGTAGACACGCAGATGATGTACCCACGTGTTATATATGCACTTACATATGCTAATTGGATTATTAAAAGCTAAATGCAACTTGATCTCTGCAGTCAGTGTGCGTGAACGCCTGTGCCACACAGAGAGTTTGAGCAGACATCAAACTGTTTGAAACAGTCAAAGTAAAAATGTTCTCTCCTCATGAACCTAACCTCTGTCTCCTCTAAAAACGCTAAAACCAATACATTTCACGGTACAAAAAACCAGCAAATAGAATTTTAGAACGAGGGGCAATATGTTCATATTTTATGGAAAAATCGAGGCACGAGAGTTCCCTTCTTTCTGATGCGCATCTCTAAATCCACACAAAACCACAGTCAAATGAAAGTAACTTATTAGGCAAACACTCAAACTCAATACCTATAAATGCTCAGTATTTGAACTACACCCACATATTGGGTTGTAACAGCTTCTATTAAATTAATGTTACCCACATTATAAATTAGGCAAATTGTATGCAAATATTATTTGAGTGGTAATACAGTGGTTATCAGTTGTCTGCAAAATAAATTAGTGTAGCAGAGTAAAGATAGTGTAGTAGAAGCATAATATTTAATTGAGCACTAATTTTATTGTGATCATTACTTTTAAATAACAACAGCATGATTATTAAAAAGATGTAATACAATGGATTATGCAGAGCTGATAAAACATGCACATGAGCCAAAACGCTTGCTTACAGATTAATATTGATACAGTGTAATTTATGGTTGCGAGGATTTACTCCCAATTGCTGTAAAATGGAACGTGACAGGTATTTGGTTCTGATTACCATGGATTTGCAAGTATAGCTCTTAGACCGTGTTTGGCAAAATGATAGTTATTAACAAGATATATTACCTTTTTTTCCTAGACATATCTTTATATTATCAACAAAGTAAAGTAAAGCCTCTGCAAAACACGAGGTCCAAATGCACATGCATACACACATATAATCTGTGTGGCATTTAGAGATTAGGATCACAAAATACAGTATTTTAGTCTCTTTCTTCCTTGGCAAACTGCGCTCCAGCCTCAAAGCATTTAACAAAGCAGTACCCAACCCCTGAATTTGCCCGTGCATAGTTAAGGAATTGTATTCGCTAAATTGAAAAGTAAAGAAAGAACCAATAAAACCAGCCAAAGAATAAGCATAATCTCATTAACCAGCCAGGGAAGTGACTAAATACCTACCCAAATTCTAACTTTCCCAGCTACTTGTCACCCATCAAAAATTCCTTAACATTCACTTTGATAACAAGTTTACAATGCACTTAAACAGATGCACCGACCTTTTTAAGGTGTGCACCTATTTAGAGAGCAACATAAACCTAAAATCCCACTCTTAAAATAAATGGAAAGAAAGAAAAGAAAAATGAGGCAGAGACGGGCAGGGGAAAAAAAAAAAAAAAAAAAAAAAGACCTGCTATAACATCACGGGTACTGATCTTCCCACTTCCAAAAACTAACTTCAATAACGCTTCATCTAGAATAGGAAACCAGCAAAACCAGCAAACAGAAGCCCCCACACCGATCAGGGCTACAGCCGAACTGTGCCACACAGCGAAACTACAGTTGCGGTTCTCCCCGTGAAAGGAACATTGTCAGTGACAGCAGTAAACACAACATTAGCAAAGCCGCGATCCCGGGGAACATCGCCGCCCCTGCCTCGGGAGGGGGCTGCCACCGCTGCTCGCAGCCGGCACCCGGCACCTCTCGGCGCTGCCCTGCGGGCCAACTTCGCCCCCTCGCCGCCGCGCTCCGAGCGCTGCTCCCCGGCCGCGGAGCGCG
>VXBN01003318.1:117037-145577 GCA_013397395.1 Sinosuthora webbiana | reverse complement strand
GGCGGCCCGGCGCGCACACACACACACAGACGGGCGGGCAGGCTGCCTCGCACACCGCGAGGGGAGGAGCCGGGGCGGCCCGAAGCCGCGGCATGGAGCCGCCGCGGCAGCACCGCCGGGATCCGGNGATGGAGGAACTGCGGGGAGCGGCGCGGCATCGCGCCGGCGGGAGACCTGGAAGGGCCTGGCTGGGGTCGGAGAGGGGGGGAGAGAGAAGGGGGAATGGGGGAGAACAGTTAAAAAAAAAATAATAATATAAAAAGAAAATCAGCAAAACACACAAAATCAGGTTCCTATAATCTCATAAATTAATTGCCAAAGCCAGCTCCTGCGTGTGGACAAACCTGCCCGCGCAGACACGGCAAGGCCAGAGCTCCGGGTCAGCTGCACTGGGAGATGCAGGATGGCAGGCAAGGTCAGAGCAGAGTCAGGCCCGGGCAGCCCGGGGGGGCTGGATGGATGGAAAAGGCCCTCCCGAGCCTCATGATGTCTGGATGCAGGGGAGCATCCTGCTCTCCTGTTAGGATGATGACCTTTCCCCTGTGATGGGCAGTGGCACGGCTCACCTGCGGGCATCAGTCAGGACAGGGGCATCCCAGAGCCCACCCCACCAATCCCAGGGACAAGCCAAGCACAAGTCCCAGGATGCCCATACACAGAGGTGGAAAGGGGCCCACTGCTGCCTCCATCCCCTAAATGAAATTATTCTCTACCCAGACGCACACTTCCATATCTGAATTGCCTTCTTAACAGTAACAAGTATCTTACGACTTTTCACGTCAATTTTATATTTATAATACTCCAAATATATGTACCCACTGAGCAAACGAGTGCATGCACTGGTTTTGCAAAGACAAGACCAAAGCCATCTTCATTCTTACTCCAGTATTCCACAGAACCAACCGCTCCCTGAATTTCCCCGCATGCCAGCAAGTCTTGAGGACTTGGTGAAGTTTGAAAAGACCCCTGTTTTGGTGAGGTCCCATCTCCACAGCAATGTCCCAGCCCCAGGAGACTCAACACAGCTGGTCACAGCAGCCAGCTCTGCCACCACAGACAAGGCTCCAATGAGCCCTCTGGCTGAAACATCCTTATGGGCTTCCTGAGAATTAAGAAACAAATCTAAGATTATAAATTACATCACCAGCAGAGCAGCTAACACAATCCACTTTTTTTTTTTTGCTTTCCCCAGGAGTACACAACTGTTTAATAAGAGCTATTGTTAAAATAGTTAAAAAATATTGCTGAGGAAAAGCTGTGGCACCCTTATCAGTGGAAGTCAAACACGACAGAGTTCATCTTAGCAAGATTCACATTTGCATCATGTGTCTGGTGGGCCCCCAAAGGGAGGGACCTCAGGCAGGACCTGCTGACAGTCCACGCTCCCAAAGCACTGCTCCTCTCCCTGCCAGGGCAGGCAGGTGCACACAGCATTTCCTTTCTTGCATCTCTTTTTTCACCACTGACTCAAACTGCTCTGGCCCTCAAGCTTGAAAATAGCGTGAGTTGGGCCCCTCTCTTCGCTGTTTCTTATTTTGGCATCATCGTTGGTTTTAAAGGCCCCGTTCAAAATCATAATTTGTGGCCAACACTTCAGACCAACATGGGAGGTGGAGCTACACTTTCAAACATTTCTCCAGATGCAGGTACAGAGAGGTTTTTTTAAAAAAACAATTACTATTAATAAAACTAAAAGCCTAGCCTGTCACCTAATCACTTACATTCGATATCTTGCCTATTTTCAGGACATTGAACTTTGATCATTAAACTCAAACAACTTAGTAAAAGCACTGGGACTTGCAAAAGGTGGCAGTTCTGCTTCCTGTTTTCTCAGAGGGTTTTTTGGCTGCCAGGAGCAGTCTGCAAGAGGCCAAGGGCTCTCACACAGCAGAAATAAAAATCATTTCCCAGGTATAAGCACCTTCACTTTCTTAGAGCAAACCCTTTTCAATTCTTCAGAAACCAGCAAAAGATGCACAGAACAGATCCTGAAAAGGCTTTTATTCCAGCAAAAGGGGTGGGAGATCCTTCACCACCAAGCAGACCTGCTGTCCCCATGACATGCAATGGCAGAGGTAATCCATCTCCTCAGAACTTGCATGTTTGGCACCTGGAGCTCCCCAGGTCCTTGACAAAGTTTGTGAATGAAGCACCGTTTTACTGTCAGTTTCAAAGAGCTTTTTGCGGTCAGTTTCAAAGTCCCAAGGATGCACCCGAGTGTCACCACTGCGGACACCCAGGCCGTGCTCCACTGGAGCCCTGTGCCTGACACACAAAGGTGTTACCACAGGGATGGAGGGACAGTGCTTTGCCCAGCTCTCTCCCCAGCAGCCACACTTGGCTGCACATGATCTGGACACAGAGTAGTGGACCACGGGCAGGTTTGTTCACCAAAACCTGGCCCACAAGAGCGAAGGGCTGAGGGGACACCTCGGGGTGCAGCCATTCCCTCAGCGCCCAGCACCCTCTACAAGGCCCCAGCTCAGGGCCGAGCATGAGGCTGCCCCAGCTCCACACAGCGAAGGGTTCATTTACCCCAACTGCCAGGAATAGAAAAGTCAGCTGCCCTCGGCCTGACCTCTGTTACAGTTACAGTGGAAAATACAACTGCGGTTCCCAGCACCTGCAAGAGCTCAGAACGGGGATAACAATAATAAGATCGGCAAGGCCTCCTGGCCCTGTGCACCGCGGCCCGGCTGCAAAGAGCTGGCTCAGCTCCGGTTGTGCCGGCGAGGCTGCGGGCAGGAGGAGCCATTCCAGCTCCATTCTGCCATGGCTGCCATTCCAGCGGGCCTGCCCTGCCCTGTGCCCGCCGCCCTGCCCCTGTCCCTGTCCCTGCCCGGCCTCCCGCCCGGCCGCTCCTCCTGGGTGCCTTGGCTGGGTGTCCCCATTGAGGGTGAGAGGAGAAGAGCTGCCCGATGTCCCTCTGATGAAGGCTCACATGCCTAGACCCCTCTGGTGGCTGCTGTGGCCGAGCCATGGGTGGACTCACAAGCTGAACACGCCGCGACTATTGGAGCTGCTGGGTTTGCACCAAAACAGCCAAGTTTCCCACCTCCCTCCTCAGGTTCAGCAGCAAACAGTGGAGAACAGAGCTTGAAGCAGGGAAGGGACATCCCAGCCTCATCCTTTCCTTTCAAACCTCCCTATATGCCTTGATGATCTCCTTACCCAAAGGACTTTCGTAACCTGTATGCAAAGGAACATAAAAAGGGAAGGAGGAAAGTGTGAACTAGTAACAATGGCCTGTGCAGTGCTCCAAAGGCCGGGGTGCAGCTGCCCCAGTGTTCCTGTAAGCATGACATAAAGTTTTGTTCCTTAAATCTGAAGGAGGAGAGATGAGACTGTCCGTGGTGGGTCAGGTGAGACAGGCTGAGGCCAGCAGCCCTCAGCCACAGAGGCAAAAGTTAACTGAACTGCACCCCCTGTGAGACAGCATGGAAACCTTTTCTGCTGAGAAACACTCCATTTTATCCAAAGAGAAGCTTATTTTTTCCCCCCAAAACAAGAATAATGAAATCACAGTTTTCTATCCAGAAAATGTTAATGGAAAATTTGTGCCCAGCTATGAATACAGATTGGAGATATTTGGATTTCAGAGGAAAGGAAGGTCAAGTCATTTTCACAGTGTGAAAAATGAAGCTAACAGAGTTCATATTTCTCGGTGAAGCAATGATTGATTTTTCTTTCTGTGCCTCATTCATACAGCACTAAACATGTATAGAGAACAAACTTACACCTTAGATAAAGCACACAGATTACATTAATACATTGAAAATTAAGTTAATATTAGCATCTGTTTGAAGGTAGGCACAAGAACATTTAGCTCAACTCCCTGAGAACAGGCAGGAGTTGGCATAAATCTCTACTTATCCTAAAGCTGCTACATCACAAAAAAAATCACCATTGAGATGTGCATACATAAAGTAGGAACCCATCATGTTCTGCCTCTATGGCTAAATTTCCTCTTTGGAAGTGCATAAGGATTTTAGTTACTGGAAGCACGTTGTTACTCAATTTCAAGTGTGTATGTATAGGCAATCTTTATTTTCCTACCATCTTAATTGTAATTATCAACTCCGTGCTGCCTGAGCGATTCATTTAACTGTGCAGAGCTATTCTTATTAGAGTTGCTACTCCTATTTTATGAAACAAGATTCATTTAAAACAATAATCACTTCTAGAAATATATTGATAATACATTTTTTTACTGTAAGAAGGGGGAATGTTTTCATGTGCTGTTGAATAATCCTTCCTTCAGTAAGTTTTTCCAGACTCCTCCAGGAAACGTGGCATTTTGGCATTTTTGTTGTAGTGGAGCTCATAATGGCAAGCTCTTACATGTCTTATGTTAGGATGTGTCCACACCTAGGACACACTGGGTTTCCCCACTGATCCCATAAGGCTCACAGTGGATAAGGTCCTATAATGATTGGATGTGAATTTGTCATAGGGGTTTTCAACTCCCTCTCTGTTCCTTGACCACACGTCACCAAAAGCCCCAGGAAGGCCATCCAGGTGGTGAGAACATCCTCCCTGATACAGGTTGCAAACTAATCCTTTCAAGAGATGCACATTGATAACTCAGCAGCTGTGCTAGAGGTGTTGTGGTGCTTGCACTGTGACACTGTGTGATCCTACCTGATCAAGGCACAGCTCCACTTGATGTTTTGCCACTGTCAGAAAAATGAAGTAGAAAAAAGGCAACAACAATAAGATTCCTATTTATTACTGTCAAACGGCACATTAGCCAGGCAACTCTTAAAGCACTGTCAGGATAGTCTAAATTTGCAAAACTAGGCAAGACAGAGACTATAGTCAAGAGCTCCAATAAAGTAACTTCCGAAACAAGTAACCAAAAAGATCTACTGGAAAGCAGATGCAAATCAGCTGTGAAAAGCAAAAGGGAAAATCACAGAACTAGGACTTTGGAGGGCCAAAAGTACAGAGGCTTTATGAAAAAAAAAATCAAAGCCAACCTGACTTTCAAGTAGACATTTCATTAATTAATTAGAATCATCACAGTTTGATCTTTCTCTGCCATCCATCCCTCACCCTTTTTGTTTCTTCTTTTTCTTGTTTTGACATTTATGATTAATGCTTTGTTTGGCAGGATTTAAAGCAGCTGGCTATCTTCTTCTAAGATTTAAGGAACAATACTTTATGTCATGCTTACCAACTGATTGTGAACAATGGGTCACAGGGAGTAGTTGAGGAGTTGACCATGTGTTGCAATCCTTCCCTTTAACCAAACCAATTCCTTAGAGCTTTAGCATGGCTCTCACCATCTCGTAGCCTGGCACACAGAAACAATCCCTGTAGTACCTTCAACCATTTGCATGACCATATGGTCCTCATGAGTGGCACACACAGTGTAAAACAAAACTACCAAACCAACTTTGAAACACAAACACAGCCAGAGAGTTGAAGTGCAAAAGCATGGTAAAAAGGCTTTTGACATCAAGTTTCCTTCTTTCTGCCATGTTGCTTTCAAAAGGCAGAAGCACTTTACAGCAATGATGTCTCTGCATAAGCTGCTGAAGTACTGTCTTGTCTTCAGTGATTTTTATGATGATATTCTCTAATGCACTTCGCAGAAACGTAACACTAGGCAAAGCTTCCTTTTTATGAAGGAAACAAAAAGAATAATGTACGGCACATAGCATTAGCATGGAGGTGGAATATCAGTCAACAAAAGCTGATCTTGTTTCCTTTCTCTTTCCCCCCTTCTTTCTTTCATCCTGATAAGATCACTCTGTTATGTTCATCCCTTTCAACCTCAGTTTTCTGGCCACCCTATGTTAGCAAAAGAAGACTTTCCTGTCATCTACTAACATTAGAACATGGTATCTCTAAAAAACATATTCAGAGCAGATCCTGGAGCTGTTCAGGGTTAACCATGAGGGACCAACATAATTCAAGCATTAGCTTGGGTATTTGTCAAGGTGTTTAATACCAAACAAAGGAATTTGATGATAAATACAAAGCACTAAAAAGTGCAAATACTATCCACATATATAAAATAGTCCATGTGTACAGTGAAGAGGGCAGACAAAACTGAAACTCGTAAGAAGAGACTTTCCCCCCAAGAGGAGGTCAAGAAATAGTTTCTTTTCTAGTAAAAAAAAAAAAAAATAAATTTCAAATTAATTGTAGGATCCCTGTGTTTTCACAAATACGTTCCCAATGAAGGTGCCTGTTGTTTTTGTTTACAAATTTGATCAATTTCACAGTATGTTTGGGGCATTTTACAGGTGCATTGAGGGGGCAGAGGGGAAGCAATAGACTTGAGTCAGTTGCGAGAAAAACAGAAGTGTCAGCTTTCCCTGGGCAGACACAGCCAGTCCTCCAAGTACTTCAGCCATTAGTGGATAGATCCTACAGACATGCTACGTCCTAGTTTGCTATGATGTGACAAATATTATGGTATAGAATACAACTTTAGGCTCTCTGCCCACATATCTATTTGACAAACTCAAGCACTGCATGACCCTCTGTGGGTGTGGGTGTTCATACCCTCCCAGCTTCTTACAAGAAACAAAAGCCAGCTCTGGCTTAAGAAGGTATTCAGGCCCACTTAGAAGACAAGAGCAGAGAACTCCCCATTTGCACTCCTTCTGAGTCCTGGAGGACCTGCTGCAACTGGTACTAAACACAGAAATGACATCGGGATTAGAACATCTGAGATGGTCCATCAAAGGCCTTCGAGAGGTCTTGGAAGGGTTCTGCTGAGAACAGTGCAAGACCATTGCAGCAATCCCTTTTCATTCAAGAGATGAATGTCTGGCATATTTATTTCATAAAGTGAGAACCAGTATCCCAAACAAATAGCTAGAACGAGCATTATTCAGTCTTTTTTCCTGGCAACTGGCTTAAACGACCGTGTCTTGCTTTTCTGGGAAACCTGCCAGGTGAGCTTTGAAAGGATTGTAGTGCTGACGGCAGAGTCTGGAGGGCTCGTTCCATGTGCTAACCAGAGGTCTGCTAAAATAATCAGGAGGAGGAGGCAAGGCCTTCATCCTGCCCAGGAGAAGAGGGCTGGAGCATAATGGCATTGCCGCGGGGAAACCAAGAAGGCTGTTAAGCTCACTGGGGCATGGACTGTCTTTTACCATGTGTTTGCACAGCTCCAGCACTGAGGCACCCCAGAGTAAAGTCTTTAAAAGTGGTTAAATGACTTATGCTCTTAAAATCTATTTCCAAAAGCGAGTAGTATAACTTCCATTTACTCCCCTCATTGGGCCTGGGGTGCAATTCCACTCCCCCTTGCCTTTTTTTTTTTTTTTTTCCTCGTTCCTGATGAAAAAATTACTTCTTGGTCACTTACTTGGTTCACTTGTGACTCTGCTGCTTACAGGGACTGTGCCTCCTGAAATTATCTCCACAGCTAGAAGAAGGGGGGGGGCACCAAACGATGTTT
Source organism: Sinosuthora webbiana (assembly GCA_013397395.1). Classification (NCBI taxonomy): domain Eukaryota; kingdom Metazoa; phylum Chordata; class Aves; order Passeriformes; family Sylviidae; genus Sinosuthora; species Sinosuthora webbiana. The sequence goes on along the minus strand of VXBN01003318.1, from coordinate 138,157 downwards.
CATCATTTTGTGATGTCCCGACATTTATTGAAAATTAAATTTTGAGGAAAAAAAGTGAATAACCAAACAGAATTCTTAAATCAGAATTAATCCAAGCTACATAATGAAGAGCTGCCAAGCGAAAAATTTGCTACCATGACTTACATATTGAACTGATTTAAATGACCTAATTTAGGAAAATGCATTTTAGAATGTCATTCTGTCAGTGTGGAAAACTTGTGCTGTAAGAGTCAGTAATCATCATCCTTCTGATAGCATTAATGTGAATTTCCCTATTATATAGTCGAGATTATTAGCTGTTTCATCCCTAAGGAAAACACTGATATTGACAAAGGGAGAATTTCACTTTGAGAGGAAAAGCCACACTTGGCAAGGAGTTTAAAAGCAGAATAGTATTTATGTAAATATGAGAAGATTATAGCTGATCTCCTTGACGTTACTCTTCCATCAAATGATGGAAACATTAGAAATATATCTGAACTATGCTAAAATAGCTAAATATTGAAAGGAAACCTTACAGCCAGCTACACTGAGGCAACACCTGAAAGGTCTGTTGTCACCCTGTTAGGAATAGACAACACTTATGTTGCTGTCTGTTCTTTGTACATTGCAGGTGACTAAAACCAGAGTTTGTTACAGTGCACATCACCAAGGAGCAGCTGGTGGAAGAATTGACCTCAGAGATCACAGACCCTTACACTGCTTGTTCATTCTGTTTGAATTTCAAAGACCCAGAAATAAAAATTGAGGCCAATGATGTATTTCTTTAATGCGACTGAAACATGGTATTCATGAGTATACCGAATTTATGTGTTTTTTAAAAGGTACAAGAACAATATTGCACCCAGTTACAAGAGCAAGTCACCAAGGCAATGGTCATACTTGCCCATTAGTTTCAGGCTCCTGGTAGACACCAAAAAAAGGTCAATGAAGTGCAGAACTGCCAACTACCAATGTAAGGGTATTAAAAATAGAGAACAATATCTATCACCCCAATTGCAACCTTAAAATTGCATAACAGATCGTTGTTGGAAGGAGAAAAAAAGTCAACCACAGACCAATGTAATCAAGAGACTGATTATTTGACTGAGGAAGGAATTAGTATACTCTGCATAGAGAGGTTTCTTTTTGGATTACAGTGACAAATGCTTCCTGATCTTTCTAAGACCTGCACACATTTGCTGATGGTTCATTCAAAAGCCCTTACAAGAGGCAAAGATTTTCTTAAGTAGGTGCTTGAAACCGCATTGGCATTTTTAGAGGAAAATCAAAACAGTTCCTTTGGTCCTGGTTTGTGAATGTAGTTTCAGGAATGTAGTTTCAAGCATAAAAGTTTTAAAAATTAGGACAGGAGCCTTTGGGAAGGCTGTACACAAAAGAGACACAATACAGTAAGCAGATGCAAGTAACTAAACAAATTAAAGCATGCTTGGGTCAGGACAGCTGCTGTAGCTTTCTGCATGTTATTTTAAAAATCTATTTATTTGAGATATTTTTCCTGATAAAAATACTTTATACCTTTCACATTTCCTATTAGTAGCAAAGCCACAGACTCCTGAGTACTCCTGCCACTAGGCAAGAAGAGTCATTTTAGAGGTCAGTTCAGGTCTTCAATTTCTGAAATCCAGTTTCATCACAAGCATTTCCTGACAACTGGGATCCATTTTCCTCTGTCACAACATAGAATTATTTGAACGTATTTTAAAATTAGTTATGCTAACCTGTACCTCAAGAGCAGTCACAGTGTTAAATGATAGATACCCATTAGAAGGAACAAGTTGGAGTCACTGAATCCTTTCTACAACATTTCTGTAAAAATTTAAACGTCATTTTGAGAAGCAGAAAACCTACCAGTCCAGTGTCATCTGTCATTACTCATTTTTCATGCACTCGACATGATTATTCATTACTCAGAAGTGACATAGTTAAATGCTAACTCTTGCTAAAATATTGATCATAATACGTGGGGGCATATAATTTATCTGAATCAAGTGAAATATGTTTTCCTCAGAAAGATGATGAAAGCTTGTCTCATTACAGCATCATTTCTACTGAAGTTTCCACCATTAGTTAGTTTAATGACTCTGTGAACATTTTAATTGAGAAGATCCCTGCGTAAGTTGCTCATTCAAGACACATGGATGGGTTTAGATTTGAGAATGAGGGAAATGTGCAGTCAGCTGTGCTCAGCCTGAGAGTGCAGGCAGAAGGCAGAGAACCGGGTACAACAAAGCACCCAGGTCAGGAGGGGCAGGAGAATCTGGAGAGGAAAAGGCAAGGTGTTGCAAGCCAAGAGATGTTAAAGGATGTAATTTGCAAGTAAGAATACTCAGGCTGGCAGTGTGGTGCACAAATATGTGTTCGCTTAAATTGTTCTCACCCCTGAAAAAACAAATTGCGCTGAGGCCAGTGGAAAACTACACTGCCCTTTGAAAGTCAAAGCTGATAAGAAAAGGTAAACGTGGCTATGACCAGCCCTGGTTTCACTCTGAATATGTATTTCATAAAGGAGAACAAATTAACCCACGCTCTTGCATCGTCCCCTGCCTGCACATGATTCACATACATTCAAAGGAAAAAGAGTAAACCACTGTTTAATATCAGCTGCAGGTGGCTGGTGAGCAGATCTGTTCCAGTGGTGCTCTGCTGGCCTCTGTGGGGATATGAGCTGGGTCTTTAGACTTCCCTGAAGTCTGGTATTGCTGTCAGGAGTGTCACACCGAAGTGCTGACACCAAAATAACTTGTGCCTATCTTGTCCTTGTGATTGATAAATTAAGGAGGGTGTTACTGCTGTAGACTGTGTTCCTTCTGTGTAAGTGGAAGTGGGGTCATTCCCACCTGTACCTGCACTTCTCTGAAAATAGAGTAATCTAGGAGGAAAATGGATACGAGTAATGTCCTTATCTAATCAGGAAAATAGCCTGGGGATGGTGAAAGGTTTTTATTTCTAACTCCTAGCTACTGAAACAAAAGCTGAGAAGAGCTTGAGTGATTTGCCTGAAATCACAAAGTTCTACGTCTTTCAGTCGGAATGTCAGATCAAGCAATAGGGCAAGAAGAAAAAGCCTCCAGTTGTGCCAGGAGAGGTTTTAGATTGGCTATTGGGAAAGATTTCTTCACTGAAAGGGCTGTCAAGCATTGAACAGGCTGCCCAGGGAAGTGCTGGAGTCGCTGGAGGTGTTTACAAGATGTGTAGATCTGGGCCTTGGGGACGTGGTTTAGTGATGGGCTTGGCAGTGTTTGGGTAACATTTGGACTCGATGATCCTAAAGGTCTTTTCCAACCTAAACAAATCTATGATTCAGCTGCATGGAAGCATTGCTACCACGCTGCATCTCGCACTTCTGAATAGAAAGAGCAGAGAAAGCACAACAGTTTAAAAATGTCATTTCTATTAGGGAAAAATGGAGGATGATGGATCTCTGAATATTTCTCAGAATGCAGTTTTATCAAATGCATCCAAACATGGAAGTCCTAAGCCTAGAAAAGAACAAAAAATTAAACCTAATAGGATCCATTCTAAACAATCACACATTCTGCATAAAGAAAATTAAGTGTTTGACATAAACACTTCATAAGCAAAATGATTTACATTATTTGCACTTCGTTTCTGATTATTTGATGTAGAAATATACAACCTTGCATTAATTTCTAACTTGTTCTATAGAACCTTTGCTGAACCTCTCTATGAAATCATGCACACGCAGGATCAAAACAGAGAGATGGGAAGTAGAATGTGCTTCATTATGGCAAGTACAGCTCATATCCTCCTCCACAACACAATTTATTAGTATCTAATAGAATTGTAATGTTTCTCATTCTACATTTTTACAGCTGCATCAAAATATTAAAGTGTGAATTGCAATTAAACTCACACAGTGCTCTTAGCATAATTTCCCTTGTATTAATACTTAGCAAACCAAGTTATTGGCATAATATTACTCTTGATACTGGTTGTCATAAAGGGATAAAGCCTCCAAATAGTATTAAAGTATATTTTACTGGAGAGAGAGCAGCAGTACAAAAAACCATTATGCTACTGGAGTTGTTAATTTCTGTGGGAGGGGGTGGGAAGAGAAAGGCTTTTGACTCCTTAAATTACAGTTTGCTGGTTAGTACATCAGCTCACTTTAATCTCACTAAACAGGTAATTTACTTGCTTTCTGAAAGCACCCATGTGCAAGGAAATGCTAGTGCACTCCAGGGATGATTCTAAGATGGATTGCTTGGCTCTAGTCACCAATAATGGTCTGAATTCTGCTAAGCTCCATTTTAAATGTACCTGAAATATTTAAAGAATTTTAGAGGGATGATGACGGAGAGGCAATATTTGTTTCCTGTAAGCTCAATTTATGCACGTGTGGTCTGCTGGACTAAAGAAATTTGAATCAGAAGGGATGAACTACTACCTGCAAATGGCAATAGGTTCATTGACTTGGGATAGAACGATTGCAGGTGTGACATCCCTGCTGATGTTATCCCTTAGGAAATGCGGGAGTTATTTTGTATTTCCCAGCTGCTCCTCAGATTTGCAGTTGGCTGTAGCTTTTTGTGGTTTTTAGTCTGGAATTGGAACTCTGCAAAAATGTGCTCATGGGAGAGATGGAGAGCTTTAGTATTTTCTTACGGAGAGAAAAAAGGTGGCTGAACTAAATGCCATTAAGTAGACATGACTTTGATAAGGTTGTCTGGGCTGGATAGTTCTACAACAGTATCTGGAAGTAGAACTTAAATGTCAAGAATTACCTTTTTTTCCTGCTTCATTTAGGAACACACCAGGTAAAACAAACTTTTTCATATTCTAAGGGCTGACCCACAGTGTAATCAGAATTGGAGCTGCAGGATGGGCCAAACACATTTGATCAGGCTGTGCCTGCTTACCAAGGGCTGGAAGCCATGCCATGAAAACAAAAGACTTTTATGAAGTTAACAATAAAATCCCAGTCTCAGGGTGATGCTGAAGGAGGTTTTGAAAGATTATCCTGACTTATTTCAGATAGGTTTGTGGTTTTGCAAACATCCAGTATGTGTTATTGATAAAGGGCTCAGTTGTTTCTTTCCAACTTGCAAAGCTGTTTCTGTCAGTGGAGATTTCTCTCCATTACAGAGAGAAGTGCCTTTGCAGCGTGATTAAATACCACAGGGTAGGAGAGGTGAATCTGAGCAGACCCCCACATTCAGGCCCGTGCAGTTTCACACATCGTGGAACAAAATACAAATAAAACAAACCTTCCAAAAACTGCTGCAAGCTCCAGTCCTACCTTCCATTGATGTCAGATTGTTTTTTAACAGATTGGGCTTCTGTCTGTGACAGTTACTGATGATAGATCCTCTGATCTGGGTAGGCTGAACATGAGGAGTCTGTATCACAGCCCACAGAATCAACACCGTGGTGTCTGGGATTTGCTGTGTCATTCATGAACTGCCAAGATAACTGCATCATTGCGATGTGTCACACATCTCATGCTTGGCCTCCCCTTTTCTTCTCCCTCCCTCATATTTTATCTCCCAGAAATGTAATCTCTCCTGCCTAAGCCACCAGCTACCAGAATAGACCAAAGGACTTGCATATGATGAAAAGGCCATTAATTGCCACCAGCCTGACCTCCCATCAGAGGCTGCCTCCCTCCTCACTCAGAACAGAGAGGTTAATCTCCAAACTCTGTGCTGCCGTACCCAGCACAATAATCTGCTTCTGAGCAGATTCTGAGATCTGCTCAGCTTCTGAGCTGCAGCAGGGCTGACATCATTTTGCTCACGAGGCTATGACAACATGGTGACAGTCTCTTTTTTAAAAAAAATCATTAAATCTTCAAGGGTCTAACCCAAAGTTTACTTAAATTCAGTAGAAATTTCAAATGTGGCCCCAAGTATCTTCAGCACCTCTTGGAAGGACCTTGAGCACCCAGGGCTGTGGCTAAGTTTACCCATCAAAGTTTGGCTGGAAGTAAAATTCTCCATTCCTTCTCCTCTATTCCTCATGACATGTTTCCTAACAGTATAATTTGCAGAAAAATGATCAAAATATCATTAAGAAATGTCAGTACTCTCAGCCAAGCTCCTTTCAGACATATAAGCAGTGTGTGGCAGGCATAATAAAGCCGTGATTAGGAGTGTCCTTTAAATCACAGGAATGGGAGGCAGAGTAAGTGGATGTGCCCTGTTCCATCTCTGAACTGGCTCTTTGCATGACTGGGAACAAATCCATAACCAGCAAACGCCTGGGCACAACTCAATTCTTCCATGCCTGTAAAGATATTCGTCCCTCTGCACTACCCAGCAACAGCAGTAACATCCTAATTTTCCCCCTGTACATCAGGAGCCATGGACAAACCTGTCCAGAAGCTGCTCAGCCCCGTGTTGAGGCCAGGGAGAGGCAAAGCAGCAGCAGCAGCACCACAGAGCATGAGAACAGAGGCTGATGGCATCCTGGACTTTAGCAACGGACACAGCTACCTCAGAGTTAGATGAGGAAAGGGCAAAGGACCTAGGAGAAAGAGTCACAGTACTAAAGAACGTGTTCTGCATGAGCACCACCAGTTCTCAGTCTTCTCCCAGCCCTGTTTTTTCTAACAAGCCCACACACACACAGACCGAGGCAGACATGCATGTGAGAAGTGATCCATTTGTCCCACAATAATGTTACTCTAATTAGCCATTTGTCTACGGCGCTTAGAACTGCATCTGAAAAGAAAAAAAAAAAATCATTCTTCATTGCCTGCTCTTTTCCTACAAAGAAATAACAGCATGGCCTCTGTGGAAAGCACACACAATAAATGAATTTGGGTAACACCAGGAGCTTTGTGAAGCAGTGTTTAATAGCAAGTCTGAGAGAAACTGAGAAGAGACTGTATGCTAAGATAATCAAACACATCTCTGTGTGCAGCACTAGCTCTGTGTTGACTGCTTCACATTTTGAAGGAAAAACCCATGAGACAACAGAAAAGGGTGAGCCCTCAGAGCATTATTCCAGGGAGTTATTCCTGGCTCACTTCCAGAAAGGATACTCCCAGGGTGGATATTTCTATTCTAGGACACAAATACCTCATTTTGGATTCCTTTAGTCTTTTTAGAAACAATAGCTCACTTGTTATATTTGGCAGATTGTGCCAAGTCCTCTTCCCTGGGTAGACACCCCTCTTTATTGTGAGGAGCCTATTCTTAGGTCCAGGTAAAATATTATATGACCAATCTAGACATGAATTAAAGGAAAATATGTGCATGAAGCGTTTAATATATATAACACCTGTCCAGGATGCTGTGGAGTTCTAGATCTTAACTGTAGCTCCAGCCTAGGACCAGTGGATGGAGAGATGCAGAAGCTTCAGTTCACTTGTGGCAGCATTGCCATGAACATGCCTGTGTCACTGTCAGTCACAAAACAGGTACCCCAGGAGATTTTTGGACAAGGAAGCTCCTGATCCTCACAATCTGTAAAGGAGTGGGGTCAGTCCTGTCAAAGGGTTCTCTGTGAGCCTGTTCCTTTTTCAAAAGAAGCCCTTCAAATCCTAAATCCACCTATGTCTAGGTTGCCAGATTTGAAGCAGATACCGGATTGTTTTACTTCCTAAGTTTGGACCTAGCAAACAAACAAAAAAAAAAACCCCAAACCCACAAAGTAGTACACATGGGAGATGGGAGCTTTTCTTAAAGCTGAAATGATTCTTTCATGAAACAAAATGTTTCTGTTTGCCTGCTCTTGCTGTAAATGCAATCAGTGCCAAAAAGTACATTGGCTTTCCTAGCCTCATTTGTCCAGCTTAGTCATAAAATGGCAAAGAAGCCAAATCCTAGATGCCAGCTAAAACTGTGGCGAAGCCACAGGTGAAGACTAGATTGTACCGCCCTTCTGGTGCGGTGAGTGAATAAAAGCACTGAGAAAGGGTTTGACTTATAGACGAGGCGACAGTATTTCTGAAATAAAAGATTGGAATATTTTCCTGGTGACTTTTTTAGGGCCGTAAAGAAGACAAAAAGCCCATTTACCGGGGATGCGTGCTGCTGGTGCTATTGCCAGCCCGCCGGGCGACAGCGACACTTGCATATCACTTCCCGTGCAGGTTTATTTCCAGACACTCCGCGTTCTGGAGACATTTATCACCAAACTAGCGTTAGCATCCACTCTGAGCAAAGGAACAGATTTAAATGTCTCTGCTGATCCGACTTTTCCTCTCCTCTGCTCAGCGGATGCGTCGCTTGTTCTGCCGGACTGTTTATTCCTGGCAAACGTGGAACAAATTCTTCTCAGCCTCGGAAAACAAGCAGCTTGTAGTTATTAAGACAGAAAGGGAAGCAAAAGAAGAAAAGAGGGTCACTGGGATGTCAGGAAAAATAAAAAAGAAATTGCTTGGATATCATGAAAGAAGAAAAAAACCCCCAAGATTGTCCCAAGTTTTGTTATAGAAGAAACGAGCAGGAAAGATCTTCAAAAGAAGGTAAGGATTGCATTGCACTGCTAATACTGTGACTTCTCCCAGCTGCCAAAGGGATGGCAAATCCAATAGCTCATGACCAGAGATAAAGAGCAATTGTAGCTGGGCAAAAGAAAATTGATACCTTTAAATGTATAATCTTCAAATGTATAATCTCCTACGCTGGTGCCTCCCAGCAAAGAACAGAAGCTGGACTGGTGGGTTTCCAATGTAAACTTATGGCATCCTGCTTAATTCCACTTTTATTTAATGCCTCTGTCCTTTATGTGGCATTAACTTTAATGTAATATTGAAGGCTTTGGGTTTTTTTTTTTTTTTTAATAGCGTCATAAGTGTAAATGTAATAGTTATATAACAATAACAATAAATCAAGAATGTACTAGAGTCACTGCAATAACTAATAATAACATTAAGACTCGGTTTATGATGTATCTAAAGTTCAGTACCTTAGAGAGTTAATTAAGTCCTAAGTTAATTGGCAATGATCTTATTTCTAGACAGGAAATGTAGCCAATTAGCTTGTTTATGCTTAAACAAGTAACTGAGGTCATAACAAGACTTTTTTGGGGGTGTTATTGATTGATTTGTAATTTGTTAATTAATTTTGATTGACTTTACAAGTATCCTGCTTAATTCTTTGCTTCCAGGGAGATGAAGCTACTGACATGACTGGTGGCAATGTGTTAGATTTACTTCCTAAGATTCATAGGACCAGTTCTTCTTTGAAACTTGCCTTTATTGCCACTCTCTTATCCAGATTGCAAGTCCATCCATTTAGGAAACCAAATCAAGGTATGATGTCCCCAGTATTACTGTGGGAGGGTTCAGGAATAAATGAGCATTTTATAAGGAAAAGCTATGGGGATTCTGTCCTGCTTATCATCATTTTCCCTACTCTTACAGTGTATCTATTACAAGTGCATCCTTGAAGCTTCAGACTTTCCACACTGGCAGCCTAACTTTTAAAGAATAAGGGTGAATTTTTAGTTCACTGGAGAGGGAGAGTGCTTGCTTGCTTATTGTTCAGCTTTTGTGGTACAAACACCTTCCACCTAGAAATCTTCTCCCTCCACCTGACACAGGGGAAATCCCCCACACCCAGAAATAAGGTCAACCCTCTCCTCACCAGGAATTTTGCTTTTCTTATAATCCAAAGCAAACGTAATGAGAGCCAGTGTTCTGGGGTGGCCCTGTCTGTAACTTTATTTTATACCGTGTGAGACAACCAAACCTCTTTCTTCTAGGCTGGAAAATATAATCATATAAAACTCTCACGGTTTAAAAACCAAAATAACTCAGTCAAGTATAGTTATAAAAATAAAATACACTTTAAAAAGGAATAACAGTAATGTCCTCATGCTGCATAAGACCTAGAACACAGATAACAAGTGGTTATCAAGATTTTATTGCCATATATATTGATACAAAAGTTCAGCATGCAACACATTTAACTCTCTTTAAGCAGACTGAAATAGGTCCTTAAGTGGAATGACTAGAGAGAAACCCTTCCCGAGTTTATCCACAGGGGTAAAGCCTGACCTCAGATGTACTTGCACCATGCAACTCACATCAAAGCAGAGGAGGCCAGCCTGGCACAGCATCCAGGGGGACGAGGCACGTGTGTGAGGTGTCTCATCAATGCTCATTAAGGTTTATTGGCTGTGACAAAGCGCTCTGGCAGCACAGCCCCGTGGGGCTGGTGCTTCACTGCTGGAACTGGGGGTGGGTTTGGCCCAGTGACTCCACAGGCTTTTGGCTCAGGGTTGGTTGAAGTTGCTCTTGCTCCCCGTACACCATTTTATGGATATTCATATTTCTGTGTTCTTGAAGGCATGGGTCAGCACAAGGTGCTACTGCTAGGGAACAAACTAAAGCGCTATGACAAAAGAGACAGTGATGGAAAATTCTCCTGGGCAGCTTTGCTCTCCGTGCTGGGCCAGGACTAACACTGTTCACTTTGGGACAGCCCATGCAAGACAATGCAATAGAAACTCCTGCTTTTATGACCCTGCCCTGAATTTGATGTTCTACTTCAAGATGTATCTAAGTTATGAAGCTTTTATGCCACCAGTTTTTCTGTTTTCCTGGTCTAGGCTCTTTGGAGACAATGCCCTGTAGCGTTTCTGCAAACCTCTCTCTTCTTGCCTAGTCAACATGTACACAATTAAAAATACATTAATAGCCAAAATCCTCAGATACACATAAAAAGAGGGTCAAATGGTACCTAATCTTATGGATCACCTTTTTTGAGCAGATATCAAATGCTTGGAGAGCATTGTAAAGATTTGGTTGTTTCCTCAACAGCAGTGCCTGCACTGATGCTGTTTCTGGTACATCAGAGTTTGTTCCCATTCGTCTTAATTACAAGTGGGACTTCAAATAAAACAAATTAAATTCTGATGAGGTATGCAACTCTTAACAAAACTAATACCCTGCTCACAAATGCCGTGCAATTTATGAGTAGTGTCCTCTGGGTAACGACCGAGACAAAATGCAGAGCTGCAGACACATGAGAAGTTAAAGCAGATTGGCCTAAATTTGATTCTGGTTTTTTTTTCATTTGTTTGTTTGTTTGTTGTTCATTTGTTTGGGTTTTGCGTGTGTGTATGTTGTTTTTTGTTGGGTTTTTGTTTTGGTTTTTTTTGTTTTTGTTTTTTCTTTTTAATTCTGTACGGTTTTAATAACTCCGACTAATCACTGGTCTTTGTCTAAATATGGGAAAAAAAAAGGGAGGATTACCAGGGTCATCTTACTTCATGAGCAGAAAAATATATAGGTAACCTTCATCAAATACAACCCGTTCCCAGAAATCATAATTTTCTGAACTGCTGCAGCAATCTCATTTTATCAGCCATTTCCTTGTGTTGCTGGCGATGGGTATATGAGCAGCACATGATCATTCTGCCAGGAATAAGCGTTACCCCTTCCTCCAGCCCTGTCTTAGCCAATTCTCTCCCTCCCCTCTCTTGGTTATGGCTTGATATTTTAATTTCAGCAGCTTCTGGTTCATTGAAGGTTTTTGGTTGGGTTTTTTTCTTTTGAGGGAGCAAAAGGGAGGGGGAGGAAAGCTCAGTTTATAAGCTAATGATCCAACCCATTTCCCCTGTCCCGTTTTCAGTTGTTACAGTCGTATACAGCTGCCCTCTGCAAATTAATATTACCATTGCTATGCTTCAATGCTTTGTATTTCCAGCCCCTTTAAACCTCTTACTTTAGAACAGTGTTGTGCAATAACATATTGAATAAATGAGTAACCACTTCATACTGCTCTTGTATTTATGAAAAGCCGGAGAAATTTCTTTTTTGACAGTGAATGAGAAATTAGATGTACTTTAAAGGCTTCTGAAGTGTATTTTCCGTTGCTACCAGATGAAATCAAAGAGACAAAATTACCTTTTCCTACTTAAATATTTCATTGATTTTTTTTTCTTAGAACACCGTGCTCCCTCCTCTGTCTCTCCAAGGTGTGCATGATGCTTCCCTGGCTATACCATGAGGCAACCTTTATAGATCTAGACCTCATCAGAGGATTCATAAAGAATGACCCACGGTAATATTGAATGCATTTTAATGCACATATTCTACCCGTACAGTCTCCTGCCCAGGAACTTCATAACAGAAGAGCTGAATTTTATTCTCTGCCTGACAGGCCTGTCTCCAAGAGCTGTGTCTGCAGTGCTAAATCACACCCATATTCTGCCTGCCCCTGGCTTCACACACCCCCATGCACATTAATTGTTGCAACCAGAAACAAAATTGAGAAAGGCATGTGGGACTGTGCGTGAAAAGGGGGGGGGGCACACTTATTGAAATTCATGTATTGCTCTGCTTGATTCCCCAAGCCACACGTGGGAACACTCAGCCAGAGGCAGCTGCATCACCGTCTCTGGGAGAAGGGAGAACTGGGGCAGAACAGTTCCACTGTGTGGTTTCACTGTTGGTCACAGCTTTTCAGACATGCGAGGCATAAACCAAGAACCTGGCCTGTTGGGTTTCAGTGCCTGCCAACACAGAATGAAATTCACCTGGAGCTGCTGTGGCAGTTGATGTGCAGTTATTCAGGCCCCAGCTATTTTCTGAAAGTAAAGTGCAAAGCCTTACCAGCTCTCGTCACACAAAAACAAAACAAGCTTATGCATTCCTCCAAACCGAGATCAAACTGTGTCCCCCAGACGTGCCAACGACCTGCCCAGCATTTTAGTGACGAACTTCTTTAGTCTCTCCAACACAGAAACAGCAAAACACAGCATTTTCAAATCAAGGGAAAAACAAAGTTCCTACTGCAAAGAAAGACCACCTGCAACTCCAGCAGCACCCATGTAAGTCTGCATGTGTGCTTTGGCTCTCACCAAAGCCTTGCACAGCCCTTTGCTGGTGCTGCTGCCTTAGAAGCACTGGTTGTTTCAGCAGGAAACTCTGCACAGGGGCCATCCCTACACCAGAGAGGGCTTGAAAAGAAAGATCCTTTGATTTCAACAGCCCATTTCTTAATTCTTAGCAACTGGTGTGCACTGGAAGCTCCATTCCAGTTGCTCCAGTGTAAAACCACTTTAGAGGGCAGATCCAAGGCTGGTCTTTCAACTTGCAGAAACACCTGGAGTCTGTCCAGGCTGGACTGGTTGGCTTTTTGCAGTTTGGAACTGAAACAAGGAGAGAGCTGCATTTCACACAGTTCCACTGCTCATCTCTGAACCTGACAGAACACAGCCCTCAGGGAGGGTTACAAGTACATTTTTTTTCCCCCTGGTTAGATTGAGTCTTGCAAGTGCAGATAACTTTTTAATATTTTAAAATACATTTTGAATTACAATTGTAATTAAGCAAGGAGATTTTTTTCCCCCCATAATCACATAAAATGGTCCAAGCAATTTAGTGCTCTAATTTTTATATTCATAGAGCAAATATTAGACTGTCCAGTTACATTATTGAACAATAGATAACAAACCTGGGGCACGCTGTATGCTCTTTTTGAGAAGACATATAATCACAAATACTAAAAAAATATTCTTCTAAAATTACAGGGGTTTCAATATAATTTTTCTTCTGGCTTCAAATAATAGTTCTAACAGGAGAATAAGACAATTTTTTTTTTTCTCAACATTTTCAAACCACTGCTTTCAGTACACTGCAACCCTAAGCTGAGACAACCACATAAAGGAGTCACTTAATATTATTTTATATTTATGCCAGACCCCTATGAACCCATAAGTCCAGAACTAGAGGTATGGTGTAAGATTATGCATGATTGTCATTGCTAATTGAAAAAAATGAAGCTAATGAAATATATATTTGTCCACCACAAGTTAGGAAAAAACATCATTCTGCCACTCCTATTTCAGATCCCATTTCATAAGCAATCCTTACAAACATCCACTTTGTGATAAATCGGGTTTTTTGAGGATCCCAAAACCCCACATTTTCCATAAATGTTTCCTTGAGCACTCTGCATCAGTTCTGTGTTCATACTTAACTGGCTCCTATCACACCACATTCTTCAGGAAAGCAGCTGCTTTTCTGTCTTTGGTGTTTAAAAAAAAAGAAAAAAATTAAAATGAGACTTAACACTTTTAATTGGATGTTTAATTCATGCTTTTGTGAACTATTTCCTTCCAATCTGAATTTTGTCACACAACTATAACAGTCTATCCACTGCCAATTTTTTTAATTTTTTTTTTTTTTAATGTTAACTCAGTGTCTCAAAGAATGTGTATTGCACAAATTGGTAAAGAATTTGAAAGTGAAAGTCTCATTTGTGAGTAAAGTAGGAACGCCTAGTAACTGGCACAAGCTGTGGCTGTAAAAATATGCAATGTTCAGAACAAAAACCCCTCCAAAACCGAGGGAACAGTTTAAACACATTTCATAGGGCAGACAGTAAATACTAAATTTAAGGGACTAGCTGAAAGAGCAAATTGAGCAGAACATGGCTCTTGCTGATGAGATGCAAGTATTTTACTGCTTTTGTGGTTTCACTTTTAAAGAAGCAAACGCAGAAATACTCCTCAAAAAACCAAATGGAATGGGAGTCAGCCGTTCGAAGAAGGTGGCGAAGAGGAGGGAGCCCAGTTTTCAGAAGGAGCTTTCTCCTCCCACCCTTCCTGGCAGTCAGCACATTCACGGCATTGCTTTCCAAATCCTTCAGGAGCAGCTGAGTGTCACCCAGCCAAAGGATGTTCCCATTAAGAAAGCAGCACATACCGTGCCTTTTTTCTCAGCTGTCAGTTATTGTTTCTCATCACAGGATGAGGGCGAGCAGGATTTGGCCTGTCCTCAGGACAGTGTGATGGATTATCATTACTGCTAATAACCATGTTCTGCAGGCCAACAGGCCTGGTTTTGCTGCACCTGGTGCTCAGGCCCCAAATGAACAGCCCTGTTAATCCACTTGCTAACCTGGCAAACCTGCTCACCCTCCTCTGAGCTTGTTGTACCCCTACAGCCTCCACTGTGCAGGCTTGGGTGAGGCTCTTCAATCTGCAGACTTCAACTGGGCTCAGCAGCAAGCCCCAGGGCTTGCCAAGACACCAGCCCTGAGCTGGAGGCAGCTTCTATTCCACAGTGGAGACAGAATTTTGAGGACTTTACTGAGATACTTAAGGTTGTTTGAAACTGCTGGTTCTTCCTGGACACTACCAGTCTCCTTGAGAAAAAGTATTTCTACATATATGCTCATGTAAAGCAGATTAAATGACCTTTGGATAGGTTGGCTGAGGGTTTTCACATGCTTCTAAAAAGTGATCTTAACATCTAAAATCCAGGTAGGCTAAGAAGAGTGCAGTTCTGCCCATAAAATATGCAGTGTCTTGGTGCAGTTTGAGAGTCTGAAAACCCCATCAAAACAACTGTGGTCCAAAAGTTGTGCTCAAAGCCTGGCTCTACCAGAAGTGTATTGACCAGCAAAAGCTGGTGGCCATGCTTCTTCACCATTCCTCCTTCTGCACAGACCTCTACTTCAGCTGGCAGGTTCCGAGCCTGCATTCAGATCTAAAACTATGAGCTGTTATTGCTTGGGCTGCAGAACTGAGAAAACAGGCAACTGCAGCAGAAACCTCCCCTCTGTCTTAGGCCAAAGCACGTGGCAGGACAGGGACATTGCTGCTGACTGTTACCTGGCCTTGGATGCTGGTAAATATTGCCAAAAGAGCTCCCAACTGCCATTTATCAGCGTGGACACTCACAGAAGGTGTCATGATGTTATCAGCATCACTAACTGAAGGCAGGAGAAATGTGACAGTGCAGTTTGGGAACACACAGGTTCCTACCTTGTCTGATCCCTTCCTCTCCCCGCAGCAAGGTGAGCGGGTCACTGCCTGAGCGGCCACGTTTGCATTGCTTCAGGTGACACCTTGGGTCACAATTTGAAAACACCCACAAAAAAAAATCTGTATCACAATCAAACCCTCAAATAACCAGAATCCTCGTTTCGCTCCGGGTAACGGCGCAAAGACCTGCTGCATCAATAATTTATTTACTTAGGTGTTTACTTCAGTCAAGTCCTTGGCAAAAGCAAGGTCAGAACCTCAGCAGGCAGTGGGGGAGATGCTGCAGAGCTTCAAAGCACCCAGTGGAGATGCACACGTACAGAGGTTGGCAATCAACCCCTCGCTGCAGCTGGTGACTCTGGGCTTGTGAGGGCACATTGTGCACGCTCGCAAACATCTTGAAATTTTGGCTGCCTCGTCTGGGTGGCTGAGTTCAGAAAACCACTCCAGACACCTCTCAAAGTGTTTTCTCAACTGGGAGCCTAGTTAAGTCACTTCAGGGGGAATTGAAATCAAAGATGGTTTTCTGCATCCAGCTGACATGGATTGTTTAGTGATTACAGAAATATAACCCTTCAAGAGGGCTTGGGGTTCTGTGGAGAGGTGGAAAGGCTGGGAGCAGTCTGCATGAAAGAGAGTAAATAGTTTTGTAGTGGGGGAAAGGCATTTTTCTGTTTTAGCGCAGCTACTAACGAAATAGCAAGAGTGGCTCACAAGGAAAACATGCAAACATTAGACCGCCGTGAATTACGCCGTTTGGTAAGAGATAAAACAACAATCAGCTCACCATCAAGACCAAATCCCCCAAGCTGCTTGTAGGATCACGATGGGAGCGGTGTTGAGTCATCACCTCCTTTGCATTCCTTTGGGAACACGGCATTCCCAGCATAGCAGAGCTGCAGCCGCAGCCCCGGCCCCGCCGCCGCTCGGAGGGCACATCTGGAGTCATCCACATCTGGAGCGATCCGCAGCTGCTCCCACTGCCGCCTTCCAGCCACCTCTTCTTCCTTTATCTCCTCAGGAAGCACTTCCCTGCCTCTCACCCCGGTGAGATGGTTCTCAGCTGACATGGTTCCCGGCTAGCTGGGCTTTAATTTATGTGTATGGGGAGGTGTCATTAGCTGGACGAGCCCTCCCTGGCTCGGTGTGTTTAAGGAGCTGTTGCGGCAGTTCTAGACTGCCTGATAACCCCGGTGACACCTCCCCAGGTGGCTGGAGTAAAAGTGGTGCAATTTTCTTTCGAAAGGGCAGGAACCCGCAAAATAATTAAATATGTCAAGGCAGTCCAGTGTGTGGAGACCCCAGGGTAATTTGCTTCCCTCTATAAACCTGAACTTGATTTGCTTGCTTTCTAGATGAACCCGAACACTGGCTTCCAATTCTCATGGCCTCTTATTTATTATTTTTTAGACAGTTCATGTCTCCAGACACAAATCATAATTGCCAGAGACTGGAGGGAAAGAGCCCAAATTCAGATGAATACGTACATACATATGTGTGTGTGCACGAGTATATTAAACTGCTGCCTGTCAAAGCTGGAGGGAAGCCTTTAAATAAAGCCATGGAGAATGTCAAGCAACATGTAGCAGCCTAGTGAAACACTAAAAAAACCTGTCCTCCCTTTCGTTTGGCTCCTGATTTATGTCAAGCTGGAATAAATGATAATAACGCAAAGTTATTAGATTTTTTTTTATGATATAAATATGAAGTGTATGCATTTAGTAACCTTCAGACTGTAAAACACAAATGGAAGTACATCCTTAAGTTCCAAACCACCTCGTTTAAAACTTACGCAAAGCACACCAAAAAAGAGAGAAAGCATGAGAAAAAGACTCCCATGTCTTTGCCTGAGAGCCCCTGAATTTCAAAATTATAATTGGGAGGGAGGGGGTTTACAGTCTCCATTTCAAGGGAGGGTCCTGCCTTCCTTAGCAGGCACCTGCCCTTCCAAACCAGAACACACCTAATCATTCTCCTCACTTTCTTGGGTGGGATATTGCTGTAAAAAAACTTCTCTGAACATAAATGCTGTTAGTAAAAGCAAACCCGTAGTGTCAGAGACAGTGCTTACTTCAGTGGCTGCAGATTAAAACACTCCATCCTGTTCTTTTTTATATTCAGGGGAAAAAAAAAAAAAAAAAATTAGCCCATAAATTCTTTTATACTTTCAGTGAAGATATTTTTGGAACTGCAATAAATTTCTCATTACATATAATACACCACTGTCTGATTATTATTTTTTTTTATTATTTTTACCTTAAAATTATGTCTAAATGGGACAGTCCAATTATGTCTGATTTAATGTTCTAATGCAATCCTGTGTGATTATAAGAAAGGTCTCGGGTTATTTAACAAGTGACATTTTGGATTTATTACAAAAGCGATATTGGAAGTTTAGGACCTGTGGGGAGCCAATTAGACTTTCCTGGACATCATCTGCTTGGCAGTGTCCTCCTGCCACCAATATAGCCCCTTGCCTGGGAAACTGGAGTTTACTTGAGGGCTGTATCCTTTCAGAGAGCACAAGAAGACGACTAAAGACAGATTTCAGTTGGTCCCATTACTGACCCCGTCAAAATGACCCCGTGGAAATAGTCAGGCCACCTTGTCTTGTGGTATTCCAGAGAGTCTATGCCAAGGAGAGAGTGGGCCTGAGTAAACATTTAAATGAATAAATCTTACAAGCCAAAGATGTGAAGAACCCGAACCGGGTTTACTCCCTTTTGCATTAGTCATGACACAGCTCCATGTCTCTCACTGAACAAATATTCTTCATTTGCAGTTAAAGCTGATGTGAAAGCTGAAATTATGCCCCATCCATTCTCACTGTTTCAGTGCATCTGTGTGAGAATCCACTTAAGGCAGGGCAGAATGCTGCTTGGAAAGTCATTGTGGCTGGAAAGGATGTGTGAAGAAGGTTGACCCTGGCTGGGCTGGGTAGGGAGCTGCTACAGCTGGCAACTAGAAAAGCTAAATTTTAATTGCAAATGAAGATTATTTGTTCAGTGATAGACGTGGAACTGTGTGATGACTCTGTTACAGGATCATTTTCAAGAGTGGAACTTGCACTTGAAAATGGATTTATTAGAAATTTTATAGCTCTATTTCTCATCATGAGATATTGATTTTTTTCAGCTCGATATAAATGAGTTAAAATAAAGGGGGGAAGAAATCCTAAACTTTATCCTAGTGACCAAAGTGATGTTTGCTGTGGAAGACTTTTGCTCATACAGGCAAGCTAGAGTTGCTCAGTCCTGCCAGAGCAGCCTTCATGTGACCAGGCCACAAAGTTTCATATCACTCCAGTGAACCCACTCGCAGAGGTAGAATAGGATAACCTTCCTAGAAGAAGTGCAATTTTAGCAGAATAATTCTGTTTATTTAGCAGCTTTCACTGGTGCAATTATGATGACTAGATATTACACTCCTCTCTCTCTGCACCTGAGAGGATTCATTCCTGTGCCAACAGAACCTTCAGACCAGGCCAGAAGCAAGAGTTGAGTTAATTAGAATACAGATGAGCACTTTATGACTTACCTCTGTTTTGCCACTCTTATTACACAAGCAAAATGAAAGTCATCTCATTATGCTAAAACTGTACCAGCGCTCGGCTTCCTGCTCCTGGCTTCTAGCTGGAATCCTGCTACATTGATGGATGTAATGAAGGACAGACAGGTACAGACAAGGAGAGATCCAGGGAGTGGCCAGCCATCGCAGGAAATATTGTAATCTTTTGATCTCTCGCTGTATCCAAATCATTTTAAACATTGCAGCTGAGAACAACAGTATCACATGAAAGCTCTGCCCTGGTGTGCCTTGCAACCATTTTTACGTTCCCCTTCAGCCCTCAGAAGCCTTGTGCCCATGTTATTTCTTTATTGCTTGTTTGTTTTCCTCTCCTCCCCTGCAGCCCAGCTCTGGCCCTACCAAGGCATAAAGCACGACGCGCTTCTTCGAGGCATTCAGGCGCGAACTATTTTTCACTCCGGTTTCCCCCTGCCCTGTTTTGCTCCGTAACTTTTCCCAGCGCAGTGATCAACCCGTCCTCCAATCGGCTTTACAGCCTCCCCGGCAGTTCTGCTCCATAGATCAGCCCGGGCTGCTGCAGGATCGTGATGGTTTTATGCCTCCAGCCCGCCGCTTCCCACTGCCCCCAACTACCCAGCCGGTGGAAATCCCAAGGTTGTTTTGTGAGCTGCTGCGTGTGTGATACAGCCAGCGGCCCGGCCCGGGTTGTAAATTTGATGTATTTCATACTTAAGGAGGACTGTCAACTGTTAAATCCATTCCTTGCTAAAAATAAAAGCTACATAATAAGCCTGATGCTGTAGATCACTTTAAACCAGATACTGTAATCCCCACTTGAGACAGATACATGACCTATTAAATTAAACATAGATTCCCTGAAATTACATGCAGAACCTCTCTCAGATCAGACCCGACTCCATTACTTTACCCTGTAAATAGAAATATTGAACCTGTGTATATATTCAGACATGATGTATATGGTCACTTACCAGCTTTTGTATATGCATGCTGCATTAGCAGAGGTGTGCCTTGAAAGGAAAAACAATGTTGACAACATTTTCAAAGCAAAATACCTGATACCATCTTTCTAAATATGTACTTAATTTTGTTAACAAAACAGGCCTTGTTTTCTGAACAGGTGACATCAAACAGGAAAAATAAAACCATCTCTATCAAGGTGCCGATAAATTATTTTGGAGATGAACATTTCCAGATTTTAACAGCTGGAAAACAACAAAAACCAGAGCTAAAAACCTTGGGAGTGCCCTAATATTTGAATAGTTCCTCTGTGATTTTTGTTTTTCCTGGTAAAACGAATATTTCTGTAGAATTTGCGGCTCAATAAACTCCGTTGTTGTAGTTGTGCTTTAAAACTTTATAGGTATCTTCACTCCGTTGCCGAAGGGAAGCTTTGGTGATCCATGAGGTGGAAATGTTGAGGAGATCACCAGGAAAAAAACACAGCCCTGTGTGGCCTGGTGTGGAGAGAGGATCTGACCACACCAAGACTTCAGCCTCGTCTTCCCGTGGCTCCCCAGATGGGCAGAAGAATGAATGCTGTCTTCATGTGGATCACTGCAGAAGGAAGGAAACAGGTTATGCATATTTTATGCCTGTGTGGCACTTACTTTAGTGAGCTTTAGCGCTGGACACTGCATTATATCATTATGCACAGGGTTAAACCAGATTACTGCTGAGTACCCACACCCAGCGTTTCACAGCTGCTCTCTTGCTTTGGCGCACAATCAGGGCTTTCTTCCAACACAGCTCAGCAAAACTGCTACCTCCGTGTCTTGCAGCAACTCTCTCATTTATTTATTCAGATTTATCACCACACCTATCAAGCTCTTTGCTTTTACATGTTTCTTTTCTCTCCTTTTTTTTTCCTTCTCAAAC
>VXBN01003318.1:53144-117031 GCA_013397395.1 Sinosuthora webbiana | reverse complement strand
TTCTAAATTTCCCCTCCTTCTTTTTTTTTTTTTTTTTTTTTTTTTTTTTTTTTTTTCTCAGGACTTACCACAAAACTGGGACCTTTTCTACTCTGTTGGAGCGCAGGAGCAACTCTGCTATTTCCACAGAAAGCTCCAAATTTGGAATGTCAAATGGAATCAACTGCATCTGAGACACAACCAGACAGCTGACCAAACAAATGAATAAGCAAAAAAACAAAAAAGAAACTAAGCAGGTTATGTGAGGCCACCGCTCAGGTGGATGCGAAACATAACACTTGTGCTCCTGGAATGAGGATAAATCAAGATGCTGCAGTCTGTGGCAGTATTGGAGGGGTAGTATTTTCCCACACAATGAAATGAAGTTCTCTTGAGCAATTCCTGCAGTGGATGAGTCACTGTCTGTCTTGGCTGGTTTATTCAGAATTATTTCTGTTCAGCAAGAATGGAGGGGAAAAAAAAAAAATCCTATTCTCCCCTGTCTGTGAGCCCTCGGATGTGCCGGACCTGTGCTGATGCAATGCATTCCACAGCCCCGCTCCAGGTACAGTCTGAGGTCTCAGTGAGCCTGTCCTTTTCCAAGCAGCCTGTCCATGTTGGAGGCAAGGAAGCTGAATGAAAGCTGAATGGAATTGGGGTTTTGTGGGGGGTTTTTGTATTTTTTTTGTTTGTTTGTTTGTTTTTTTTGGTTTTTTTTGAGTGTTTTTTGTGGTTTTCTGGGGGTTGGGTTTTTTTGTTGGTTTTTTTGGTTTTTTTTGGGGGGCTCTTTGGGATTCTTTCGGGGGTTTTGTGTATGTGTGTGTTGGTTTTTTTTTGGTTTTTTTTTTTTTTTTTCCTCAGGAAGCCCTGCTCCTGAGCACCGAGGCTGTTGAGGCAGGAGCAGCAGCTCCGTGAATGGGGAGCAGCAGCTGATGGCGGTGGGACGTGTGATGCCCGCCTCAGAGGTCACAGCTTTGGGGAGTAGCTGTGACTGGGAGGGGCCGAAGCCATTCTTCCAGGAGAAAGTGTGAAGCCAGCCTGAGTATTGGTGAAGCCACTTCAGGGATCTGCTTCAGCAGAAAGACATGACAAGCTGTGAATTACAGTGCATTAATTCAAGCCTAACATATTGTCAAGTACGAGGCCAAAGGGCTAAGAGCCATCCATACAACTAGGTGTGAATTAATTCACACTGGTTCACACGCTGAAGTGTCTTATTGTGATAATAGATTTAATACTCCTAAAATGTTATTTTAAAATATCTATATATTATTAATTAAGGTGTAAGACTTATGCCTCCAGAACACTGAATTATATCTCAATGAAGCCATTGCTCAAAATTCTTATTAACCCAGAAGGTCACTCAATTTCTCCTGCCCATTTCGTAATAATAAATAGCATAAACTGTTCTGACCATTCCATCTCTTTGTTACAGGAACTATCACCATCAAAAGGGGAATCCCTCTTCCTGTATGTCAAATCAATGCTCAAGTGTGTGGTTGGATAAATGTTTCCTGCATTGTAGATGTTCAGCCACGTGTTTCTGGATTCCTCTTTGATAAGCAAGTGCTGGTTGCCTCTGAGTGATTGTGTGCAGAACCTGTACCAGGAGGAAAGGTGCCTGTACACAAGTGCTAATCAATGAACTTTGCTACCCATCAATTCATATTTCCAAAGTGCCTGCATTGAAATGAAAGTCATTATGGCTATGCCAATTAGTGAGAAAAATACACTGGGCTTTTGTCTCTTGCCAGTGGAGGTCAAGGTACTCTAATTTTAACAGGATGTCACCCAGAGAGGAGCTGAAAAACAGACTGGGTGGAGCCCAGCCCTGAGGAAAGTTTATTAAAGCTGATGGGAACTGCCTAGAGTAGGTCAAACTCATTCTCTTCTATCAGGAATGAGTTTGGTCCCCAGGGAACAGTTAAACATTAAATCCATTTCTGGTTTTTGTTTCGTTTTGTTTTTTAACCGAGTCTTGGCTCCTGAGCTGTTTGTAAGAGAAAATGATATAGTAAATTATGTAAGATAAATGATACAGTCTGCTAGTGTGAGGAATCTACTATTCGTAACTAATTCTAATTTTTTAAGCCCCCTGTATGTCACAGCTAAAGCAGCACATGCTATCACTGAGCTGTCTTCGAGATTTACTACTTGTGTTAGCGTTTCATCTGTGGTTTGTTTAAAATGTTTGGGGGGCTTGAGCCTGTGGCGCTGTGCTGAGGCTGTGAGCTGCATGTAAAAGGCTGGAAATGCCCTCCTGCCTTTGGGTGCTGAGTGGAGAGGTCTGCTGGGAAGGCAAACTGAGGTAAATTACCACCAGTCAGTTAAATGTTTCTCTGCCAAAGAGAGCCCTGTCAGTCTGTGACACTGGGAGACCCTGGCGTGGGCGAGGACGAGATTTTGTGGACCTGAAGGGAGCACAGGCAGCCAGACCTGAGGCTCAGCACAAAAGCAGCCACAATGGCACGTGCCCTCCACACCCTGGCTGAGCAGCCCTGTCTCCTCTAAGGACAGAAGGCTTCCCACTGAAGGTTTTTTACATTTTATTGATCTTTGTCTTTTACCTTCCTCTGCTGCAAAACCTTTCCAAGGAGCACAAACGTTTTATTAGACAGTTACACCCTGGTGTGTTCCTTGCAGAGCACACCTTTCCTGCGCCGTGCTGCCTCTGCCTCACAAAGCCAGTTAATAAATTACATAGCGATGAGCTCTGCTTGCTTCACGTTCAAACTGCTCTCTCCCAGAGGCTCTGTTACCCAAGATATTAGCAGGGAGGGCTGCTCTGACCTGGCTTAGTGGGCAGGCTGAGGTGCAGCCCCTGGAGCATAGTGAAACCATTGTCTCCTCCCAGGACAAGCCACGGAGCCTGAACCGCAGGGGCATAACCTTGGATGTGTGTTGGCACTGCAGGCTGTGCTGCACGGCGAAAGGAGACTGGATCTGAGCATCTGGGAGAAAAGCCTGTGACAGGTTTATTTGATATTTTTCCTGGAGACCATACAATTACTGGAATACCTGGATTTATTTGAATGGAAGTATTATAGAAATATTCTCTCCAGTGGTTTCCTGCATGGAGAGGAAATTTCGTTTTGCGGCCAAAATTTTGTCAAAGGGTCGCAACCTCTTCTCTCAATGCTGAAAAGCTGTTGGAACTCTCCCTGTAATGAAATGAAAGTCTTCCAAAGAGATTAACCCCCCTCAGCCTGTGATGGAGGGTCCCTCCACACTGGTGCTGCCCGAGGCTGGTAGCACATGTTGGGCACTTTCTCGTTGGAAAAGGCCCTGAGAAGGGCAGCATCATCACCAGGACCTGCTCTGGGGCTTGATGAAGGGCAAGACAGGCACAAAAGGTAAACACAAACAAGAGAATGGATGTTAAGCCCGTTTCTGAAGGCAGCAAACTCCTGGTGAGAGGATATTTCTCTAACTCCTGTCCTGGCAGGCTCTGGGGGCATCAGGGAAAGAGCATCACAGCTCCAGGTGAGAAGGGGTACAGTATCTTGGCTTGTGCAAAATGCAGTCAGGGTTTGTCTTCTCGTGGAATTACGTCTGGTTGCTGTCTTCTGAGCAAAACCTTTTAAACATGCAAAACATGTGGCCAAAAGGGGAATTCAGAAGTGCTGGTCTGGACGCTTTGAAGTGAAACTGATAGTTTTGGTTTGGGAATCTCAATGACCTGGCACAGCCTCACTCTGCCACCTTTCCTTTCCGTGGAAGCAGCTGCCACGGCCATTTCTGTGCTAGAAACACAAGCTAGGGACAGAACAAACCTGTCCCCCCTTTTTTTTTTTTTTGTTTCCCAGAATCTGAATTACCAGATGAGATCAGAGCCAGAGTCCACCTAGCCCAGTTTCCTGTCTCTGATAGCAGCCAGAACCAGATCCCTTTGGATAAAGGCATAAGAAATCTCACTTCTGGCAAAAAAAAAGAGAATAATTGAGCCCCTCCCCCTGCCCCCCATGGGTTCATCTTAATCTCCAAGAGTGGGAAAGTGTTTGAAACTTTGAGGTACGAGCTTTTACAACCTTTCCACGGCTCTCTTAGCATTAATTATCATAACTCTGGCACCTCTGAAAACTTGTTGTAACATTTGGCACCGCGTGGAGAGCAAGGCATGCTGAAAGAGGAGAGCAGGACTTCTAAAAACGCCGAGGCACTGCTGGGATTATTGACTCAGGGACCTCAGTGAGGGAACATAACATCGGGTCATGTTTCCCAGTAATAACATGGGTGGTTGACTTCCCAGCATAAGGAAAAACTGGAAAAAAAATTGAAACTCATGTTGCTTTGGATGGAGCCCAAGAAGTTACTGGAGATTTACAATTAGATCATGCAGAAACTGTGGGCTGATTTGGTTTCATTTTTTTTTTTTTTTTTCAAGCAGATGTTGGAGAGGTCACACAAGAGGTGTTGTGGAGGGCGCCGTATTAGTAACTGAAATAAGTGTAGCTAATTCCAATTTAATACCGTATTTTATGCCTTACAATCGCTTTCCTAAGTGTAAATACCGAGCATATTAATTACTGCATGGTAATTTTCCAGCCCTGTAATTAAGTCGTTTTCCTTGAAAAGAACCTACGGAGTCGTGGTGCAGATTTTCAGCCGGCACTTCTCCCATCGCTGCTGCCATTGGCAGCCACATAATCTACCCCATTGTCATTGATGAGCTCTTCTGACTGAGAGGGAAAGTGACAGTAACATCTCTATCAGATCATCTGCAATGGGCCAACTGCACGTTGCATTAAAATAGGAAGTGGAGAGCAGTCCTGTGGGGCCAAGGTTAACAGCTCCTCTCCATCTGTGATTCCTGTCATTCCTGGGTGCAGTCTGTAAGCTGTCACACGGCACAGGCAGTTGTGGAGGATACACAGATTAGCCCACAACGAGACAAATACAAGCTGTCCTGGGACTATTGGTCAGTGTGGGTTTGTACAGTAGAATTTAATTTTAGTCTCTGACGCTGGAGACTGTCTTGGGGTGGGGGATGTCACGTGGAATGATCTCTGATAGACTTTCTCATCTTATTTGCTGTCTCAGCTGGTCATTTCTGCTTTCCTGCGCTTGGGTACTGATGCTACCAGCCTGGCTCTACCCAACCATCTTTAAAGACAATTATTCTGTGTGGTTGTATCCTTAATTATATCATGCAGTACCCAGGAAGCAAGCATGCTATTTTCTCTGCTGCCCACTATTAACAAAACCCCATATCACCCCCAGCACTAAGCACTGCGCTTAGAAATCATATTACTTAGGAAACAATCTCATTTTCTTTTTCTTAAAAAAAAAAAAACACACAGAGAACAAAACCAAAGCGTGGGTTTGATGTTCTCTAGTGTTTTTTCTCTAAATACTGGAGGACACAGAGAGCCCTAAGAAGCAGAAAGCTCAGCTGCCCCCTTGCAGATCTCTCTCTGAATTCCCTGGATGTTCTGCATGCAGGGCACAGACCCAGCACATCCCTCTGTGGCTGACCCTCTCTCTTCTTGCACAGGCACCCACCAAGAATAAATTACCCCCCCACGCTTTTGGCAGAGCACAAATAAACTTCCAGGAGTTTTGCAGTGGTATCAATGTCCTCTCCAAAAATAGAGTTTTGTCTCTCACTGGGTGGAACACCTGAGATCTGCCCAGCCTGCTGACGTGGTTCTCCTTCCACTCTCTTGCACTGAAGATCAGCCAACCCTTTCATCCCTCCATTAATCACCTCTCTCATATTTGGGAGATAGCGACCACAAAATCAGCGACCTGGTGACTCTTGCAGCAGTCTGGCGTTTCTGAACTTCCTAGCGAGGCTGTAAATATTTGTGTGCACAAAGGAAAGGACTTGAGGGGGCTCCTGACACATTTTCCTGTCCCAGCCCAGTGGGGACAGCTGTGCCACGTGGTGCCCACTGGGGGTGAGGAAAAGTTGGTGCTTCAGCAACTCTGGGTCACTTTTATAGAGTTCAGTGGGAGCTGAATGCACTCACAGCCTTGAGGCTGGGGCTGGAAACATCTGAGCTAACCTTTGGACACCTCTGCTCTGCTCTGGTGTGTATTTAGTGCAGTGAAATGAAGACTATGGAATAATCAATCCTTCTGCACTGTGACGGGTCAATTGCTTATTTTAGAACTGTCTTGGCTGGTTGATTATTTAATTTCCTTGAAAGCAAGAAAAATAATCATTGTGAAAGTTACTAATGTGCTCCAGGTGAAATGCAACTAAACCATTCATTCCAATATTCGCATTAGCCAAAATATGCTTGCAGTTTTATATTTTGACCCTTTGCTCCTTCCTTGTCACCAAATAATTATAAAAATGATTAAATGATTTTAAACTATTGAATTCTAATTTTTTAAAGTGATTGACTCGACATTTCAATTCATTAGCGTTCAACCTGAATTGAAATTTGTTCCACAGTTCTTTACTTAATTTGTTAAGTTCCAATTTTTCTGTTTATATGATTGTCACTAGATGAAGAAATCATTAACCAATGCTTTAATTGTCATGCTTTGTATGCAGTGCACTGTGATAAGACTGTCTGTATTCACTACAAAATGATCAAAACATAGAATTCCACTTTTCTTCTCTTTTCCTTCCAAATTTCAATACAATTTGGGATTTTTATAAAGCTTCTTTTTTTAAAATAAAAGCACAGGTTCATATGCACTTAAATAATGTTGATGGAATCATAAAGAGAAGCTGTAATTATACTGTCAAATTTCTTTTATTCCTTCTGTGCATTTCTAGCAATATTTAGAGCTGCTCTATGTTTCCACCACCAGACAAACCGGATTTGATGGCAAACTGTGTAAATTAAATAATCAGTGACTCTCTACATGCTGTGTCCTTTCACAGTTTCTGAGCTCACTGGTGCTGTGGCAGAGGAGCACCCTTGGCCCTTTGGTGCTACTCTTGGGGATGATTTGGGGTGAGTCACATTCAGGCCCCTCAATCTGGACCTTCACCACACAGCTGTTCAGGGGGGATGTAATGTCCACTTGGGCTCCACTGGGAAAGCTCTCAGTCTTCCCAGAGGTAAATTTCTGTTTCTCCATCTCCTAAAAGTCCCTGGGGTGCACAAAGCACCCATCCCATCCCATCCCATCCCATCCCATCCCATCCCACCCCATCCCAATCATACCAGTGTTCTCGGGGCAGAGCTGAATGAAGTCCAGGCAATCCATATTTTCTGCCACTTGGGTAAAATAATGCACAAGGTGAACTCTGAGGGTTATCTCCAGACCTTTATGGATGATAAATGTACACAGGAGTAAAAACCACCCCTGAGCAAGGGTGAGCAAAACTCCCTGAGCCTGTTGCTGGACTGGTCAGTGGTGGAACGGAGACACCCAAGGTCTGCTCTTCACCTTTTTGGTTTTTTTTTAACCACTGGCCCTGTATTTCTAGCACAGCTGTGCAGCCATCTAATTACACACAAACCAGATTTTATTCACTTCTTCTTACATTCAGGTGTTTTCTTTACCTGTGGGTAGAAACAGGCAGGTATTTTTCAGCAGTAAATTTCCTACAGCACATTGTGCAAAATGTGAGTTCTTCAAAAACAGGGGTATGGCCATGGAAAGGATCCAAGCTAATCAAATGGAAGAAATTTCAATTATATAATCAAACAGTTATATTTTAATTATAATTGTTGCCACAGGGCAGCCCAGCATTACTTTGCGTGAACTTCTACTTAAATGTTTATTTCTGAAGAAAAACATTACAAGGCATCTATGGCAATTTCATTATTATTAAGAAATTAAAAAGGATCTATAGTCAGGTAAGGGACCAGTACAATTACCTACATCATCTTTCAGAACAGTAAAATGCAATAATAAGCCACAATGAGAAGCTGGAGCCTTGGAAAAGAATCAGATGGCACTAAAAGAGATTCACTGACAGGGAGCTCAGGGCTTACTGAGCTGTTATTTATTGCAGGGCTAGATTTTTTTTTTTTAAGCTACACTAGTGAAAATAGAACAACGAAAAATATTGCAGCAGAATTAATTGTACGGATTCACTCTTGAAGCCAAAATAGACTACCAGGAATTAGTCTTAAAAAGAAGTAAGGAACACAGGGAGTTTAACTCATCTCCCTAAATCTCCAGGGAAAACATCATTTCCCTGAAAGGGGGATGAGCATGACTCAAACGTCCCTCCTCTTTAAAATCCACATCCCACCCTCTTCTCTCTGCTCCTCTGGATGGTCAGGGAAGCTCTGCTGGAGCCCTCTGACCTCTGCTCCTGCCAGTGCTGTGTAAGAGCACTCTGACGAGTATTTTGTTTATCAAAAGACAAGCATTTGGATCTTGAGCAAGACCTTTGAGTGAAAGGAAGGCTTTCAGTGGGAACCAGCCCACTGCCATTGCAATCCAAGTGGACAACAATTTGAGTATAGAAGGAAAGTGCATTTAATTTAGACTTTTGATGGAATTTTGTGATCAGCAGGGAGCAGAGCTCAGGCCTCCTGCCCTCTCCCCATTCCCCCACTTGGAGCAGTCAGTGTGGGTTAACAACAGGTGCCTTTAAGGCTGGGGGCCAATGGGCACTGAATTCCTGAATTAATTTCCTGAGTGCTCTGAGAACCTGTCCATATTCCATATTCCATATTCCATATTCCATATTCCATATTCCATATTCCATATTCCATATTCCATGTTCCACATTCCACACTCCATATTCCATATTCCATATTCCATATCCCATCACATCAGCCTGCAGAAACCACAGGCCTTCATAAACTGTGCATGATGATAGAGGGGAAACTGCATCCCATGCCTTGCAGAGGACCTTTTTTTCCTCTCTCAGGTAGGATTGTGCTCCACAGATTGATAAGGAACAAAACAACTGTGGCCAACACCTGAAGAAATGATACATTTTCTGAGCAAGGGGTACATTGATTGGGAAACTAAAACTGCACTTAAAAAAAAAAAAGAAAGGTTTTATTCAGTAGCAACGGGTCTACTTTGTTTTGGACGGGAACAGCAGAGCAAACCTCTTGGGAAAGTTTTTGGTTTATATTTAGTGTTGCTCTTTGGGAGCGAAATTGGATTAGAGAACAGTTCAATTCTTCATTTCTTAACCCAAATTGTCATCACTCCCTACACACTTTTGCATCAGCAGCATGATTTGGCTGTACTCTGGTCAGACCTTGCACAACCCCAGTGACTCATCTCCAGAACTGACCCATCACTGAGAGGCTCCAGGCCTTGGGGAAAACATTTCATCTCAGTCCCTGGACTGGAACAGAGTTTTCCACTGATTCAGACCTTCAGAACAGTGCTTTGTATCTGCACACAGATTTTTTTAAAAATAATGGCCCAATGTTGTTGGGAATCATGTCAGTATTTCAGAGTGGGAAAAGTTAAAAATAGTAAAAAAAAAAAAATTAAAAAAGGTAAAAAGAAAGAAAAAATTTGGAAGGTTCAGTTGGATGCACTATTTAGCAGGAAGGGCAGAAAAGGAAATATAAGATGGGTTCTTAATGTAAATTGTACTTGCTTTCTGCAGTAAGTAAAACTTAGAAACCAACCAAAAATGCTCTAATGGCAGGTTAAGGCCAGTGTTTGAACATCTCATTGCCTTGAGAAAATTTACATTTTGTGTTCAAAAATAATTGCTAGCCTGGATCTTAACATGTCTTGGTCTGTAGACTAACCTATGCAAGAGCTTCTGCTATTGCTGCTGCTGCAAAAAAAAAAAAAAAAAAAAAAAATTCCAGGAGGGCTCCGGAAAAATTTCTGCAGATGGAGAAGCAGTTTCCTGATGGATCCTAATATCTTATTGACACTCCTCAACCACTGTATCTAACACATCAGCTTCTGAAGTTTACTCACACTGAACATGCTGTTTTGCCTCTTATGCAATTCTATTAGCTTTGCAGCTATTGTTTTTCCTTGAACGCAGACACTCAGAAAAGATATTTCATGTTTATAATATAATTTAGTCTCGAAAAGTATTTCTCGCCTGAACCACTGCCAAAGAGCTGATAGTTTCACTTTGCAGTTTCATTTAACATTGGCTTTATATTATAGAAGGCGCATAGGAGAAAGTGCATGGAAGTTTTATTGCAAGAGTTCGCTCACCTTCTTCATGTACAACCTCACATTAATCCAGGACAATCCAACTTTGGAAATCTACCATATGCAACAGCATCCTTTAATTACCAGATAATTACTGCCTTCAATGAGAACCTTTTTCTGAACAAGATCTGCTCAGCCTGGAGGCCTGGAGGGGTAGCACAAACCAGTTACAGTTTCCCCATTTCAGGCACCAGTCTGTGCCAGGCCCAGAGCAACCTTGAAATGATTTAAGACCTGCTGTTGCCTCATTTCTGCCACCCTACCCTGAGAGCCAGCTCTCAGCCCTTCTGTTCCGTCCCTTTTCTCCAAACAATCCCCCTAAATCTCTTTGTGTGCACAGAGCCAGGTGCAGGAACCTGGTTTTAAACGGATTTGAAAATGTCCCAATCCAAATATTTTGTGTTTCCCCTTGCCCTGGTGGCCTTGTGGTGTTTCCAAGGCCAGTTTTGCTGTCACTGTCCTGCCATTAATGCCATGAATAATGCCACAACGTGTGACTGTAATGCTGTGCATCCCCTGGGCTTACAGAGCAGCACCCAGAGCTTTGCAGATAGTCCTAAAGTGCATCTTGTGTGCAAACTCTTGGTAAGACATGACCTTTCCTCTGGAAATAACGCCTGGAACCACTCACCCTCCATGCAGGCAGAACAGGCACAGCCAGTTCATTTACATAACCTCAGCACAAGCTCTCTTCCCAGGGTTTGCATCAGGCCAAACTCCATGTGCAGTGTGATTTCAGGGTGTAATCACACCAAATGCAGCATTAGGAGCTGTGATCCTCCCTGGGGAGGCTGCATTGCTCCACTGGCTGTACCCAAATGTGTGATTTGTTTTGGCTGGAGGAGTTCTGGTGAATGTGCCCATGGTTTGGTGCAGGGGTGGCCTGTCAGTCACCAGCCACTCTTCCTGTCTCTGACCACAGATCATTTCAGCCCTGTAGTGACAGCAGAGGTTTTGATGTACAGGTGCTGAACTCTCTCTAAAAGCTGCCTCCCTTCTCAGTGTCTGAGGTCAGGATCTCTAAACCAATAACTGGGCTTAGATGCTTCAACTACTTTATGCCCACTGAGCAATTTTTAAATTTTATACATTTTGTAGCACTTGTATCAAATTTAGAATTTTTGAGTCCCGTTAAAAGACATTGAGAAAAGGGACAAGTCACCAGCTCTGTTTTATGGCCCTTGATTTCCCTGGCTGTGGTTGGAGGAGATCTTTGGTGTCCCAGAAGTGCTGATTTACCACTCGCATTATGATCCCCTCACCAATAAAAAAAGCTGAGTCAGCTTTGATGTTCTGGTGTTAATTGTTACAGTGCTCGGTGTCCCACGAGACAGTATAAGGCACAACTGGTACATAAAGAAAAGAAAAACACCAGGACACTCCAAGGACATTTTGATACAGTAAAAGGGGAAGCAGGCGAGTGAGCCACATCTGCTCCTGATATCTGGATTAGCTGGTTAGTGATTAATACCTAAAATAGGTCTGGAATAGAGTTTGAATAAACAGATAATTGAACAGTAGTCCACCCAAAATTGCAAGGCACAAAATTTAGCCTGGCTAACCAACAGGGGTAGGGCTGGAACACATCACAGGGCACCACCTGATTTTTTTTCAGTGCTTTCTTTCCAAAATTTCCCATGTCACAGGTTTCAAATAAATCCCTCGAATGGGATGAAAATTTAAATTGCCAGAATTTTTTGCTAACTGAAATCAGGAAACCGTAAAGTTTAAATCAATATTTTGGTTTCAGTCTTTTCTGTTACTCCATTCTACTTCAGTTTAAGCCAATCCCCCAAATTTCACAATAGAAAGTGATCAGTAGTAGGGATATATTTTGACAGGAATGTTTTCAGTTCTGAAATTCCATAAAACTGGATTTCTTAAAAAAAAAAAATAATGGATTTGATAGATTGGCCTCTCTCAAGGAATGTGAAATGAAATAAAACCCTTCCTGCAAATCATCCGCCCCATAAAGCAGAGAATAGCATCTGTGGGACCTGGATCCTTCTGCACAAGGATGCAGAGTGCAGACACCTCCCCATCCCTTGCCCAAAACACCAGGAGACAACAGCAGAGCTTGGAGGGTAGGAGGGACATCAACAGCTAAACAGAAGTGTGTTTCAGCTAAATGGAAGTTTTGTCTGCATTTTTTCTTTCCAGGTGATATATTGACTCATGCCCACCTTCTCTGAGGTTCTCCCTGATCCCTTCACAGGTTTAAGCTCAGAGAACTGGAAATATCCCTGTGCGTGGCCCATTTGCACCTTCACCAGCCCAAACCTGGTGCTGCTGTGCCTCAGCCCCACAGCCCACACAAGCAACAGCCCCATGTCCCACAGGCCTTTTATCCACCCACAGCCACGTGCCACCTTTCCCAGCCAAATTCTTCACCTGCAGCTTTAAAAAAATAAAATAAAATATCATAAAAGAAGACATCTGCAATAGCTTAGCCTACCTGGCATGACACAATCAGTGATGGCCACTGGCTCCTAACTCATCAGAGCACACTCCATTTCCATGTAATTGAGAAGCAGAGTTAAGTTTGCACAGATTATATGGCTGGTTTAATGAAGTTTAGTAAAATGAGCTCATTAATGCAGCTTTCAAAGGAGCTTCCATTTTCTACATCGCAAGGCATGATTTTACAATCTTTCAGCACTGACATTAAAATCTCTCCGATCCTGCCATGCTGCCAAATCACAGAGTGCACGTGGAAACTCCAGAAGTTCCTCTAATTGCTTGTAAAATGCAATTACCATCCCCTGCTTGTGTGAGATGGGGCTGTGACTGGCATTTCCCTGGCTGTGGATGGGATCTGCTGCTCTTGCTCCCGTTTGTTTGTTTCAGAATACAAGGAGGAATGCAGAACTTTTTTAAAAAAATAACTATCAGGAAGGTGTCCAAATAGTTTCTAATGATACCACATACACACACACACAGACCTCCAAGGTTTTTCAAGCACCCCTAGTTGGGTACTTAGGGTATGATTTCTAATTTCTGTCCCGCAGTTGTTTTATCGCAGCATTTGAAGTCTCCCAAGGTGCTTTTGGAAAGAGGTGTTTTCTTAGACTGTCAGCACAGCACTTCAGGAAGGCAGGCAGGTGCTGCTGTGGAGGGCAGCCCACAAACCACACACTGGAGTAAAATATCAGGCACAAAGGTTTCTCTAAGACGCCCAGAAGTCAATTAACCTGCTTGCAGCTTGTCCTACAAAACCCCAGTCCATTGTTTTGATCAGAATCAAATTAATTCTTTTCATCTCTCTCGGTGGCAGGATGGCACTTGTGGAGTTGTTTGTTATCAGGACGGGGAATGCCCATTGGAATGACAAAATGTGCCATCAGATCATTGGCCCAGGTATCTGCCATATTTTATTTGAAAGCATGAAGCCAGCTGGAGGTGCCTAAATCTCTCCAGACAGCTGTTCTAAAATAAAGCCCACCTAGCTGCACGTAATGTAAATCAAGATGAGGCAGGGAGCTCAACAGTTTTGGAGATAGCCATTGGAGGGCCTCACATCACGCCAATATGGAAAACAGCAAAGGAAATGAATGAGGAAAAAGAAAAAATATTGTATTTGAGAGAAGTTGATTTTCTTGCCGACAGCAGGCAGGCAGATGGGCAGAGATGGTGGCAGAAAGCTTGCTCCCGATCTTTCTCTTATTCCTTCTTGCCATAAACTTGAGACACTCACACACCTGCGCATTTATGAAAAAAAAAAATAAAAATCCAACAACAGAAAGGGAAAAGAGGCTTAATGAGTTTTATTTGGAGGAATTGATAGTGTTCAACTTATAAAAAATGTGAAAGCCACTTGTCAGGACATTCCATGTGCAGTCTCTGTCTGCCCTGATAGCCAACCCCACTCATGGCAGAAGCACCAGACAGCAAATGGGATGTTCCTTCTCTCCCCTCTTGAAAGGAGACCAGTCTCTACACAGATCTTCCTTCATCTCAGGAAGGTTCCATCCTGAAGCACCTTTTCCTTCTCTTGTGTCCCACAGGAGCCAGGAACCCCACCTGGCAGCGGGAAGGAGTCATCCTTAGGAGCAAAGAAGAGAATAAAGCACTTTTGTGTTAAAAAAGAACTGTACTCCCTGCCATGTTCTTTGGCTAAAATACTGGGGTCAAAGGGATAGCCAGTTCACATTGGAAAAGGTAGTAATTATCTTTAGCTCTCCAAATAAGCATCAATCACTGCTTAATTAAGGCCACAAAGTAAACGTGCAGCACCAGACTTCTCCAGAGAGGAAAAGCTCATGTTGTGTACAGTTATTTCCTTTTTCCAACATGTGCTTTGGTTTACATCCACATCCAGGGGCTTGGGGTGAAAAATAACATCATTACTGGAAAAGAGTAAACAGCTCGCAGAGAATAATTTACATGATTTAATACAGCTTCACTTTCTGTTCATAGAGCATATGTAAACAGACTGATTTTCTCCAATTATTCAATTGAATTAACTTGACAATATGTGTATAAATTAACTTGTTTACAATCTTTTATTTTGAGGATCGGCTCTGAAACGCAACATCCGAGATTTAAACTTTGTGGGTCTGTTGGTCATTTCAATCACAAGGAAGTGATTTCTGTTTCCCCTTTAGATACTCCTGTAGTGAAAGGGTGAGGAATCACCTTCCCCACCTTTGTTCAGCACCCCAAGGAATTCAGGTCCAGTCCTCCCCAGAACATGTGCACACTGCCATAGCTTGAATTTATGGGGACAACTATGGAACTCCCATGAATGTGAATTTCATTTAATTTCTACCATATCCTGGCATTGTGGCACCTATGGATCCATGACCATAAGAGTTAGAAGAATTTAAAAGTAAACGGTAGGAATTCACCCAACACTGAAAGGATTCAATGCCTCTGATATTCATACTCCTCTTTATTGGTTAAAAGGAATAAAATGTGGCATTGTTGTTGAAAAAAAAACAAAAGAGCAGTCTTTCTCATAAAAAGCCATTCAATCAGTCACTGAAAACCACATAACAGTAAGCCATCATAAAACAAAATAGATTTTAAATTATTCTCCGGTGACCAAGAGAACTAGCATTTTATTTCCTGAAACATCTTTTGACATTTCTGCCTGTTTCTTAGAACAATGAAACAATTCCTCTAATATTTGTTTCTGACCCCTTAAATTTCAGAGCCATGAAAGGAAAGGGTTGCTCAGCTATCTCAAAGTTCTCTTAGGTTTCTGCCAATTACAGAAAAATCATGAGGTTGAAAGCATGGAGCTAAAGATGACCCCCTCCTTTGCATCAACACCCCCAAAAAACCATAGAGAATTCTGTATAACCTTGTGTTTGTTAAAGGTTTGTACACCCTCCCTGCTTTCGCTGAAGATCTTTGAATAAATGGTGGAGGAGAAATGAAGAGAGCCAACAGACTCTCCAGCGCTGATGCCATTACGCCTCAGAGATTATTTAGAGTTTATCTCAGCACAGATGGTGATCCCCCAGAGGAGCCTTGGACCTTGGTGCCTCCAAGTGTTGTGCAAACACAGCACAGAGACGGTGCCTGTCCCACAGGGCTCCTGAGCAATCTCTTTCTGTTCAATTACCTTCATTCAAGTTCATTTGTGGCTTAAAGCGTTGTTCAGCACGAGCTGGGGCATCAGCCTGAACTTCCCCAAAGTGAGAACAAAGCTCTTGGTTTGGTGATTCCATCATTACTAATATTATTACTGTTGTTGTTGCTATTATTATTATTATTATTATTATTATTATTTCACTGGATTTAAAACACTGAGGGAGATGGTGGGGAGTGGTGGGAAGGTCACCCTTGACTTGGATGTTCCCAGCCCCAAATTCACCACAACCAGGCTACTGCAAGGCTCAGGAAAGCAGCACAGAGTGGGTAAAAATGCACTGTAGAGGGCCATTTCCATCTGGAAAACTTTAGCTGGGCATTTATGGTTGGATTCTACCTGCCTCACTCCAAACAGTGAGTGAACATTGCCTGTGACCTTGCCCTGACCGTGGCCCCTCTTGCCATCGAATTGAGAAACTCCCTTCCTTGCACAATATAAAACTGACTGGAGAGGAGGTTCCAAGTTTTCACCTCATTAGCTATTCTGGTGGAAAGCAGCTGTATAAAGAAACATATATATATGAAATCCAGGTGTGAAGGGTTTCAGTGTCACAAGGCAGTTTCTTACTAGGCATTCATCATGCATAAAGAAATTGCAGTTTCGAGATCGCTACCAAAGCAAA
Organism: Sinosuthora webbiana; assembly: GCA_013397395.1. Taxonomy (NCBI): domain Eukaryota; kingdom Metazoa; phylum Chordata; class Aves; order Passeriformes; family Sylviidae; genus Sinosuthora; species Sinosuthora webbiana. The sequence goes on along the minus strand of VXBN01003318.1, from coordinate 100,763 downwards.
CAAAAAGGAACATCTTTGAGTGTGTGTATTTTAATAGTCCCACTTGTAGAAAATGTGGGTAATGATTTTGAGAGAATGGACAATTTTCTTTAAGTCCCTGGATTCTCCTCTCTCTCAGCTGCTTCTTCTATTGCTCTCTTTCTATTCAGCACCAATTTGCTGATTTGCAATCCCCAAAGACATGTGTTTTCTCTTCTTATTTCACTCCAATTTTGGCTGGACCTCAAACCAGAGCCTGTGTGTTCTCTGCTCAGAAATTCATTATTAAGTACAGTCTAGTGGTTCTTGCATCCTGCCTTTTATTTTCCCAGGCCTAAATCCACAGAGGGACCAATAAGCCTGAAGTGGAACATGGGTGGAATTCAGGCGTTTATGTAGAAGAGCATAATTCCTAAAAACGTTCCTCCACAAAGCCTAGCTGGAGTCCCCCGATACCTAAATTTGCATTTCCAAAGTCCGTAGGCATTTAACTCTCCTGTCAAGGAGTGCTGCCCTCCCAGAGCAGCACAGTGAGGTGGGGCCTCATCTGCTCAGGGGCTCCCCACTTTGTCAGGCCACAACTCCAGATCCCTGCAGGAGCTGCAGCCAGAGCTGGTCGTGCACAGATGCAAACGAGTTGCACACAGGAGCCCAGCAGGGAGGGCAGATTTGCTTTCCTTCAGCTGGGTGGTGGTGTCTGTCTGTCTGCCTGTCTTGCCCACCCCAGCTCTGCTCAGCCTCTGGCACAGCACACAGGAGGTCCAGGCTACACAGCCTTCCAGGAAATGGGCTTTAAATCCCTCACTTCCCATCTTGCAAGAGCACCAGTGCCTCTTCTGGGCTCTGGGAGTTCCCACTCCTAAAACTGACCTTGCTGCTCTGTGCAGGAAAGCATTTCCAGTTCCCTGTTCCAAAGGAAGAAATCCGAAACGTGTGTGAGTCAGATACCCTAAACAGAGGGAGGACTCTTACTCTGCACTCCCAACATTTTTCAGTCATCTTACATTAGATTATCTTTGGAAAGGATAGAATAAAATTATATAGGGTTTACTTGAAGCACAGAGTCCCTCCCGCCACCTAGGGAAGCTCAGACACGTTCATGACAATCTTTCTTCTTGAATCATTCTTGGCCAGTTGAGGGCTGGTATAAATAATTTTTGCTCAGTGAACGCCCCTCTGAGGTGCCCATTTTTGCCTCTACAAAGCATTATCCAGACTTCAGTTCAGATTCCCAGCTTCCACAGATGGTCAGGCCCTCTCCAGCTACGTGCAGTGATGACAAGCATCCGAGATGGAAAACGTTTCCAGGGATGAGGTTCAGTAACCATTTCCTCCTCCAGGTGAGCAGTCATTTCAGTGCTCTCCATCAACAAATCAGAAAGGAAGAGGTAAATGATCTCTCCCTCCCTAGAGGATGGCCTAAGATGGGCAGGAGTCTCACTCAAAGAAGAACAGGCACTCTGTGTCTGTCACCAGCTGGACAGGCACATCTGGCTGCTGAGGGCAGATGTTTTGGGGTGCAGGTGTTTGGAGCAGATGCCTGCCTGACTTATGTGTTCTGGAGACTGGGAAACTGAGCTGTGCTTGCATGTACAGCAGATAAGGACAGATAACAGCCAGGATATCATTAATGCTTCCTCTGAGAACATGACATAAACTAGGAAATTAGCAAATTGCCCTCTGACACTGTGTAAAGTCCTGAGTATTCAATCCACACATTTTAGGAGCTTGTTGACAGGCTGGAAACCATCCAGAAACATTTTTGCAAAGATTTCAGGGCTGCAGAACCCATCCTGCTGTTGGATACTCCAGAAACTCCGTCTGTTTAGGCTCTGCCACAGAAGGTCAGCGGATGATTCACTCAAATAATCCTTATTAGGCAAAAAAAGCTTTGGTGGAGACACAGAAATTAGGTTTTCATGTAGAGAGAGGAAAGGAGTTTTTTATATTTTTGGTAATAAGTAGTGACAATGAAGAGATATGGCTGTATACCCACAGATGGGTCCTCAGCACCTGAATTCTTTAAAGATATCTGTTCTCTGGGATATTCTCTCAGACACAGAAATGAATGGGGGCAAGTCTATGGCTCTGTGCTGCCAGTAATCTTAAGGTCATCTCAGTAGTTCACGCTATTTTTAAGTACTTGTGCATCTTTTGGGAGAAATCCTCAATTATTTGCACGGCCATGCAGTATTTTTTTCTGTCACAGTTTTACTTTGAGTCTTTCAGTGAAACATATGATTTTCCATCTTGTTCTCCAAGACTGTCTTTTTGGCAGGGATTGCCAGAGCTTTTTATCCCCTGAGGATGTCAGAAGGTTCTGCACTTTGTCAAACTTTGTGGTAAATATCTCAAACATTTACTTTCCTGTTTTGCTGGCTGCTTCACAGATAGAGTGCAGGACCTTTTCCTCCAAGCCAGTATTTCATGTCCCGGTCCTGTAAGGCAGCCCTAGGAATAATTTGAGTGGTTTCTATGGCAGTGAACAAGACATAATTTCAAAGAGTGAGGCTGGTAAAGTCATTAGTGGCCGTGCTGAGACAGTGTGGTGGTCAGACCCTGAGGATTTGTGTGTTCTGCTGCCCATCCCTGGTGCAGACACATCCCTGTACCTGCTCAGTGCTGTCACCCTCACCCTGGCACTGTCACACCTGCTGCCTCTGTCACACAAGCTGCACACACCTGGTTCACCTGTGTCATACAAGCTGCAAACCACAAGTGTGGCAATTCTGGGGGGCACCAGTGCTGGTTTAAAGAGAAGATAGAACTCTGTGTTATAACACACATAATTTTATCCTAAATTTTTTGTTCCGGAGCCACGCGCGCAAGCACCAATGCATCATTTCCTGAACAAGAAACAATGCACTTTCAGATAACTCTGCAAAGCGGTAATGAAGATAAAATTTAATTTCTTTCAATTAAGAAGGTTTATGAGTTATTACTTACAAGCTTTGCTGGCAGCCATAAGAGTGATTGCCACTATCTGAGGCTTTTTTTTTTTTTTTGAACTCCAGCTGAGCCACAGGAGCAGAGAGTTTTGAAAAGCTACCTGACTGATGTGTTGAGCTCTTGGATTTCTACCATGCTAGGACTGAGTGATCTTACAGCTTAGTAATGACAGGAATGATTACCTCTCAGGATGGATGTAATGCTACATTTCAGGGCTTAGGTGCATAACTGCTTTCCTCTTATTATATCTCCCTTTTGTGCTCCATGTATTCCAGTCAATGGCACTGCAATTTCCCAAGCAACTCCTGCTTTCATAAGGAGCCCTGCTAATGACTCTGCCTTGCCTCATTTTCTCCCCAACAAAACTAATAGCTCCCCTGCCCTAACCAAAGCCTGTTTTTATTTTCCCTCCTTTATATTTGTGCTCTCCGTGACGGGCGTTAAAGATACGGCTGTTGGCAAAATTTGGTGAGTTCAGTGCTGGAGGAAAAGCTCCTCTCCATCGTGCCACAGCTCCACAGCCACCCCTGGGACCCTGGAGCTGGGCCCCAGCTCTGCTCCCTGCACCACAGAGCCCCAGCAGTGGCCAGGGAGGAACCAGGCAGCACAAAGGTGGGTAATTGTAACAGGATTGTGGGGACTTAAATCAGAGTTTTGGATGTGTGGGCTCTGGGGCATGAAGGGGTTCTAATCAACACCCCCTGGGAAAATGAGGCAGATGAGCTACAGAGTCCAGCTCAAAAGTAAAGTCTGTGTAGAGCTGTGGTCATGTCAAACTTGGATTCTTGGCATGAAACTCGCTTTCCCTCGGCCATCCTGCAGTGTCAGATATTCCAAACACACTGGTGCTGCTGCCTCACTTCCCCCCCCCCCGTTGGTTATTTTAAATGTTGTCCACGAGGCTTCAGGAAGCAGCTCCCGTGCTGATTCCCCACAGATATTTATCAGACACAAAATGCAGTGTCAGATCTCAGTGTGCTGACAGCTCCCTCTGGACCCGGCTGCTTTGCCCTTGTTTGGGAAGGTGAGCAGGGTTTATTCCTCGAGCCCCTTGTTGCACAAGGCAGGCACTGGGAGGCAGTCAGCATTCCTGGATTCATCCGTGGTGATGAGGGAAATCTCCCGAGTCATGGGGTCATCAGGGCTGGAAGAGACCTTCAAGATCATCCAGTCCAACTGTCCATCCAGCACCACCACCCCTTAACCACATCACCCACAGCCAGATCCAGACACCTCTTAAACACCTCCAAAATTGTGATTCTGCCATCTACCTGGGCAACCTATTCCAATGCCTGACCACCCAAACAGTGAATTTTTTTTTGCTAAAATCTAATCTGAATCTCCCCTGTCTCAGCTTTAAGGCCAGAGGACCCCAGCAGTTGGAAACCAAGCACTTTGTTCACTTTACTCCCAATATTTCTCCTCTATTTTACAATACTTCCGTATTTTCTCTACTGTGGAAACACATGGAATGTAATAGCTGCTATTTTCTCCCCCTGTTCTCTTCCACTGATGGCTATTTCCTTCCAGTAAGAATATCTCCAAAATGCCAGTGTTTGTTTTGTATTTACTGGCTTTTTCCTTCCCTCAACATACGTCCAAATAAAGCAGCTGACAATATAAACGACACCTGCAACCTCATTTTTCGCGTTCACTTCATGCAGAAAATATTCATACTCACGGTACACTTCCTGAGGCACAATATCCCTTTAAATCACTCTGAACGTAATATCTTTAAAGCACTGATTAAGTAGTTGCCCCTTTCAGTGTAACCACTGCCTGCTAAGTGTGCTGTTAAATCAGCAGCTCATCAAATGGCCTGATGCTGGAATGAAACAAGTTTCTGATGGAGTTGTGCTCCTTCAAAGAACAAGCATTTTTTTCATCACCCTCTTAGTCACCTAATTTGACTGAGATCTAAGATCCTAATGCATCAATCTTGTTAATTCTCTTGCCAGTGCATAAGGAATTGAAGCAATAAACCACAACCTGTTTGTAGTGGTGTTAACGTTATTATGTAGCACACCAGCTGACAGGAGCAGAGCGTTTCCATTAAACTTCAGCCAGTACAAGGAGCCTGTAGCTCTTGGGAGTGTCTATCTTGTCATGTCTTTTTTCTTCTCTCCTTTCCAAACCACTGATGACTCAGGCAGGCTGCTGACCCTTTACTCAGCGTTGAGTTTTGCGTGGTGAAACTCTTCTGTGGGCTCTCATTTCTATTGTGCTTTCCCTGTGAGTGATGCCATCATCTGTGTATCCCTAATGCTGAGACTCCAACTCAAACCAACAGGTGTGAAAAGTTCCAGGAGAACGGTCAAAACCAAATTTCTAATGGCGTTAAAAAAATATTTTTCCTCTAGTCTGACTCCTCTAAATGGTTGTGCCTTTATTATTATTTTTTTTCTTTTTGTTTAAGCATTTTAAAAAAGGAAACAACTCAGGCAAATAGCATCTGCTCCAAAATGTCAGCCACAGAGCTGAAGTTTGGCAAAGTTGTACGTACAACTAAAAATACAGCACGGCATATGATGAACTGGAGCAGCTCACCCTTGACAAACCAGCCCCATCCCAGGGAAAGGGGCTCAGTCTCAAAATCGGGCACAAAAAAATTGGGTGAGCAAAGCGCCCCGTGAAAGCCTCAGTGAAGAGTGTACAGAATGAAAAACCATAAGACAGGGTTTCAATGGGAGCTTTGTCTGAGCAAAGCCTGCAGTGCTCCAGCCCTTGGGAGTCCTGGTGGTGCTGAGGCACGGCAAAAGGGAGAGAGGGACTTCTGAGGGCTTTTTGTATTTTACTTTTTTACATTTGGGGGGCAAATGCTGTGGGTTTTTTTCCCATCGTTTCTGGTTTTTCCCCCATCCTCAATTACTGCTCGTTGTTTCCTCACAGAAAGGAGCTACACCCTGCTCCATTTGCCAGAACGTGCACGTTTTCCTGGTGGTGGTTGTTAGAGATACCCTACTAGTACATAACTTTCCATGTGAGGGCTGCCATGGTAACACAATTTACTGTATACCAGGGTTAATATGTGCATAGACACAGAATAATGTGCAGACACACAAATTACTGCTTCCCCCATGGACCGCTTCTTCTGGCACTGATTTTGCTGCTGTTGTTGGACACATGCTTTGTACATCTGAGAGGGGGGAAAAAAAAACCAAACCCTTTTTGCATTTGATCTTGCTTGCTGAATGTTGGGGTGTAGAACAGAGGTGTGTGACTTGCTCTTGGAGGTGGGGGGAAGAGGTTGCAAGATCACACGTGCATTTGTGCTTCTGAAAATGCTACATGCCAGGGAAAGATTCAGAGCTGATCCCAGGAATTTTTACATGTGGCAAATCAACAGCTTTTTAAAGGTCTAGTCTGCTCACAATGACAAAAGGGAAAGAAAAAAAAAAGTTCTTTATTCTAAATAAGGAATGTATCATTTTGAAAAATAAATGAATGAGGCAAAACAAAAGCTTTGCAAAATATCAATGGGATTTCCTACTCTGCAGCTGTGTGCTATTACCAGCTACAGTATATCACTCAAACTCTGCTTTTAGAGGGGTAACTGTCAGCCTACAGGGATTAAGATTGAGAATTTGCAATTCATCATCTTTATTTGGAAGTCTGGTAGCTTGCCTTCCCAAATTAAATACTTTCTCTATCACAAGTATACTTTTCAATTAGTTAGAAACATGGACTGCATTTGATTTCAATAAATAAACAAATTATAAACTCTTGAATCTTCATTAATTTAAATCAACAGTTTAAAATTCAGTCTTGCAAAGTACATGACACTCTCAAATATCTTAATATAATTACGCCAACCTATTTTTCTGATTGTCAGAATCTCAAACATTAGCTCAATTGCTTCAAATACACTACACTTGATGCAAACTGTTGGCATCAAGCTGCTATAGAATTTTGCCACAAGAATTTTGCTAAGGGTGACACTGAAAACAAGATCAGACCTACGTGTTTCCTACCTCCATCTTTCTTCTCTGTCCCTGGAGTATGGATTTGTGCTCAGGAAAACGTTATTTATCTGTTTAAGAGACTCCCAGTAATTTCCGGAAGTGGATTTTCAACCAGAGTAATTTAAATTCTTACTGCTGTTTCCAGCACTGTTTATAGCATTCGGGCAAGGCAGGGTGGGGTGGACAAATTAACAAACTACTGCTTTTATCATGGGTTAGCTGACCTGTGCATAGGCAGGGAAACAAAAATCCAGTTGGGACTGAAGTGGTTGGAGCCTGTTGTTTAAATTACAGCCAGTGGGGCAGTCACTGAGACCATGGCTGGGCTGTTTGCACTAGGAGGGTTCTGGATTATTGTGTCATAAAAATAAAATAAAACAAAACAAAATAAAATAATTTTTATAATAAGATAATAAAATCTAACACAGTGCTCATCTGGCTGCATGTAGGAGAGGATGAGTATGGAAGTCCTAGGGACCTTTGGAAATTCTGGGTTGCAAAGTTTCCATGAGGTTTTAAGATTCCCAAGATTTACAAGAGGTTGTAAGATTCCCAAAGGTGCAAGACAAGGCACCATGAACCATCACAGCCTCTTGTGGACAAGGCACTGGTGTCACCACTAATTCAGGGTCAGTGTCGTGCTGCCAAAGCTGCATGGATCTCATGGCAGATAGAGCCAGTGTAAAAAAAAAAGTATAAATAATTTAAAAGTAGAAATAGCTCTTGCTTTGAGTAGGATTTAGTGTTTCTGGAGCCCCACCCCTGATTTTTACTTCGTGGTCATACAGACCTGCCTCCAGCCCTTGGGCCAGACAATGGCTCCTACAAATTCCTGCATGAATCTCTCTGGTATCTCAGAATTCTCCCAGCCCCTGAGTCCTGAGGAGATCACAGACCCCTTTTGTTTCCAGCACTGGATTCTCCATTAAAGCCATGAACACTTACAGCTTGAATGCCAGTTAATGAAACATAACCACACAACTGGAGGAATTCAGCTATCAGAGCAGAGGAGAGAAGGAATAAATCCAGATAAAATAAATCAGGCCTATGTGGCAGTAGGTAAATGACTAAACCAGCAAGGACTAACTGCACGTCAGGCTGTTCTTCCTTTAGTGAAAGGAAGTGTGTGGGGAGGAAATCTCCTTTGGTAACCATAAACACAGAGTAAAAGCACACGCAGGACACCAGGTATTATTCACCAGCTAGAATTGCTTCCTGTCAAAAATGGACAAACAGACCCAAGTCATTAATCTGACTTATCCCTGGGTTTTGTCGAGGAGAGAGGAGCTCAATGTGAGAGGTCAAGAATGAAGAGCTCCAACCCACCCAAGGAAACAGGGAAAACAAGAGCCAGCTTCCAGCCTGGAACTCCTCCAGGATGTCCAGCCTCTCCAGCTCACCAGTGACTCTGTGCTGCACTAGCAAGTGTGACAAAAATACACCCCAAGGTGACACTGCAGTGCTCCTGCAGTGCCTGGCTCTTTGGGTCAGGCCACACAAATGTGTGTGACACAAAAACACCCCAAGGTGACACTGCAGTGCTCCTGCAGTGCCTGGCTCTCTGGGTCAGGTCACACAGCTGACCCCAGCTCCCAGCCCCAAGGGCCAGCCCAGTGCCCAGGGCAGGTTTTTCTGTGGGTTCAGAGGTACAGACCAGCTGCCAGTGCTGGCACGTGGATTTACAGCAGTTTGGGAATACTGGTAACCCAACCCACATACAGTTCTCTCCTTTGTGGGTCTCCATATTTTGGGTAGAATTTAAGAGCATTAGTGATTCAGCCACGCCTTTGTAACTTACGTAATTTGTGTGACAAATGTGCAATTTTTTTCTCTTACCAATTGTGTGTAACATGGCATAGTACTCATCTTCAAATAAGGAACAAGAGCAATGTCACATGTGGTTTTATAAAATGCCAATTTTCCTTTGTCTGATACCAGCCCTCAGAACCCAAACCAACAATCAGCCCAAACTTAATCCTATTTCTGTGTGCTAATCATTAATCCAATTGAATGTTTATAAATACCACAGAGAAAGTAGATTCATTCTTCCATTTTGGTGCTACAGAAAAATAATAAGGTGGCTCCATTTCATTAATTACAAAAACAATTGAAAGAGTGTGTTTTCTGTGTTTTATTACACAGGAGAAATAAACACAAATCCATTCAGAAGACCTGCATATGACAAATAGTTCTGGACTGAAATTTTTTTTGTTGGCATGATCTGACATTCTCAAGGCATTTCAAGAAAAATTCCCCACTGGCCTTGCTTGGCAGGGGCTGATGTCATATTTTGTCCAAGGTGTCCCAACTTCTCCCCTGGTGTCCCCAAGGAACATCAGTGGCCGTGCTGGGGGGTCTGGTGCTGATCCTTTTAATAACCATGCTCGAAGCTGACAGAAATTGGCCAATCTGTATTTTTAATCCAATATGTGTTTTTTAATTAATCTCTAATTTGTTTTCCTCCTAGTGAGTTTTTTTCCAAACTGTTTCCGGTGGTTTCTCTGGGATTTGTGAAATACTGCAAGAAGAACTGAGTGGAGGCTTTTCAGGACAGTTCAGCTCTGTTGGGGTTCTGCAGACACAGCACATGTGGTTCACTTAAAAACAGAGACAAATGCATCAAACACACTTCAGATTAAACACAATTATTCATTTCCCCCTTTCTCCATCTTCACAGCAAACACCTCATCATCTTTCACCAGTATAAGAGCAGCTTTCCCCTAAAAAGTCATGATCCAACAAACATCAGGATGGCTTTGGTGCTGTTTAGTTCAAGGTTAGGAAATGACAGGTGCAGTACCTGATGCAGATCACCTCAGAGAGATATCTGAAAGTGACTATTCCTGCAGCTGCAAAGCCTAATAACAGAGAAATGCTTTCACCAGGAAGGCAAGTGACTCCAAAATAAAAGTAAAATTCAAAATTCATTAAACCCAGGACCAGTTTTTAGGAAGAAAAATAAAAAGAAGACATTGTCTCTACTGTGTGGGTATTGCGCCTGCTCATCCCATTTTTTGAGTGCCATAAAATTGGTTTAAATACAACGTTACAGGTTACATTTCCAAGCTGTGCTTCAGGAAAGGCCTTTTCAGGGTGTCCTCATGGGAAAACCGTGCTGCAGTTTAAGTGGTGACATTTCAGAGAGCAGAGAAGTTGCACAGTATGAAATTGTCTGACTGGGGAAGAGATGAATATGCTATTTATTACAGTAAGTACTAGTTACGTCCAATCACTCAGAATTTACTCCTTAATGCGTGCAAGGGGAATGCAAAGTACTTGGGTTGCAATTAAATGCACCTTGGGCTATTGAAGTGATGAAGAGTAGGAGAAACAAAAGAAATCTTACAAGTGAGCTGTGAGAGGGGCAGAAGGCAGCTCTTAATTTTTTATGACGGGCTTAACAAGGCAGATCAGAAAGCCCAGACACGCTGCAGGCCTCGGGTTCTGAAATAATAAGGCAACGAGCTAAACGTCAGCAAACAGAGTGGTCAATATTATATACAGAAGTTTAACCTCACAATTTCTTCTAGGACTGCAGAGAAGAGGGCAAAGTCCGGTTTTAGGCTGATAACAACCCTTTTCATGCAAAAACTTGACTTCCTTTCTCAGAAAAAAACTGAATGTTTCATTAGTTTGTCTGTTTAAAGGGCAACTCTGTCTGGATAACACCAGGATTCTCTCATGTAAATCTCAGAGGCCAGCAGGGAAGTCTGCACAGAAAGCAAAAGCTGCACAGAGCATGTCAATGGAAGGAAGAACCACTTGAGCAGCATTTCCTGGCTCTTCCAGCTATTTACCCATTTACGAAGGGAAAATAATCACATTTACTGACTTCATCAGCGCAAAGATTACAAGAAGCTCCACTTAGAAGTGTTCAGATCTTCCCAAAAGCCACGTTGGAAGAAATGAAAGTTTCAGGTTTCAGTTTAGATGTGTACATTTGCAAACTTGCAACACTCACAGCCAGTGATTCTCCAGATGTTCGCTCGGTTACAGAAAGTGCAAGACATGCTCGGTCAAGAAAAATAAGCTTGTCTATGGTTCTCCACTCTGCTGCATGGGTATAAAATCCTCAGAACATGAATAAATAACATCACTTCAGGCCTATGCTGAGTCCAGGTAGATGAGTTTTTTCTTTTAGAAAACCTGGTTTACATTGCTTTTAATGACTGTACTGGAATTAATTTCAACTGCTTGCAAAAGAACCCTATCTGTGGATTTCAGAGAAAGCAAAGAGCAGGGAGTGGGACTGCTCAGGTGTCTGTTCCATTCATGTCCTGTTACCTACTTGAATCCTCTACAGACATGGGCAGAGGGCAGGAGGGACAATGTGTTCCTAAACTTTAGTGGTGCTTAGTTTTACACCATCCATAAACCTCTCCCACCCTGTGCCATCTCATGACTACACTGGTGACCCAAGTACAGCATTTGTGATTATTGCACTGGGACTTCCTGAAGAAACAGGAGCAGCATCCCTTAAACCTGTATCTAAACTCCTCCATAAAGATCATATACCTGAATGAATTTAATGGTGCCAAATACTTTCCTTTTTGGCATAACAACACAGTCAAGAACTTGGAGAAATTCACTTTCCGTGCTGTGCTGTATTTCCAGCAGTGGCTAGAATATTACGCATCTTATCTCCACAAATCTTCAGGATAAAAGCTGAAAACAGAAACTGAAACAAAGTCTTTGTACAAAACAGAGGACACAGCCTGATCACAGATTAAAATACAGAAGGGTGATTAAAACCCCAGCAGAAGGTAGAGCTTTTATTCACCACTACATAACAAACTGGAGGCATCCAAGTGCTGCACAGTCGTCAATAATAAATAAGGATGAGAGGTTCAGTTTTCAAGTTGTAGGTAGTACTGAAAGTTTGGCTAATAATTGTGCACCTGTGTACTATAATTACATGTTTCCTCTTAAATTTTAATGCAATTAATTAACATCTGATTAGCATACTTTTATTTAGGGAATGGAAGAACGGTTACATAGTGCTCCATTTGGATTTGGAGAAGGAGCACTTCACTGTGGAGCAGGATTTGTGTTGAACACTCATGGAAAATGCCTGTCTATATCACAAAGGGTTCAAAAAGAAAGCGAGATTTTTAACAGGTGTCACTCCAATGACAACTAGTATCAAGACTTCCATTATTTCTGTCTAATCCCTGAATATACAGTCACAAATTATTCATATACCTGCAGCTATATTCATCAAGCTTCAGAAGCCACTGTTTTCCATCAAGGGTTTGGATTGCTTGGAATAAATTATAAATGTAACAGCCATTAGTTAACAAAGCTCCCCAGCAACGTCACCACCAGCAGCGTTAAAAGAAACTTCACAAAGTTTCGTAATGAGATACAGGGATGAGCATTTCATTACCAACTGAAAAATTGTTGAAGTATAACAGATAAATTTGTCAAGGTTGCACGCCAGAAATAGTCTCCTCATTTATTTATTTAGTTTAGCTGTATTTAATGGTTCCAGTAAAGAGAAGTTGAGTGGCATTTCAAAAGGAGGAGGGATCATTAGGAATAATAAGTTGCACTTCAGAGAGTGGTGAAAGCTTGCATTCAAGCTTAATTTGTAAAAGCATTTAAGAGACTGGATGGTGCTTAGAAACAAAGGCAAAAATACATCAGTGTCCAGAAGCTGAATGCAGTGGAGACAGTCATTTAAAAAGCCCAGCTATTCCTCCTGGCTGAGCTGATGAGCAGAAGAAATACTGCAGTATCCTGCACTCCTGAAACGCTGTAGATCTGCAAACCCAAATGTTTACTTTCTAAAGGATGAAAAGAAAAAGGACTTTATTTGAAAGGCTGTTGAGTAAGTTCAGTAGCACCTCCCACAAAGGACCTCTCTGCTCTTTCCTGTGTACTTCATGTGTTCTGCTTCAGTTTCAGAATTGACAAACAGATGGTGAAAACTGTTGTTCTGTGACAGGTTGCTTCTGCAGTCTTCTTTCTCTCTATGTATTTCTATTTTTTTTTCCCTACAGTATGCTGCTCCTTTCCACTTATTCTGTTCCATTTGTTTAATCGATCAAGGTGAGAAAAGGAATGAAGACAACACATGACCAGGAGTGGTTTGCTGAGAAAAATGTGCCACTGAAGAGAATAATCAAAAAGAAATCGGGTTATATTTTCCAATTTATTGAAATTCCTGGTCATATTTTTTCAAAATATTGAAATTCGTGATCATATTTTTCTCTCTCCTGTAAGTATTCCGAAGGTTTGGCCACTTCTCAGGAAAACTCCCTCATGTGCTGATGAATTTATGGCTGTTTTTTGAAGACTTTGATGCCCAGTGGAATGCAGATACCCTGGAAAATCAGGACTAGAGAGCAGGAGACAGGCACTCTCTCAATCTACCCAGAGTTACTTCCTTGGAAGACTGAATTAATTTTTTCCTCTGTAACAACAAAGATGCAGCGAAAGAAGAGCACATGAAATTTGCTGGAACTCATTCAAGACATGCAGTTCCTTTCCTAGACCATATGCCCTGAAAATCACTCAGGCAACTTTCTCACATGAAACAGGAGTTGAATGAAACCAATCTTTCCTCCAAAGCCATTATGAGGCTAAACACAATATTACTTTAATTTTAGGAATGCATTATGCAATGAGAAAATATTGCTCCATTCCTGCAAAATAGTGTATTTCCAATGTAAGCGTCACTCCTTAAAATAAGAAAAATAAGAATAAAAAAAGACTAGTGCTACAGGAATAATCTTCTATTGATAATTGCGCTCATCCCATAAAATTTCATGAGTAACACTTTTCTCCTTGATTAATATAGCCCCAAAGGCCTGTGTTTCAAATATTATTTCTAATTATTCATGGTTTGTAAATGCAATTACAAATAAAGATGAGAGGGAAGCAGGCTTACAGTTGAATGAATTGGATGGAAACACTGAACTTTAAAGATGTATAGAAATTGAAACGAAGCCTCAAATCTCCAGTCAAACAATTAGATTTTGTCACAGGTAGGATTTTCTCTTTCATGGTAATAAATTTTCTGTAAATAGGTTTACACACATGGCCTTCACTCGCAGTGAACAGAATACAAGATTAACAAGAAAAATGCTGTGAAAAACAGAGGCAAAGGTGCTTATTTTTTATTGACTTTTCCTATTAATTCTGTATGGGATGAGTGCCCACCAGCAACCCACTGAGACCTGGGAGGGTGAAATCCAGACCAGGTCTTGTGTTCCAGCTGCTGCTGGGTGTTTGCACTCCAGCAGGACAGGTCCAGCTTTCCTCTGAGCCTTGGGAAGGCTGACCTGGAACAGAGACTGGGCAGAGCTGGAGAATAAAGTAGAGATTTATTCAAAGGCCTTTAAGGATCCACCTTGGGCAGGACAAGAGCCTGGCCAGGGCTGCACCCAAGGTGGACCCAAAATGGTCACAAAATGGACCCAAAATGGTCACGAGATCTCACACTGAGATAAGTTTTGGTCCATTTGCATCTTGGGGTTTAATTGTCCAATTCCAGCTCCAGGTTGTGAGGTCCCATCCTTCTTGTCCCTCCCTCCAGCCACCCTTGTTTGTGCTCTTGGGCCTGAAAACTTGTCCCAGTTGTCCTTGGTGTGCAGCAGGAAAAGGATTTGTTTTGTGTCCCTGCTGTGTGCAGAGCTGAGTGACACTGACTGTGAGCTCAGAGCTGCACCCCTGGGCAGCACAGAACCTGAAATACATGAAAGCTCAAACTTAAGGCATCACCTCTAGGTGAAGAATTAAAGGTTTACATTGTCACAGCCTGGTCCTTCAGTTTACAGAAAAAACCCTGATGTTAGAGCACAACACACTATTTCAGGCACAGCCCTCTGTGATTGCCAATCCAGAGACACGGTGGTGTGCTCTAACTCATTGGAGGATGGATCAGCATCCAAGATTTTCCTTATTTTCATCTACAAAACATGAGACAAAGAGGGTTTTGCATGGAAAACACATCCAATTTTCCTATATTAGAGAACTGAAAAAAACCTAAAAATAAAGAGTTGTTTTCCTCCAAATCTGACCCCGCCTGTGTCCTCAGACCGTCATAGCTGTAATTTGTGTAATGTGCCTGCGTTTCACATGTTCTTTAAAGTGGGCCAGTTTCTGAAAGTGTCTGTAATCTAGGACTCCCTGTGCAGCTAGTGGCTTGTCAGGATTTAGCCACACATTAACATCATCACACTTCCCTCAGCTTTCAGTGCGGCAAAGAGGAAAAAAAAAAAACAGCCACATGAAGAGTGAAGGCTGGAGGAAGTGCCAGGCAGCATCACCAGAGACACCACGGGGAAATCTGCTGTGTGAGGGTCCTGCCAGCAGAGCACCACAGCAACAGCCACATAAATTCACAACATGGAATGCATTTCAGTTCTGAAGCACAGCCGAAGCCTCAGCTCGTGAGCAACTCCAACAAGTTTTACATCAGAGCGAGTGCATCTGCCTCTGGATCAGCCACAGTTTTGTCAGAACATGACCTGGCCCTGAAATGCACAGAGAGGTTAAAAGAGTACGTGGTGGAGAGGAACACCCAGCCAGCCAACACCTCCACAACTGCCTCTGAACGCCAAACAACGCGCAGCAGAAGCTGGAATATTCCGTGTTTGTCTTTAATCACCAAGCACCACTTTTTAAAAATTTAAATTTATGCCTTTGAGTCAGTTTTTTGTTGCCAAAAGCAACAGGTCTCAACAGATACAGTGTGAAACCTATTGTTTAGGACTGGCACTAACTGTTCTTCCTCCTTCTGTAGCAGCAGGGAGTTTTTCCAGGTATGTGGGAGGCAAGCTGCTCGGAGCCATTATATTGCTTGTTCTCCGCATGATCTCCTTCATTAAATAATCTTTTAATGCAACATTAATAGTAATTGCAAGATTACAGTTCAAAATATTTGATAACATCGCACTGTGCAGTTGCAGAGCCACGGATCTCCTCTCTAAAGCTGGCTGTGGGGGGCAAGCCCACTGTGAGACACCACTGGTCCCTTCAGCTGGGAGTGTTGCAATTCCCTTTATTATTTCTGCTCCAGATCTGGATGTCTCACAGGTGATAAGTGGTACAGCCTAGCAACAGGGAGCTGAAGCAAGGAAAGCAACTGGTTAATTCATTTTTTTTGCTTTGTACTTTGTAAAATACGTGGATGTAGAGGGTTTTTTTTATTGATTCACAAGGTGGAGGGCTCTCAAACACCTATTAGAGATGATATTTATGTACCAGTACCTGCCTTCATCATTTTTGACAGCCCACAGGTATTTCAGAAATTAACATTATTAGCCTATGGTATTTTAAAACATCGTAGGTGTTTTAGAAAATAACACTGTTATTATTATTAACATCAGAATTAACGTTATTCCATTTTAATCCACGTTGAGTCATCTGCTTCTTCTGCATGTTTTTCATACATTAAAAAATTACTATTGAGGAGTGATTTAACATCAGATTCTGCGAAGGATTAACAAAAAATGCTTGAACACACTATTCTCTCTGAGTCAAATATCCTTTCTGCAGGGATTAGAATTGACTTCTTTTGACTTCCTTCAGAAGAAAGAATAAACTGTAAGCCATTGCTTACACCGAATATTTAGGTGTAGTTAAACTCTATTTCTTCCATTCTCTCCCATCTAAGTATCCATCACTGTTCTCAAAATCTGTCACCTACAGAACTCAAAAAAAACCCCAAAAAACCCAAACCAGTCCTTTTCTTCTTTTTCCTGAATATTTGAAGCTTTATGATGATTCTAACTTTGAATATCAGTAGCAGTACTGCTAACAACAAAAAACATTTCCTATCTGCGGAACTAGTCTGAACCAGAGTGAAAAGAAAATGTTATCAGCTCATTGCTTCCTATTTTGCTTTATACAAATTCCTTAACTCTGGAGTCTCAGTTGTCCTTAGGGTGAAAAAAATCAAAAACTTTACAGTCAGGGAGCATGAGAAGATGGAAGGGGCAGACAAAGCAAACCACAATTTTCATTTACAGGGTGTTGAGCAGGGTTCTTGCAAGAGCTTCACAACAGAGCAGAGTCAACCAGCACTGGGGAAAGGCTTAAATCCCAGATTTGAATGACTGATTGCATTAGCCCATGGGAAATATTCAAGAGTCACCAAAAACTCAGGCTGAGGATTACAGCTTGTCTTCTCTACAAATGGGAAGAAACAGTCAGAAACTGCATTAAAACTCCCCCAGTGCCTAAATTGGCTTAATATATCAACTAGTTCAGCATAAATAATTTTTGTTCAAAATAACTAATAGAACTGGAATAACATTTCAAGAGCAGCTTTATCTTGGAGCAAGGTAACCAAAACTCCTTAAACTCAGCAGGCAAAAGTGAGAACAAAAACTCTCCAGAGACCGTAATTTGTTCTGGATGGACACTGTTGCTGCCTTTCATTTCTGTGAGGCTTTTCAGTCTTAAATTCTGGAAGAAAAAAAGGAGATTTTTAGAAGCCATTTCCTGATAGGGACTATTTGTGATCACTTTCTCTCAGCAGGACAAAGCTGCTCTTTCACCACTCACATAACCTCCCACTTACCTGCAGCAGGCTTTCACAAGAATAGCTGAACTATGGCTTTGTTTTCTCATTCCCTGTCTTGAAATAAAAACAGGTGAAAACAGGTATGTCCCAAATTTTCAGGAAAGGGGGGATTTGGCAGTGTAGCCAGACTCTCCTTATACATAAATATATATCTCAACACTCATGGTTAGCATAAAGAAACCTGCAACATGTGGGAGCATAGACACAGGCTGACATGGGCAAGGCATCCCCAACCCAAGAGATTTTTGGTGCTGGAAAGAATGTGAAAAAGCCAAAACCACAGGTATTTGTTCAGCATGGAATTACCTGCCAAAATTGGATCAGAGCAAGCAGTTCCATGAACCAGGCGGAAGTGTTATTAGTGTAAGGGCTCTGCCAATACGGAATGGATTTTTTATCCATAGAGCAGAGTAGGCAGCTCAGTGAAGATGCAGAGGTCCAAACTCCAACCTCTGCCCCATGACGAAGCCTGACCCCTGTCAACGTGGCCATATTAAAGTTTTTCACCCCTCAGACTGTGAGGTGAGCGCCCCTTCACCCTCCCTGAGCTGTTGCTGACCATAAACTCACCGTGCCAACACACATTGCCCCTGCTAGTCCATAAACACCAAATATTGCCAGGCATGGGCAGGTTGTTAATATTTGCATGGCAGGTGAAGACATTCCAATAATTGGCTTAGTGAGTTGCAGGCACAGGCAAAGAAATGTTATCGCTGCCATTAATATTGCCGTGAAATGACATAATTTCAATAAAAACCTGAAATAACTGAAAAATGAACAGCAAGGTTCATTACTAAAAGAAAAAAAAGAGAATTAAAATCAGAAGTAGCCAACCACCCATATCCCAGGGAACTTGTAATAACAGTGTTTTCTGCAGGACATATTAGTTAGAAATCCAGGAAAAAAAAAAAAAAAAAGTAAAATATTTTATAATTTATATGGTATATACATACCGCTGAGTATGAGGAATTCTTTCTGCATGAAAAGCCAGCAAGTGGCACCTCATTAAACAGGACCTAGACTTAATCTAACTTGGAACAGATAAAAAAGAAAGGATTCATATGAAGCTATACTGCCTGGGGGTTTAATCTCAAAGCTTTCGAGTATAATGAATGAATTAAGTAGGGCAAGTGATTAACAACAAAGAAGCGATCACATAATAAAAACAGAAATAGTACTGAATGTAGAGCAATGTTTCCATTGTTTATGGACAAGATCCTGCTGCGCTGTTTTTATTGTTTTAACTCTTAAAGAATAGGCAAGCTACATGGCAGCACATGTTCCCCAGGTTTGGGTGGAAGGACGTGGGAAAAAGCCACGAGCGGGATACCTAATGGTGCATAAAGAAGGGGCTGTTTGGATATCAATATTTGGATCATTATGAGGATAAAACCAGTCTGCAGGACTCGCCAGTGCCTTAGAACACATTTCCCCTAATGATGCAGGAATGGGATAAACACCATCAGAGTGATGATGCTTTGTGTTCTGCGGGGTGCTGCAGCTGGTTCGCCCATCAGCAGGAGCAGCGGGAGGCACGGGGAGAACAACGTGTCAGAGCTCAGAGTCTGCACCTCAGGCAGCACAGGGGGGCTGCCAGGGCTGAGGCAGGGCTGCCTTACCTCCCAAACTCCCTGACTCAGCCAGGGACAAGCACACACACATCACAGGGCTGTGCTGGGGCTTGTGTTTAAAGGCTGGCCTAACCCAAATTAACCTGACTGCCGCTTAACGCAAGCCAATCCTCATCAGGGTGGATGTGAGGCCCAAAGCAGTGCCCACCTCCCCTCAGCTACAGCCCAAGGTAAATCATGGGGCACTGTGGACTCTCCAGGCTGTCAGTCCTACTCAGTTACCCGGACTGCTCCTCTCTGGACAGTTCCTTGCGTTGCTTTCTTTACCCCTGCTCTGGCACTATAAAGGCACTGGCACTTCTCAGTCCTTCCTAAAATATTGCACTGATAGCAGATCACATCCTGGAGGGATATCCTGGAGGAAACCCCCTGAGCAGAGGTCAGGATGACTCAGGGTGAAGAGTAAGAAAACTCTCCCTGGCACAGCAAACCCCAAAGCCATCCCACGTGACATGAAGGACCAATATCCCATTTATTGCCACAGGTAACAGCTCCTGAGTGAGCAGGCAGCACTCAGTCAGGATTTTGCCACCCTCCTTTATCCACACAGGCCTTTAGCAACATTTTTTGAAGCAATAGTTGGCTTAATAGTTTTTAATAGTTTTTTCCTGGGCCATAAGTCCTTCTTCATAGCATGTGCTGAGCAATATAACAACTTCAGTTCTCACACAACAGAGACGAAGCAGTGGCCAGCAGAGATGGAGGCTTGAGATCTTTTACATGCCAAAGTGAACTTGAGAATGCACAACCACCAAACTGATGCGTCTCCTTCCACTAAATGAATGCACCAGTCCAAATAATTCTTCAGGGTCTAACAAGTATCACATGAATTGCACACAATCCTTCTCTCATGGTATTGAGTGACAAGAAAGAATATGTTTTTCGGTGTTTTTTCTTCTGCTGCCTTCACAAGCAAATCTAGTGTATACTGAGTTATGTCTAACAGAGGGAAATAAACACCAGCAGCTTGAATTTTGAGATTTCAAGACAGAGATCGCTCGGGAAAAAACCCACATTTTCTCAAGGCACTTGATTGGCTCATAAATTTTGCTTTCCATTCACTAAAGCTTTCAGGCAAGAGAATGAGAGGATAAAGGCTGTAATTGATGGTACAATGCCCACAAGCCTCAACAGATGTGATCCCTCGTAATGAAGCATGTGGGCCTAATTTGGCATTACTTACTACCAGGAGGATCTTATGCAGGGTATCTTTCTAAATCTATGTTTGGTTGGCACCTGTGCCTTGTTGAAACTGGCATAGCACCTTCTGAGCGGGCACAATGCCACTCTAGCAGATGGGCAAGGGAGCAGAGAGATGCCAGAGAGCCAGTTCTGCATTTGCAACAAGCTAAAAGTAGCAAGGTCTGAGGTCTCATCACAGGACAGCTGAGGTGGGAAGACACCCCGGGAGATGAGCCAGTCCCACCCACTGTTCAGAGTGGGATCAGGCTGAGTCCAGTTGGGTTTTGAGTATCTGCAAGGATGGAGACTCTGCAGATTCTCTGAGCAATCTGTTCTGCGTGTCTGACCGCCCCCACAATAATAAAAAAGGTTTTGCTTATGTTAAAGTGGAATATCCTGTATTTCTGTTTGTGCCCATTGCCTCTTGTCCTGTCACTGTGATGCCTTGGGAAGGCTGAGTTGGAACAGAGACTGGACAGAGCCAGAGAATAAAGTAGAGATTTATTGAAAGGCCTTTAAGGATCCACCTTGGGCAGGACAAGAGCCTGGCCAGGGCTACACCCAAGGTGGGCCCAAAATGGTCACAAAATGGACTCAAAATGGTCACAAAATGGACCCAAAATGGTCACAAAATGGCTGACCAGCCAGGAGATCTTACATTGTTATAAGTTTTGGTCCATTTGCATATTGGGGTTTAATTGCAATGGCACCTCCCCCCACAGTGCCCATGTGGGAAAAGAAATACCAGATAGGAACAGAATTTTTATGCTATATATGAATTTATACCAATGCACAATAACTTTGCTGTGTTTAGCAGAGTGATGCAAGACGTGGACCCAGTCCTCATTCTCATGTTACTGCTCACCTTCATGAATATGTGAACAGAGAGCACCAGATTTGACTCTCTTTCCTTGTGTCAGTGTTTGCTTTGGTCACAGTTACAAGCACCTGCTGAAGCAGAGACAAGACCACTGGAGTTCATTCCATCATCTTTGGATTATTTGCTGTGTTTTGTTTTCTTTTTCTTAACTAGTCCATTGTACAAAAGATGCTCTTCTAACTGAAATTCATCACCTGAAGGAGGAAACAATGAATCCTGGGTGAAAAATGTTTTTGTGAATAGTGTTTTTATAAAACATTTTTTTATTTGTGCCAGTGGCACAAATTACAAAAACCTCATGGACTGAAGTGCCCCTGCATTTTAAAGTGTGCTGAGTGATTTGTGTGATGCTCATTGCGCTGAGGTTGAAAACATTATTAACATCTTTGCTCTAAACCTAGCAGACCAATTTATTCTAACTGGCACTAATAAAAAAAGTATCATTAGCAAACAAGGGTCAGTGGAAAGCACAGCACAGAGAACAGGCAGAGGAATAACAGATAGTTCAAGAAAAAGGATTAAATCTACTTCAAGCTGACACTGTACAAGTGGCTCATCAGAACATTATTCTACCAAATGATACACCACAATCATAGTCATCTATTATGCTCAGCATTAAGGCAAAATAGTACTTCAAGAAAGTGATGCAGAAAAAAATGTATTAGCTTCTTGGATCATCTCTAATGACACCAAGTTTAAAGTATGATATTTGGTGCTCATCTTCTTATCTACTAAAAATATTCCCATACCAATTAAACTTGCAAATTTTGAATCTGTATTTTGATTTATTACGATTTTTATATTCAAGAGTCCAATTATTACCACTCATTTTCAGCATGATAAGTTAATTTGGCTGCCTTTGCCCTCATGTCTTTAGTTATTTATGTTTAAAACCAACTTGCAATGTTGATAATTCCTGAAAGACAGAGGTTACAGGGAACTTTGCTATTGTGCTGTCATGGTCTTTCCTGTTGCATCCAAGTCTTTCAGAACCTTCAGTGGCTTTTAAGCCTCTCACTGTGCCATAAAGGAAAAGATAAACCCCTTCCCAATTAAACATACACAGACTCACACAACATTGGGAGATCAAAGAGAAGAAAAGGTTGAACATTCTGCAAGAAGTCCTTGGACAGCCTGGGAGCAGAACCCAAGCTGGCTGTGTCTCAACACTCTGCACCATTTCTTCCTCCAGACCTCCACGAAATCCCCAGCTCATCTTCCCATTTACCTTTGGTTTTCACACTGCAAAACCACGAAAATTCTAAACTGTTGGGATTTCTAGCCTTTTACAGACTTTTAAAACTATTTCACACAAAGAAGCCCAAACTGCCTCCAAGGACGGGATCCAAAGACATTATCAGCATTAATTTTATCAAATGAAGGGTTTTATGTGGAGTATCTGGGAGGAAGCGAAGCTCTTGCAGATGGTATCGAATAAATGAACATTCAAGCACAATAAGGAATATTGAATGAGCCTGATTTTCCTGTACAGGTGCAGAAGTAAAATATAAGATGCTGTTTTTCACTCTTCATGTAGCACAAGTGTATTTAGCCCATTCTTGCACACTTTTGTGCACTAATATTTGTTACTGAGCACAGTCCTTGAAAGGGTTTGGCTTAACACCCCAAACCTTTGGATAATGTTTCAGAAGGAAATAAATACAGTGAAGACAGAATGTGTAAGAGTTATAAGGCATCAGCAGTCTACAACAAGCACTACAAAGCCAGAGAGAGACAGCAACATTTTTGAAAATAGCAGATCTCCATTAGGATAATCAATTTAAACTCTATGATAATTGTACAAATTATGGCAATTTCAGCCTCTGACTCGGTGTTGTAAACACCCTTTGAATGCTATGAAATGGAGAGAAAGTCACTGAATTTAATCCACGGAGAGAAAAATTTCTGCCCTTACAATATTTGGCAAAAATCTGGTACTGGATAAAAACAGGATGTGAGACTTGAGCGTGGCTAAGGCAGAGGTAATGCTGGTTGGCAGAGGAAAGTGTTTTGAAGAATTGGCAAGGTCTAAGAGCACTCCCTTGGCTGAGAGCATCTGCTAAGCCATGGCAAAAGCACTTTATAATCTCAGAGTTGCACTCTGCCTTGCTTCAGGCCTCCAGGGAGCAAAAAGAATCCATCAGCCACTGCTCTGTCTATAATCCACGTTATATCTTTGCCCCTCAGATTCAACCCCTGCCCACTTTACCTGTTGCCATTTTTGCTTTAAACTGGACTTGTAGCTCTTGGCTGTGGTTCAGTCCTACCAGTGGGCTTTGGCAGGAGCGTGCCAGTGCAGCTCCCTGGGAACAAGGCATCCAGCTGAGCACAGAGCTACACCTGCCTTCCCTCCTCCCCACCCCTGCACCCAGCAAAGCAACATTTGCACCACTGTTCCCGACCAAGAAACAAAACCCAGCAGAAGAACAACAAAAACAAGCAGCTGAGTGGCTTTGGGTCCCTTTGAAGTTCACACCCAGGCACACTCAGGCCTGCAGCAGGGTGCTCTGGCTCCTGGGGGAGCTTCCTCTTCCTCTTCCTCTTCCTCTTCCTCTTCCTCTTCCTCTTCCTCTTCCTCTTCCTCTTCCTCTTCCTCTTCCTCTTCCTCTTCCCCTTCCCCTTCCCCTTCCCCTTCCTCTTCCTCTTCCCTCCCCTTCCCCTTTTTCTCTCTCTCAGCCTTCCTTGCCCTGACCCATGGATCTGCTGTCTCCACTTCTGGAAAATCTTGGACATAAATGTTTACCCCTTGCCAGGTTCACAGCTTCGAGGAGAACTTGCCCCCTTCATTCACTCCCACCCTCAGACTCCCAACACTCGGTGCAGGCTGTGCAGAGGATACCACATCATAGCAGGTATTTAGTAAAAATACATATATTTCAGGCGAAGTATGCATGCCTCAAATAATTTTGACCTAGATAGAAGCTGCTTTTATTAAGTTGCCACATCTATTACCAAGGAGAATGAGTCAAGTAGGCTATAGTATTCCATGGGTTTCTTTTTACAAGCTCTGCTCTTAAAGGGGAACTTTTGAAACATTGTTCTCGCTCATCAAAGAAGATGAGAAAGAATAGGATTAAGGTGAAGAGAAGGATTTCTTTGAATAGGGAAGATATAATTACACATTTTCCATGACACATGCTGAAAAATGTAATATTGGATAATGCAAGTAACCTCAAATTTTTCATTGTATTTTAATAGAGAGCTCTCTTTTAAGGTTTTTGTATTATATACAGCATATAGTTATAGGTATAGACACTTCTCTCACATAAAAGAGATTGAAAAGGAATCAAACAAGAATAAACTCTTCCGCCCTAACCACTAAGGAAGCGTGATAAAGAAGGACAGTATCAGATTAGCTACAAAATTTCCATCTCATTGTTTCCTGAAAAATAAAATTTTATAATGAACATACTCCATACAAGCTGTGCAGAGCAAGTATCTCTTCCAAAAAACGCACAGAGCAGTAGTAAAAAATCAAGCGTGGACTCCACGACATCTGTTGTGGCATTGTTATCAAATGCCATCTTTTTTACCCAAATCTGTAACAGTCCCTACTTTTCTTTTTTTTTTTTTTTTTTTCTGTGTGTGGAAATATTAGTTTGTATGCTGCATCTAAAAGCTGGCACACGAGGCCCGACAGATGCTTTGGTTTTACCTCATCTTCAACTTCCTTGGCTCCTCATTGCACCAGCTACAGCTCGGCAAATTATTCCTCTGCTTTGGAAAGGCGACAAAATGCCATCTGTCTCTGCATGGTTATCAAAACTAATACTGCAACGTGGAAAAAAAAAAAAAACAAAAACCAACCAAAAAATACAACTCTGATCTGAAATTGTACCTGGCAACTGCACGGGGAGGTGGAGTGCCCTGTTAGATTCCTCTCAGACACGTTTTTTCTGTTCGTGGACACCCACCTGTCCCACTGTGCGCCCGGCCACAGGAACAGCCAGTCCCTGACCTTTCCTGCTTGGAGCTGTTCCTCGTGCCATTGACATTGACTGACACTAATTATGGCTCAGAATGCAAAATGAGGTAGCTCCTCACCAACTGAGGCTCCAAGGTCACTGTGATTAGAGCACGAGCGGCTTTTTGGTTTTCCTTATAAAAATGAGCGGCTGGGTGCACGGAGGAGAGAGGTGGAAAGGTCAAGGGAAGAGAAAGAGCAAGATTACATCAGTGTGGTTCAGCATGTAATCACGTTGGTCCAACAGCTACAAGATTCATCACTAAAGCTTTAGGGAAGGGCAAACATGAGCATGGTGTCATTAGATAAAACAGAAAAGAACCAAAAGGCATGAAATGGCCTGACAGTCCTGCCCTTAAGCTGACAGAGAAGTCACCCTCAGAGCTCCTCTTCCTTTCTAAATACCACGATAATTTCTCCACCAGCTGGTGAAGTACAGCCCAGAATTAATACCTTGTGCAGACACAAAGCTGGCTTTTGTGCACTGCAGAAATGCTCTCATGCCACCTCCAGGGTTAGCTCCAGCCAAACACGTGCTAGAGACAAAACTGAAGTGAGGATCACGTGGAGCAGCAAAGGAGAGGTGATAAAAATCCAGTTTAGTAGACACTGTCCTCTTTTGTGGAGCTTCTGAGCTGCACACTGATCAAAATGAGAGCAGAGCAGTTCTCCTCCTCCTCCTGATCATTCCCTAGAGCTTGTGGTCAGAGAGAGGACACGAGGTCTGCAGCAAAACCATGTAATATTTTGTTGCAAAGGGAAGAGGTGAGGGTTGCACAAAGGAGTCCACTGCTCTGTGTCTGTATTCAGCAAAATGAGCATCAGATCCTGTCACACTCCAAGACCAAAAGACTGCTCCTAGATTCTCTCTGGTTAAGAAACCATCCCCTGGCCAACCTTAGCCATGCAACTGAGGAAATAAACTCAGAGCAGATTGCACAGAACATACAACCCTAATTCTTATTTCATGTTTAAAACACTACAGAAAGAGCATTTCCATCCTCTCCTTCCTCTACCATCTGAGATACATTGAATTGAATATTAATTATTTCTCAAATTGCATAAATGTATTAATATTCAATATGAGAAAGACTGACCCCCAAATCTCATCCCTTATGTATTTTCAGGCTGAAGTTATTCCTGTCTTGCACTGATGTATGGTAACCATACAGTTCACTCCTGATGCAAATATGGGGTTTTTTAAAGCTATCCAAGGCAGGAAAACACTTTTGAGGAAAAAAAAATTCTTCAGATAAACCACTTTATTTTTGTTGTTTGTTTTTTTAATTCAACAAAATCAACATCATGAGCTTCTACTGCTTTGCTCTATCCTGACCACTTCTTTATATCTAAAGATGAGGTCTGTGCAGATGACACGCCACCTTCCATGCAGTTCTGGCAGTGGTTACTGGAGGTTCCTTACAGGGATCCATTGTGTGCTGCAGTGAGCAGTCCTACGGCCTGGAGAACGATGTCCCTTTGAGCTGTGCTCTGCTACCCCTAATGCAGGACTGAGAAATGATTATACCCCACTGGAACCCCTGTCTGCAGCGTGTCTGCATCGCCCATCAGTCACATTCACACCTCATCTAAATGGGTGGAAAAGAACAGAAGGATGGAGAAGGCTCAGAGCTTCCTCTCTTCCTTCAAGGCTCCCTTTTTTTCCCTTCTATACAACGTTCTCCTTTGTGTTCTTGGCTGCGCTGTATTATCATGAGCTCCTTGGGAAAAGACCCCCTTCTCTCTATCTACAGAGAAATCATTAAAAAACAGTAATGTCTTGGCTTCACTATGCAGTTAGTTTCTCCTTGTATGTTCTTGCTCCCAGCAGTGTTAAGTCCATGTGTAGCTCTTATTCACAGGAAATCCTTTTAGTCTTACAATGAGGTCTTTGTAGCAAGTCTTTGGTGTTATTCTTCTGTATTTGCAAGGACTCTTGAATACCGAGCTGCCTGGGACACAGTATCTAGGGGAATAACTAATATAGGCGAAACGTAAACTAATTTTGGGGAACAAAAGCAGCCTTCAAGCTATATGCAAAGTTACTAAAAGCTGTTTTCTTCAACGAGGGTGAGTGGAAGTGACAATTCTTTTGCACTTAATGAGCCAGAGTAGCAGAGATTAGAGAAACCCTCTAAATTATTTGGCTGTTGAATAAAAATCCAATTTAAATCTAGTGGAAAGTACGAGCTTTGGTTCAGCTGTAGAATCAGGGTGCATAGGCAAAGAAAATAAGCAGCCTTTTTAGATCCAGTCCCTAAACTAGTAACAGTTTATTATACAAAAGCCAAGCGCAGATAATGGGAGGAAAGGAATATGTGAAGAATGAAGAAAAAAAGAAATCCGTGGGAGACCAAGAGGTTTGCTCAATGTTATTAACTATTCTATGCAAAACAGTAGCCTTTCTAGAGAAACTGATATGCCTTGGGCCAGGGCCTCAGGGGAGACAGCAGCGCACGGGAAGGCCAGCACGGCAGCACCTGATGACATTTCTGCTTACTGCTGTGCCCACTGAAACATTTCAAGCAGCTGAAAGATGCTCTGTGAGGACTTGGGATAAAATCTGCCCTGCAAGGGAGTGAAACCAGCAGAACAGCAATAGAAGAGCTAAGGAAAGGTTTGAAAGGTCTACAGTGTGAACTTCTGTCAAGTATCCTCAGACTTTTTCGTGTTGGAAAGTCCCACTTCTGCATCAGCCAGGGAAAACTTCTTTTCTTGTTTTGTTCACAAGAAAGAACCATAATTTGGCAGTGGGCCATTGCAAACAACAAACACCAGCAGAACCTCGCCAGTTTCCATAGTGGTTACACATCTTGGAGCCCATCCTTTCCTCTTTACTTTGCCTGTCTCTGCAGGCTGCAAGGATTTTCTACTGTGTTGATGACCACACATGTCAGCTCAGTGAAACGGAATTAAAAGCTGCGTGCATGAATAGATACTGACTTTTGGCCTTCTTGAAAACTGTGACTCCCTAAACGACAGTTTAGCCTCAAAAAAATGAAATAAATATAAGCTCTTTTCTTAGCACAGTGAACAAAAATAATATGTGCAACCTTCCCAAAGAGTGCTGCGACTGTTTGTCTAGCAGAGCTGAATTCAACTGGTTTCCTGTGGATTTGTCATCTTAGACAGACACAGTCTTTAACTAAAACAGTCTCGTGGAGGAATGGGGCATTCACATGCCTCTTCTTTTTGGAAAAGGTGTCATTGAATTAAGATCCTGCCTTAAGTGGGATAATCATCATGGTCTCCTTCACCATATACTCCCATTAAACTTGTAACCATGTCTCACGGAGCTCGCTGATTTTCTATTCTGTTTCATTACAATAATCAATACAACCAGCTAATAGAAGTGGGATAAAAGGGTAATTCTATCTCACGGTCACATCACCTCATTTCTGAGACAAATAAGGCTCCAAAAATCATAAACCCCACAACAAACTAAGGGGGTGAAGTTAGCTCACGCCACAACTGATGAGGCTTCAAAAGACAGCTGAGCTAATCTAATGCCCAGATGAGCCCACAACACCCTCTAGCTCATTATTAAATACAAATCTATTGAGCACATCTCTGCATTCAGCCCTCAGAAGATAGGTCTTTATGGTGACTGTAAAACTCTCATTAGGCTACTGGGATTATCTCTTCCCTTTATCTTATTTGTTTGGCTCTATAAATGCTGAAGAAAAGACATGATGAATCAATGAGTGATTCAGATTTTGCCTTCAGTCTTTATCATCAGGCATTTATCTACTTTTTGTCCCTGGAGTTTTTTTATCCTGCAGCAAATTTATTGTGGTGCCTCTGAGTGATTTTTTTTTTTCCCTCTTCCTTCCCCTCCCTTGCCCCAATACTCCATTGATTTTCTCATTTTTACAAATAAGCATAGCAATAAATAAAATTACAAAAGCTCAGGACAGAATCGTAGCTGAATAAATACACTCATCAAGAATAAAAAATTGTTGGCTAGACTGGGAAAATTACAGCTCCCTCATGTACGTTCTTTATTATGAAGTCAAAACGCAATTAGTAAAACAGAAGAATCTCGGAGTCAGGCTTTTATTTCCCATTTTGCTACTGATGCACTGTGGTCACAGGTGGTGTATTTTAAAGTAATTGGGCAACATCACCCAAGGTGGGGTTGAAATAGAAACGTTCTAACTCCACTGGCAGCACAGCTGGACAAGGAGGTCACTTTGTCACCCTTGTGTCACCATCACAGCTCTGTGCAAAAACCAGTGTCATGGACACTCACCTCTCAGCCTGGCTGGGAGATGTCTAAATGGAACGTTGGCCAGCTGGTTTTTGACTTCTTGCCTTGAAAAATCAAGTTACAGACTGAAGGAGGACATGGAGCACATAGAGGAACGATGGATCAATACCTTTCTGAATATTCTGCACATTTTAGGATACTGAATTCTTCTTCCAAAGTGTTACACAATTATTTTGTGGCCTTGGGCATTTAGGTGTGATGGAAGGGCTGTTTTGCAGAGTAAGAGAAGATCCGGCTCAATATTCTCTATTAGGTTTCTGTTTTCTACAGATGGATTTATATTAGCACAAACGGTCTCCTAATACTTGAAAGGAAACATAAGGCAACAAATATATAATAAATGTTTCCTGCAAGAAACCGATCAGATAAATTTCACAGCCGGTTAAAGTGCTGCACACCTTATTTGCTTAGAAAGTCACTGACCTTATTTGCTTAGAAAGGTTTGAAGATTTATCCTTTTGGAAACAAAAAAAAAACCCAAAAAACCCACCTGTCATTCTGCTAACTCTGAAAACTAGTTATGAGAAATGTTTTCAAGTATCTAATGCGTCACCTGTTGTTTTTTTGTGCATGAAGAGACAGAAAAGTTGATTTTAAAAGTGCCGACATCCCCTTTTTCCCGGGCCGCGGTTCAGCACCTCGGCCAGCTCCACACACGGCGGAGCTTAAAACAAGCGAGACTTTCCCCAAAATTAAAAATCACCACAAAATTTAACTTAGGTCCTAAGAACAGACCATATATATGATCTGTTTTTATTTATATGATAATAAAATAATAAAAAAAAAATCCTCTTGGAATGCCTCTCAATCGTCCCATCCCGTTGTCAGTAATTAAATCCAATTAAAGCCACCAGCGCTGCCCTCACAAGCGTCCCTGCAAGGGGCACGGGCCAGGCTGGAGGAAAGGGAGGAGGATGAGGATAATTGTGCCCCGCTCCCGCGTGTTCAGCCTCTGCACAGCTGCTTTCAGCTGTGGCCTTGCTCAGGAAACACATTTTTCATTCCTGTCATGAGACACGTTTGGAAAAACTAGAATACCGAACAACGCAGGTGAAAAATGAGCCACAAAGAGAAAGAAACATCAGGGAGGCAAAACTGAAGGGAAATATAAAATGAAAGTTAATACTTGATTTTTTTTTTTTTTCCTGCTTGTCACTCTAACGGAAGAACCACAATAGAGTTTGTTTGTGCCTTTTTTTTAGAGGAAGTAACAGTAGGATATAGGGACAAACCACGAGACAGCTGGAGGCAAAATGCCCTAGAACATCATTGCAAGATGGACTTGATGAAAAGAAAAAAAAAATAAAATCTATAATCTCGGTGGAAAAGAGGGTGAGCTGTGGTTGAGAAATTAATTGTGCTGGACAGCACAACTAGTAAATGAAAGCTCCATATGGATCAGGTTGACACTAAAATAGGCTGGAACAGAGTCTGGCAAGTTGACTAAGCTAAGCACGACTCCCTAGAAAAATATTACAAAAAAACCCAAAACCAAAACCAAAACATTTGAGGGAAAAAAAAAGAAAAAAAATCAGTAGAAGGATAAGTAAATCTGGAGAATGTGGAGGCTGTGGGGTGTGGTGGCGATTTCCACCCCTGGTGTAAGAAACCAGCCCAGGAATTACATAAATGCAAGGGGAATTCATTTTGCATAAAAGCCACCTGAAACCTAAATGTTGAAAGAGCTCCAGAGGAGATTAATATTGCAGGAGCTGCTCATGCAAAGCTGTGTGGGATGATGACAGAAACAACACCGTCAGTGACCTCATCTAGCATCAAAGGAGCTGCCTCTGGCACAGGAAATAAAGCAATTGCTTCTGAACACAGGCCTCATTTGCTCCTGATAAATCTTAATGAGATGAGCAGACCCGGGGAACTTAATGCTATGCTCAAATCAGGACACCTATCTCCACATCTACATTTCAGGAAAGTTAATAGACTTGATATTTACTGCTGTAAAAAACACACTTGATTTAAGCGTGCTGCATCTGGCAGGAAAACGTTGGTAGGGCTAAAGCAGTCACTTGTAGAGTCTAGAGAGCAAATGTCACTTATTTTATAGCCCAGGCATAGAGGAATTTTACTTCTTCACGGTTGTCCAATTGCCAAAGAAGAATTAAACATTATGTCGCTAATATCTAAATTCTGTCTTTTAATTCAGTGAGGTCTTTAATTTGCTTGACAGATTTGTGTCTTTGCAAAGATGGCTCACTGTATGGCACAGAAACCTGCACCAAGAATTTCCAGGCATTTGCCCCCAGAAAAGGAGAATGGCAAAAAGTTAAAAGCAAAGGAGGTCATTTGGAAGGTTAAAACAAAAAAAAAAACATGCAGAATTTTGTCAGTACAGAAGAAAGGCAATCCAATCCAGCTTTGATTAAAGCTTTCAGCAAAGACTATTCTGTACATATTCCACCTTCAAGGCAAAAAATAAAGTTCTTCGCTTCAATCAGCGACACAGGGTAAGTTGAAATAAATTTAATTAATTGGAGGAATTTGAAAAGGTCATTTAAAAATCACCACAAAGCAGATGGCCTCACCTGGGCCTAATCCTGCCTGCATGGAAAGCAGTGCTGTTCCTAAGCTGCCTCAGCCCTCAAAAAGAAAAAAGGTGTGATTAAGGAGTGTCACAATATGTGCTGGCAGGTCAAAACAGATTACAACCAGAGCTAAGTTTGAACCCCAGATCCCTTCTCTAGATGGGTACAAAACTGTATTCAGCACAGGAGCAGCTGAGAACTGATAAAACAGAGTCCCTTTCCATTAAAAAACCTTCCAAATCTGTGAGAGTAAAACATGCTCAGTCATGTATGAGTAATAAACACTCTGCTTCTCTATTTCTTCAAGAATCTTTCCTGATTTACTTGCACGTCGACCTGGGAAAAACATGAGAAACCTTTCCAGCACACCTGTTCCAGTGGTGCAAAGGGACACAGAGAACAGCAAAACTCAGCCTTTTCCTCCATACCAAGAAGAAAATACTCCGGTGAAGGTGTTACAGCTGCTCACAGTGCTTGGTCCCACACATCCAAGTCTGAAAAAGAAACCAGGAGATCAGTAACTTCCATTTATTCAGCTCTTCATACTGCCAGGGGACCTGAGCTTTTGCTCATCATTATGGTGTGCTTGCAAGGGGAGCACATGGACTGGGACCTCCCCCCTCCCCGTCTTCTCTCCTGGACACTTGTAAATATAAAGACATTAAATATAAAAATATAAATCTCCTCTTATGTTCTGTATTTGGTATTGCCTTAAATGATCTATTTCTTTGGGAATGGTTAGTTTCTTATTTTCCTCTGTAGGAAGCCACATGGGCTGTGTTCCAGGCTCAATAACAAATTTACTCCTAAGAACAGAACCAGCAGTTTTTTTCCTGGCAAGATGACTTCTTAATGTGAGGAAAGGACTGTGAGCTGAGTCAGAGCTTGTCGCCTCTGTGCCACTGCCTCTGTTGTAAACTTCACCAAATCCATTAATCTCACTGGATTCTCAGTTTCCCTTTTTTTTTTTTTTTTTTTTGGTGAAAAGCTTTCTTGCCTCTGGGGGACATTGGGAAGACAAATTCATTAATCTCTGCAAATTGCTGAGAGATCTGCTTATCACTGGTTTGGGAAAAGGATCTCCATGAGAGTACATCCACAAGAATGGGAAGAGCTTTGTTTGGTTTGGATCCCACATAAAGAATCTGACTTAATGATAGTGATGAGCACCTCTAGTGGAACAGAGGAAGCTGCAGGAGGGAAATACCTGCTGAGCTGACCCAGAAAGAGTTAAATGCCTAATGGAAAAATCCCTGTGGACTTGAACTTAACGTGCAGTGACAATGAGGAAATCCATCTGGATGGAAAGCTGCAAGAAATACAAGGCATCAAGAAAGGCAGCATTCATGCTTTTTGTGACTTAGGAGTTATTGTATCCAGCGTTTATCATGATACCTTAGATAGCACATAATTGTTCTCCAAAGGGTTCTCCACAGAGCTCGCATAATGGAGCAGGTTTCAAAAATGCTCAGTGCAAAGAGAGGAAGGTGTCTCATGACAAACATAAATGTTCCTTGTATTTCAAAAAAAACTCCAAAAAAACAGTTTCAGTAACTGAAATGAATTCTTCACACTGGTAACAGGCATGTGAACAGGCCAGATTGTATTTAAGTTCACGGAGATAATCAGGGCTCTCATCTTGCCTGTTTTTAAATCCAGGGTGCTGCTCAGAGATTTGCAGACAGCCATGTCCAGCAGGAGCTCAGCAGGGTCAGCCACAGCTCATTTGTGGAAGAGCTGGGACTTAACAGCAGATGAGCTAAGAACCCAAAGCAAATTAATAAAACCAGTATGGAGCCAGGTCAAGAACAGAGAAGACAAGCAAGAAGTTCGTTTCACTTGCAAACATGTTTTTTGGCCGTTGATTTTGTACCTCTGTGGTTTTGGGAACAAAAAGGACCATTCCTTCTTTGCTTGCTTCCAGAATGCTCCTGTTTGCATGGAAGGAGATGGGATAGCCATCAAACTATCACCCAGACCCAGCAGAGCACACTTTTTGTAAGGAGAAAAATAAGAGGCTAAATGAGCACAACTCAATGAGAGCGGAGAAATTCAAATGACATTGCAGGCAATGGAAAACAACTCCACTAAATAGATATTCATACCAAGGTGATGCACTGATTATGAGGCAAGCTCAGGAGGGTTCAGCTGGACACACTGGAGGACTTTGGCAAGTCATTTAGTCAGCATTGTCCTCACCTGTCTGAGGGGAAAACAATTTCCTAGTCTTTCAAAGACGCAGTGAACTACCCGACTTATAAGTTGATACTTGACATGCTCCGAAACCCTGCAATGTGCTTATTACCATACCCTTTAATCAGGCCTTTTATCAAACAGTGCAGCTTAGAGGGTACAAACGAACGAGTAAATAAAGCAGAAAAGCAAAGTCAAAATCGAAATGAGCAAGAGACACTGGTTATTTCCTGAGGCTGCTCGTGTTTTAAGCACCCCCTCTCAGGGCTGCTCAGTACTTTCTGCTGAACACGACGGCGTCCGCTGGTGATTGACACTCAGCCATTACACGGCGCAGTTTTGTCAGCAGGAACTCAAGGAAAAAGTGAAGCTGAACACCTTTGGATAAGTGTGCACTCCTGAAAATGGCCATAATTTACTCAAGCCTCTTCCATTGATGCTGATAGGAGTAACATTTTTAAGATAAGCCTGCCGAAAAAAACTGTAATTTTCTGGTTTCATAAAAAATCCTTGTTTCTTTTCCTACTGCTTTTGTGGGAAGAGGAAGCCCCAGGCATCTGACTGCAAGCTCTCAGTCACCCAGTGACTCTGACCTACAGAGCATAATACAGAGCAATCACACCTCCATGGGGTAGCTATTCAGAGATATTCAAGCCTATACAGGTGAACTGGGTTCCTTGCTTTTTTGGGTTGGATTTTCTTTTTTTTTTTCTCCCCCTTTCTTTTCATCTCTGAATTCCTCAGTCTGGGCTGAGATTTTTCTTCTTTTCTCTCTTTTTCTTTATTTTATTTCATTTGTATTATTTCACCTCCTCTTTGCATTTGCCCCCCCCTCCCTCTCAAAGGTACATCAATCACCACGACCAGTTTGAGCTGGGAAAGGAAGGCGACTTCAAGGTCACGGTGTAAAAAGCCCCAAAGCTTTCCAGTGAAAGGGAAGGGAAAAGAGGCCGTAAGTGGCTTCCTGTTCCTATTCATTGTTTAGGGAAACTCCTGAGGAAGGAAAGAGAAAGTCTGCATGAGGGGAAGGCTGGCCGGCCAGAGGAAGGGAGAAGGGGCATGCACAGAAGGGCAGTCCTTAAAGATAATACCCCTCAAAGAGGAAAAAAAAAAACTGATTGGCATGCAAATAGATGAGTGCGAGCTGGAGAGGGATGAAGGAAACTGATGCAATTCCCCAGAGACAAGCAGTCCCCTCGAGGCCAATTGCCCGTGAAAGGGGCTGGCCACCGCTGACAAGGACAGATATCAAAGACGGGAAGTGGGGGAACTGCTACAATAAATCCAGCATGTGTTCCTTTCTGGGTTTTCTCCATTCTGCCAGAGGAGCAGGCTGCGTGGAGCAGCTGTGCTGCTGCTCAGCCCTGACACCATCTCTCAAGACAAGCTCTGCTGCTCACACCATTCAGGTGGGTACACAGGGGAAAAGGAGCTTTCACCACGGCACAAACCCCATAACTGGCTCCCCTTTCCTTTTCTGCTTTCCTCTCCTGTTGCATGTTAGTGACCTGCAGGGGAGATGCTGACCCCAAAGGGGCACAGGCAGCAGAGGAGCCACAGGCACATCCCTGAGCAGAGGATGGAGACCCAGGTTCACTGCCCCATCCCCAAAACTGTTTCTGCTACCCAGCCCTCTGAACAGCCATCACCCTTGGGTTTACATGCACTGTTTATAGTCCGTATTTAAAATAAAACTGCGCTAAACGCACTTCAGTGTTGTTTTACAAGAGAGGAAGTATCACATCCAGCCTTAGCTGAGGGCTGGATTAAGGATGCACACTCACAAGGATAATGCCAAGTTACTCCACACTATTTCTTGTTAGCAGAATGTTTTGTAACGCTGTTTTCCCCAGGTTTAGGGGTTTATGTTTTCTTTGACTATGTGGGCACAGGAGAGGCAAGGGAAGTGTCATATTTTTTATTTTTATATTGTTTACCAACTACAGACTTGCAATAGAGCTGTTATATATCATCTTTCAAAACACATTTTGAGTACTGTGGCTGTTGAAATATTAGTTTTCAATACCTATTCAACCACAGTCACTTACAATGACACTATTGTTCTAGGTACCTTACTAGTGCAGAATAAAAGGCAATCTCCATCCCCAAGAATTTATATTCTGCAGATTACACATAACATTTAACCAAATCTTTTCAAATGGATATTCATATTTTATTGAATTTTATGTTTATTTTATTGCTGGAGAATTTCCATATTTTTTCCCTCAAATGAGATTCCTGTACAGGAGTTCTCAACAGTGCCATTAAGAGGAAACTGCTAAAAGAACACACTGACGTATTTAATGTAAATATTCATGCAGAGCCACGGAAAATACGGGTTGTTTTTGTCACGGAGAGAAACAATGCAAGCGATTAATAACGTGGACATCATTGGACTTTCATTTCCTCTTGAGTGCTGTGACTCCTTGCCTCCTGATTCCAAAGTATTGCAGCAAACGAGCCTCTCATCTTTAATTATCAACTCCCGCACAAAACCAGGGAGGTGAAACGCATCCGAGGCAAACAATGCCCGCCGAGTGCCCCACTGCTCTGCATCTCAGGGGCTCTGCGGAGAGAGGCTGCAACGCACAACAGGAGAGCTAAAAAAAGCCAACCCCTGGAACCTGAGATAAGGAAGCACTGAGAAAAACAGCAGCCACAAGTTCTCATGGGATGAGGCTGGGCTGGCGCTGGAGCAAGAAATACATGAAAGAAACAAGCGAACCGCACCCACGGAGTGACAGCTCCTGCTCCGTGATAAAGACCCAGATAGGCTCTGGCAAGCTGGGCCTTCTGCCTCGGCTATTTATATCATTCAAACAGGAAAACCTGCTAATATCTGCAAACAAGGATTCCGCAGTCAAGTGGTTGGTGATTATTTAATCCTCTGGGTTGATTTTAAAGAATGGCGTACCGAGCGCATTCTGTAAAAAAAAAAACCAAACAAAACAATTGAAGTGTGATGAAACCAGTTTCTGAGTAAAGGCTAATAAGCACACTAGTGCAAGATTATGGACACAGGTAAAATGTATAAAATTTTATAGTGTGTTTCTGCCCCACCAGTACTTTTGGCAGTAAGACAGAAAGGTCTTGCCACCTCAAGTTTGTATCAATTTAACACTGACAAAAAACCAAATCCCTGTACATCCTTGGCGTGCAGTAATAAAGTAAAAAATGGTGGTGGGGATAAATGATGAATTTTGATTCAACCTGAAACAAAAGCCAGGTTAGTTCCCTTAATTTTGTGTTCTCTCTTCATTATAACTTTGCTCCTTTAGAACTTCTGTTCATTACCCCCTTGAAATTCAGCCACTTCCCAAGTGGGTTTCCTAAGAAGCCTACAAAAGTAAGTGAATAATACAATTCAACACATCTCAAATCTGTGCTGTTCCCTGAATGGATGCACTGGGGTTTTATAGACAACCAGAGCACCAAATGAGAACCAAATTCTCATCTGGGATTGTTCCCTTACCATTTGAACATCACCAAGTCTGTGAATAAATCGTGCCAATTGTCCCACCAAGCCTTGCAAACAGAGCTGTGCAGGACTCCCCATCAGCCCATACACACCTTCCATGACTTTAGGAACTGAACGATTCCATGCAAATGAACCTGTGTTATCAGCAAGTTTTTATGCCTAGAAAGATTCCTGTAGACCAAGCATGGGCCCATTGATGTCTGGTGGAGTTGAAAGCGAGCTGAACTTTGTTGGAGAGGTCTCAAAAGGCTGTGATGAAAGGAGCTGGCTTGGATTAGCCATCGGGAGGGATGGGTCACACTCCTTTGTTCCTACACTAATGACTGTACACAGGACACACCTACCCTTTCATCTCCCCAGAGACAGGTGTTGACACTCTGGGTTCAGCTCTGTTCCCACACGCTTTCTCCTGCTGGAACACCTGACCATCCACACATGAGCCTCTCAGCCATGCACTCATTTCTGTTTTGGAAATGCACGAGGCTCATGTGATAAGGCTGAAGGGCACTTCGTGGGCTTGCTCTGCCCTGTGCAGGTGGATTGAGCAGAGCCCTGCTCTCCCCTGCCCATGATTCCTGTGAGAGAGCAGGAGAGCTCTTCCCCATCTGGCACAAGGTGCCCATCCATGCAACCACAAGAAAGGTTAGGCCCAGTCTTAAGAGAGTGAAAACCTAAGGAAAAAAAAAATCAAATATAAATAAACCTAAATCTGTTCAGATCCAGTTCCAGCCACTGAGGATTGCTGTACACCACAAGCAGATCTCTCTCTGGACATGGCTGGGTACACTGCTGCTCTGGCCTCCAGAAAAACTCAGCACAGGAGCTGGAGATTTTGGAGATCTGCCCTTTACAGCCCCATATGTCTGCTAGATAATGCAGTAAAATTAGAGCATTGACTAACTTATAGGGTGAAACAATAAAACAAGACAGGATTTGAAAACAAGCCCTTACAGTACTAAAAAAAAAACATCCCAAAACCAAAACTCACAAAAAAAGTAGTTTAACTAGAAGGCATGGTCCAAAAAATGATGCAAACTGCAAGAGGGACAGATTTGCAATGATGACATGATTTACCATGTAGATTAATGCCTTCTAAACAAGACAGGATTGAAAGTCAATACTTCAGTTTATTGATCTTGGCAATGATTCTTGTTTCTTACATCTTTCAGCAGCATGAATGAAACGCTCTGCAGGATGCTACTGATGAAAAACAGGCTCTATGTTTGTAACTTGAAAACTATTACAAATAATGGAAGCAAATTGAAATGAAGGCAACAACATAATGCTCTGCACACTGTTCACTGAGGAAAGTTTCAAGCTTAGAAACTAAAGAAAACTATGAACCACAAACGCTGTTTCCAACAGATCTGGTTTTAAACAAGGTGAGGCAAAGACAGAAATGTGACCTCCAGCAGTCACGCCTTGAAAACCCAAACTGGAAAGAACACTACCACGTTTTCCTTCACTTTATGCTACATACAATTTTTTTAAATGTTTCCTGTTTAAAGACCCAATTGACAAAAATAAGCTACTTTTGGAAATATGTATGATGTGTGCTTAAAAATTAATCAGTGTAATTCTGCAGTATGTATTGTATGGGTGGCTCAGCCATGGCGTTTTCCTCATGCAATGTCTGATATTAATTCTAATCTCAGACTGCTCTCTACTGGTAATAAATTATGTTAAAACTCATTAAATAAGTGCAATTCCAGAGACATATAAAGAACTACATTTGGCACATATCCTACTTTTGAATGGATGCAGGAAGGAGGGGGGAGCTTGAGAAGGCAACAGGAATCTGAAACAAAGAGTAAAATGCAAATGTTTAAGCCAAAAGCTTTTTGTTGACCCTTTTTCCTGCTCCCACTGAACTTGGTACCAAAACAAGCAGCTGTCCCAGATTACTTGGTAGGGGCTGGGCCTTTTGAACATAAATATTCCTTTCTGCACTCGTGCAGGAGGGGACTTGCAGGAACAAAGCCTGCAGGCTGCAGGGGGACGATGGGGACAGTTTGGTCCTTGTCCACTTGAGCTTTTCTTGGGCGCCAAAGGTGTCTTTGTGAGAACTTGGTCACAATTACTGGGTGCAAAGTCATTTTCTTCTTACAGTTTCACACCTTAGCAAATTATCCCATAACCCTGGGAGGCACCAATCCAAACCTATAACATAGGCTAAGTACCCCATAGTGCAGCACTGCCTTTGCCTTGTGGCATATATCATTATGTTTGATAATAAAATGCTCTGTTCACAGTCTGATCCTGCTTTTATAAGGTACTGAAACTCCCCTTAAGACCTTAAGATGCTCCAGTTCTCATTTTCTCAGACCAGCCTCCCAGAAAACACCCCAAACAAATCCCAATTATTATTGTGAGACAAGATGAAGTCTTTCTCTTTGTCTCCCTTTGTCTCTCCTTTCCACTTACTCTTCAGAGTTTGACCATATCTCCCTGCCACTCTTTCAAACATCTTTTTCTTTTCCTGGCACAGATTTAGACAGGAAGGGAAAGAAGTTAATGCCAGGGATTATTCGCCCTGTTCAGCACAGCATGAGAGACCATTAGCCCAGATACCTCTTGTTGTTCCTCTTTGTGTCCTGTGCCACCTGTTGCTTATTTTCTTTTCCACATGTTCTTCAATAACTGCCCAGACTTAACTCTGCTCTTGATAGAGTCATAATTTACCTTCTGTATTGTGGTTCCACCCACCTCCTCCACCCCCAATTTTTTTTTTTTGCTAGGATGGTTCATTAACCAACTTTTAACGTTGGTACACACACTGTATTTTGTTTTGTTCATCCTTAAAAGCCTATTTGCAGCCATTATGATAAATCTAGGATTGGGAACAAAATTAAAAAAAACAAACAAACAAAAAAAAAACTAAAAAAAAAGAAAAAGCAAATATAGCAGGTCAAGAAATAAAGTTCTACACAATCTGGGGCATAATGGAAGTACTGGGCTGATCTGTTGCCACCCTCTGTGTCAAATTATTCAGGTGTGATAATTGTTTGCAAACATGGAACACATGAAAAAAACCACAAAAAACTCTTGTAGATTTGGAGAGTTCAAAAGCATCTCTTGTATCAGGATCTTGCTTCCATTGAATTGAATTGGAATCAACTCACTTCCTAGTCTAGCAAGAATGTTCATGAACGAAATCTGAGTTGCTCCATGACTTCAGAATAATTTAGAAAGTGTCTGGGACCTTCTAAATCTGTGAAAGGCCACCTTCAAACCCCCCAGCACTGCATGGCACGGCCCTTTCCAGCACTGCTGCTGGAAGGATGATCCCAGAGGATCCCTAGAGGTGACAGTCTCCAGAGCTGTGCTGCAGGACCCCTTGGACATGGACCCTGACCCCACACGGGGACTCTGGTCCGTGTTCAGGGCTCAGAGTCAAGGCAAGACTTTACTACAGCCCTTTCCTAAAAGGAAAACCATGGAACCATTGAAAAGCTTGGATTGGAAGGGACATTAAAGGTCACCTTGTCCCAACACTCTGCTGTGGACACCTCCCACTGTCCCAGGCTGCTCCAAGCCCCAAATCCAGCCTGGCCTTGGACAACTCCAGGGATGGGGCAGCCACAGCTTCTCTGGGTAACCTTTGCCAGGGCCTCCCCATCCTCACAGAAAAGACTTCTTTCCTAATATCCAATCTAAATCTACTCTCTGTTCAGTTTTAAGACATCCCCCCTTTGTCCTGTCCCTCCATGCTTTGCAAATTGTCCCTTTCCATCTTTCTCGCAGTCTCCCTTCAGGTACTGAGGCCACAATTCACGTTTCTGGCCACTGAATTTCAGAGGATGGATATACAGCAGCCATCACCCTGCCAAAGCAGCCTGTCCCAAAACCTTTCCTCTGGTGTCAATGTGGGGAAATTGATGGTTATTTCAAATTTCATAGACAATGCAACATTATTTACTGAGCTGCTCAGGAAACGTGGCGGTGTAAGAACATTCATCTCGGCACAGAGTTACACAGCAGCCTATCACAATTCCAGTGAAAAAGAATGCACCCATGAAAAGATTTTAAAAAACAAACAAAAAAAAACCCTCAAAATAAAACCACACTTTAAAAAACCTCCAAACAAAAAAACCCCAAAAAACCCCCAAAAAACCCCACAAACCCAGAAAAATAAAAGGAAAAAAAAAACCACCCACCAAACCCGAAAAAAACCATTTAAGCAAACCCCAACTTCCCCCACCCCCTCAAAAAAAGGCATTTTCCCAACCATCAGCCACGCAACTCAGGTTGGAGAATTTACTGCCCAATCATTACGTGACCAGTTATTGGACAGAGCTGACAAATATTTCCTCTGCTTTCCTTTGCTTTCAGAGGCTGGCACTGCTCTTCTGCCTTTTGGAAGAACCGCAGCTCTTGCCAGACTGCTTGGCACTGCTCTAATTGACAATTTCAGGGCAGTAAATTAGAAGGGTTTTTCACTTCTAATTTTAATCAGACACAGAACCACTTGGCACGCCAAGCCACGCTCTCTCCCCGTGCAAGATCGCAGCGCCTCCGTAAGAAAAAAACCCCAAAAAACGCCCTCATTGAAATGTAAACTTAACTTTAAAAAAGAGTCACACAAAAGCAATGTGCTGACTAAATGCACGGGTACGGCGCGTTGAGAGGCTGCGAGTTCCAATTTCAGCCATGCCAGTCATTTGGCATTAAAATATGCACCAGCTGTGAGTGTTTGGATCTCGATAAGTCAGAGCGCGCTGGAAAGCTGACAAGATGCTGCTGTGAAAATGTTTCCAGCCCCTAATCTCGGCTATCTCCTCTTTTTTTTTCATATTTTGCTACCCACGTTGGTGTATAATACAGGGGAGAAACGAATGCAAAGATCCGAGGGGGATGTGCACGGGGTGACGCCAGTGTTTATGGAATGTGTGAGGTAGTGCTGCCACTCACACGGCGCTGGACTCCCCTTTGGTGAGGTGTCTCTGGTCAGCCTTTCTGAATTGCTAATTTATTTTCCTTACGTGGGGGAGAGCCCTGTGTTAGTGAGATGGGATATGTAGCATTGCTGGGATGGGGAGGAATGGTGGGATTGAAATCCACGGAGGGCCTTTTAAACCGGGACACTGCTGCTGTCAGAGGAGCTGAGAAATGAGCCCTGATGAGGAGGCATTTTCAGACTGATTTATCAGTGGGGCATATCATCCTCTAAACTCCTTTTTGAGCAAACATTTCTTTCCCTTCTCTCCATTATTTATTCATACCCACATTAAATCTCATACACGAGCCACCAGATTCTAACCTGCTGAGGAGGGCAGAGCAGGATGCTTCCCATCTGTTCCACTCAGCCTACAAGATGCTCTGGATCTTATCCTGCCTTTCTAGAAGGAAAAACCTTACCCCTTTGTTGCAACCATCTCCCCCCAGCCTCAAAACAGGGCTAAAGCAAGGGTGAGGAAGGCTGCAAGTTCACTGCAGAGTCTGAACTTGCTGCAGCACAAAGCTGAAAAGGGACAGTCTGGAAGAAATGAACCATTGCGGGGTTTCAGCAGTTACGGCTGCTCTGAAGGGGTCACCACACCATCCTCCTCCTCCTCACTTCCCTGCCAGCTCCAAGGGCTGCAGGAGAGCAGGAACCCCTCAGCCTGCACCCCGAGTCCCTCCCCAGCTGCTCTGCAGGTGTCAGGTGTGCAGGAAAGGTGAGAAGGGCTGGGACATTCCTGCTCCAGCCCCAGGGGAAGCACAACCTGCAGGAGGGCAGGGGGCTGGCACAGGGATGCTCTGTGCCAATGCAACACACTCACATTTTTTATAATATCTAGATCAGATTCTATAAATCCAGCATTTCTGGCTTTAGAGATCCTAGTGTTAGCTCAAGGATGTCTCAGCAATGTGAAGTCCTCACAAACCCTCCAGCCTGGGGAGAGTTTCATCCGTTAAAATGAGACAGAGAAGTATCAGAGTCACACATTTATCCAAAGGTGCAACTCCAGTCCCCCTCTGGTGCTGCCATAATGCACCTTCAGTTGGGGACACCCCCCAGACCCTACACACACACACAGTATTTAATATCAATTAATGTTTTATCAAAATCATGAGTAAGTAGAAGGAGGATACTAATTACAGAACCTGGTGTTAAAGAGAAACTGCTGCAGTAGATTCTTTTTCCCCAAATGAGGTCTGCAGGGGAATAATATAATTAAGGTACATGCAAAAAAAAAAGCAGTGAGCTGGCCAAAGCAGTGTTTTATAATCAAAACACCATTCCACAAATGCAAAGGTCACCTTACCTAAAACTAGCAAAACTGAAAAGAAGTAATCGGATAAATCAAATACAGAAGGTGTTTTTTTTGGTTTTTTTTTTTTTTTTTTTTTTTAAACTCCTTCTCATAGAAATAAAAAGTAAAAAAAAAAACCATACATGTCTTATGGCCAAAATCTGAAAGTAAAACAGCAATCAGGTGCAAGAGTTAAATCCAAAGGAATTTCCCCTTTCAAGTCAAGCTCACTGCGGGGAAAACAGAGCAAACTAATTATGATGTAAATCCACAATGAATGATGCAGAAATAGTATGCAGTGTAAACAATAATTTTGAAATTCCCAGTTTATATCAGCACTGATCTGTTTTATACACTCCAGAAGTGTAACTCAGAAAAGATATTTTTTGCACTAATGAGAGACTTCTACTTTTTAATCAAAGAATAAATTAAAGCATTTTCAAAAGCATGCCAGCCTCATTAATTAGTTCCATTAAAATGTAAAAGACGAGTACATACATTTGCCTCACTTTGTGCTTGCATCTCTTTACCTTAAATATCCTATCATGTATTATTACAGGCTTGGCTGGAAATAATATCTATTATTAATATTCCTTGATACCTCTCATTAGAAGATCCTGCATTCAATTGTTTACAATTTATCTCAATTACAGCTGTTTGGGCTGAAGTTTTCACAGTGGGCATTTTAGAGGATTTCAGCCAAGGCACTGCATTTTCCAAGGATGAAAGGAGGGGAAATAAATAATTTAACCTGTGTCAAAAAAAAACCAAAACACCCTCCCCCTCCAAAAAAAAACCCCAGCCAAAAAATCTAAATGTTGCTTCTTGAACATTAAGGGAAAAAAAAATAATCCA
This sequence comes from Sinosuthora webbiana, assembly GCA_013397395.1. Classification (NCBI taxonomy): domain Eukaryota; kingdom Metazoa; phylum Chordata; class Aves; order Passeriformes; family Sylviidae; genus Sinosuthora; species Sinosuthora webbiana. Next base: position 56,110 of record VXBN01003318.1, on the reverse strand, counting down.
AGTGAAACTGTTTCAGAAAACACATTTTGGAAAAGGTTTGAAATCTAAGAGGAGGCTGCTTCCTGCTGTCCCTATGAAAATCCACTGGCATTTAGGAAGTTATAATCCATTCTGCTTTCCACAAACCAATTTGTCCATCAAAAGATGGCAAAGTCTTTCAGTTTCATTCCTTGATTGCACCAACCTAAAAGCAAGAAAGAACCAGGGTGGGGACTCTGCTGAGTGTCCACCCAGATCCAGTGACTTTCCACTGTGGACTCCTGCATCCACCAGGTTAAAATCTTCATTTTCTCATGACAAATCTTGTGTCTTCCCCAACATCTCCCTATGCAGAGGGTGAGAGAACATCACCTGGGCAGCTCCCCTTAGCTGGACTCTGTGGATTTAGGCATTCCAACACTTTTAAGCACCTTGAACACCTCCAGCAGGTATTAGGACAATGTCTCAGGACAGAATTGTTTTATGTTCAATTCTCTTTCAAAAAGCTAGAAAATCCCCCAATTGAAATACCCACACACCACTCTCAGAAAGGATTTTGGATGGGCACACTTAGCACTCAAGAGTGAGGAAATGCTAAAACCTTCTCTCTGCAACCGTTAAGTCATTCCTCTTTTTGTAAGAATTATCCCAGTCTCTCTATTTTCCCCACAGGGCCAATTTCATCCAGTGCACAGCAGGAATCACGTTCACTAAATGAGCAACGATTCAATAATTTCTCCTTCTGTCACTGTTCATTACTGGTCCAGAGCCTTATTTTTTTGCATACTATTTAGTCCAAGTTCTAAACCAGCATTTCTCTGTATTTGCCAGGGCAGTATCACACCGTTTCCAACACACTCATTGACTTATTTTCCCAATTTCCCTGCAAGATAAGGAGGTTTATTACTCTCATCCAGAAATGGAAAACGGAGTGCTTTTGTGAGTTGAAAGTGGAGTTTCAAAGTAAAAGCCAGGTGAGTACAGGGGAGGGAAAAAACCCCCCTGTTTAACTCCTGACCACGCTCACAAGGTGGAGAATTGGATCCATGTCTGACACAAGTGGCAGGACCTGTGAAGATGTGGGTCCATTCCTGCAGACACAAGGTGCCAACAGCCCTCAGCAAGCACACAGCCTGCTTTGCCCAGCTCTGCCAAACCCTGAGGACACTCCTCACAGGCAGCAGGGAAACGTCCTGATGTTCCTAAAGGGCAGAATACAGAAATTGCACAAGATCTGCTACAGCCTGAGAGACAGAGGTCACCAGCAAACAGCCCTTGGCACCTCAGCTGAGCTCCCAACCAGAGGGCACCAGGGTGGTGTGCTCAGTGCTCAGTGCCTGGCTAGTTCTGGGTGCATGTTCTAATTCAGGTCACTTTTGAAGGCAGCCCTGGATGCTCAGTTCAAGCTTTGCTGCAGCTCCAGGGCCCCCTGGAGCAGCTGTGGCTTTCATGAGAGGCAATTCCATTAAACAGCTGAAAGGAAAAATAATTTACTCTATTGTGACTTTGTTTTCTGTGATTTTATCTACTTATCTTTACTGAATAAAGCAGTTTGGGTCTGATTTTATTGTCTCATTGGTCAGACTAACAGGTGTCCCAGCTGGAAGAGTTATCAGTACATGCATGTTTCCTCTGAAACTGAAGGAATGATTTTTTTGGTTCTCTTTAGGGACTTTTTAGAGAGAAAGAACCAGCAAGCACATGTTTGTTTAACACAGCATTAACATATAGACATTAACATATAAGAGTGGCAAACCCAGCCCCCTGTTACTGTAAATGGAGAAATGCGTGAAAATGAAATTTCTCTGCGAGTACCAAACACTCTCCTTGTGATTCTAAACCCAATTCCGTGTGAGCTGACAGTCCTGCCACATCCACTGCACGCTGACAGCTGAGTTAAGAAGTGTAACACCATGATACAGAGGTGTCAAGATTGCTGAAATTAATACTGGGATGTGCAGTGTTTGGCTTGTTGACTCAGCTACCTTAGGTGTGGTGGAGAAGCAGAGTCATATGGCAGTAGAGGCACTGCAATTCAGCATAAAGCAATGCTATTTCTTTTTGAAAAGATTTTTGATGCTTTCTTAGAAAAATGTATATTTTATGCTAGACTTTTAGCTGAAGGTATCAGTTTCCTGCACGGGCATATGTCTGTTATTACAGATGGGGAAAACGCAGTGGAGGTGGAGCTGCTTGGAAGGAGAGCAGCCAAGTGAATGATTTAGGATTCTGAATTACAGTGCTCTACCCCCTTTCCCCCACTCTAACCAAGAGACTCCAGTCCTTGGAACACAAAGGATTTTTACTGTTGCAATAAGTGGTATTCTCTCAGATCCCACCTGTGCCAGCACAATGAGGTGGCCCAGACCAGGCTGTAAGGCTGGGGAGCGGGTCCAGAGCCCCCTTTTATCAATTTCACGTGTCTATTCCTGTTCAGGGGAGAGGCTGCTCAGCACAAACAACTGAGGACAGGGTTTCCAGCTGAGCACTCCCAACACCATCCAGCAAAGAGCAGCTCCCTGCCACGTGCTGTAGAATCCCTCACAGTGGCTTACATTTCCTGCTCTTCAGGTATCAGGGTCCTTTCACCCTTAATCTTTATGGGGTATTTTACAGAATCACCAGCTTGGAAGAGACCTTCAAGATCGAGTCCAACCCAGCCCCAACACCTCAACTAAACCCTGGCACCCAGTGCCACGTCCAGTCTTTCCTTAAACACACCCAGGGATGGTGACCCCACCACCTCCCCTGCTTGCTCCTTCTCTAGAGAGGTGAAGATATTAGACCTTTATATTTTCTCTCTTTCCCTTTTCTCATTGAACTTAGTCTGATGTGGGAGATTACTGGGGTATCTTGAGTTAAGGAAGCACACCTGAGTAACAAACCTGTTGCTCTGAACCACACAGTGAAGACAAAGCTGTCTTCTTCTGAAATTGTTCTAGTAGAGGAGAACCAAAATTTGGATCTAGAATTCAATTAAAAAAAAA
>VXBN01003318.1:717-53126 GCA_013397395.1 Sinosuthora webbiana | reverse complement strand
AAAAAAAAAAAGAGAGAGGGACATTTCTTATCTTACTCAGAGTGATGCTATATGCTTTTCTTTTGCTGCACTTTGGGGACCTCGAGATGAGCATCTGGACTTCCCTCCCAAATCTTGGGAGGTTACCAGAGAGCTCAGACATCATGACAGTGAGGCACTGACGTGGGCACCAGGGCTCCCTGCGTAAACGGTGCTCCCTCACATCCAGGAACTCTGAATTCCCACTGACTCAGCCCTGTTACAGGCTGTGTTTTGACGACACTGCCACTAATCCTGACCCCACCGCCACGAGCTCTGGCATTTCCTCGCTGGATTCTGAGCGCAGCTGCGCAAATGACAGATTTCCCCAGAAGAGCCGTGGTTTGGGGACCCTGGTGGGGGGTGAATCACCTCGGGCTGAGCAAGGACCGAGTGCTGATCTCTCACAGTCCGGGCATGTGCTCTGCCCACGGGCTGCTGAGCAAAGCTCAGAGCTCCTGGAGCACACGGGGGCAGGGGGGAACAGCCTGCCCTCAGGTTTCAGTGTTGGTGTTTCTCACAAGCTGCTGGGTGATGTGCGAGGGGCTTTATTCAGGCACCAGTCTCAGTTACAGGGTGAGATACAGGAGATTGTTCACGCTCTCGTCCACCAGAGGCAGCCAAAGGTCTCTTGGTTAGCATTTTAAAAGCTTTCCAGCCAACAGCACATTGCTAAAGCTTACAGACCGAGCTCTAGCCAGTCACTGAAAGCACACGTACACCTGCTTCAAACAAAGCTTGCTTTCTATTAACAGTACACAACACTCCATTATTAGGCTTAAAACTTCCTACTATCCTGCTAAGCATATTTTTCTACAGTCTTAAGGTCTATCAGAGATCAGTGGGGCTGGCTTCTACTAAAACCAGGGGCTTGGCCTGACCAGGTACATCTCAAAGGATAACACAGGCTTGATGAAGACAACACATTAACACGGGGGAGTTTTAAAGTTAATCTGACATGAAGAAGGTGTTTAAATTCTTGTTTCTTCTCTAGACAGTTTAAGATGATACCTTTATATCAATCTGTGCCTATATATACACCTGTGCCTATCCATCTATATTCACATTCAGCTTTAATTTTTCTTATTGGTTTAAAGTATTTAACTGGGATACCACTTACAGCAGCAAAAGGAGAATTACCAAATGTCTCAAACCTCTTAGGCAGCCACATATAAATGCTCATTGTAACCCATATACAGATATTTACATTCCAGGCTCTACAAACAGCCACTTTATGGTTTTAAGTGCGTATTTCCTACAGACAAAGAAATCCGAGGTCGTCGGTTATTACATTCATGTTACCTGAACATCTTGCATTTTAGTAAAGTTTCCATGCACAAGCAATATTAACATCTGCTTCAAGGATCTCTGCTGGAATTGTAGCTTCACACAGCCAAATTGCCTATGCTTCCACCAGGGAAATGGCTATTTATTTTATGCAGCCATCTGGGCTCTAAACACTATGTTTTGTCATTTGTGGTCTTGTTTTCCGTGGTTTCTTAGATGAAATTTGATTTCTTCGTAACTTATTTCTTCTGTAAATGACATTTAGTTTTTTTAGTAATCAAACTTGTGAATGGATGTTTCATTAGTGACTTACAACATCAGGGTCACTTCATAAATATTTTGGATTGAGAGCCAAACCCTAATTGCAGAAGCTTTGATGGTCTATTTTTTTTTCCCCCCCAGTGTAATGATATGTAAATATAATATTTACAAGCCCATCTCCCAGTTAGATGAAGGACATATGTTGTTGCAGAATTTAATACTTCAGGATGATACTGGTCAAGTTGTTGGAGCACAGGCCCTTGTGGTCTCAGAGCCCATCATTTTAAACAAAGGGGCATCATTTTAAACAAGCAGCACAAACAGATTTTCACAAACCTTTATTGAGTATTATTTTTCCTTGGATAATGACAGAAACTCAAATACTTCCTTCTCTCCTCGTATCACGCCTTTCAGATGTCCTCTAAATAGATTTTAATACCAAGTCACAATTGTGAGGGTACCAGGTGTCTTGGAAGGCCATTTAGAGAAATGGTGAGAAGCCCTGGATCAGGTGAGAGCAGCTGATTTCCCCCATCACTGTTTGCTGTAGTCACAAACTGTGCTCCACCACAGAGCTCACTCCCTGACACAAGGGAACCAAGAGCAGGAGCCCAAGCCCTCAAATCTGCTCGTGGCTCTCTAGCTAGAGAGCCAACACTTCTTTTAGCCATGAGAGGGCTCTCTGTAAGGTGGGATCAATGCTCCACCCTTCCACACAAGCAATCCAACAGCAGCCCACCATCTGGAGCTCCAGGCACTCCTCTTCCCTGGACACATCCTCCACCAAGGCGGGATCCTCTCCCTCCTCCCACCAAGGGTTAATTTCCTTCTCTCTGTTGCCTCCTCTGCCCAGGAGGCCACACAAACCGGCTGGCACTAATCAAGCTGCCCTTTCCTCTCTGTGAGAGGGATAAAGCAGGCACCAAGCTGCCCCACAAGGAGTAAAGCCATCAGGGGGAAGTGCGGGGCTGAGCCAAGCAATAAAAGCTCATTTGGTTTACTCTCCTCCCTCCCCAGTCTAATCGCTGAGTAAAAGAACCAGCTCTAGTGTCACCACAGCCCCTGTCACCCAACAGGTCTACTTGACCAGGCTCCCTCCCCAGCTCAACCCCAGGGTTCAGAGCCTCAGACGTCCTTGTTCCACAAAGCAATTTACTCACAGTGCAATAACACAGCTCACCCCAAGCTGCCTGCACTGAATATGTTCCTCAACACCGTCACCTTTTATTATTTGTCCCACCTTTCCCCCCACCCCTGCACAATCCATGCTGTTTCTGCTCTCCTACCTTGTTCTTTGCCTTCTTTTCACCCATGTACAGTGGCCCAATCACCAGCTTTATCACCTTTCCCTGGATCTCTCCATAAATGGCTCCTGGCAAACACCTTCCAGGCATCAATCTCTTTCTCTAAACAATTTCTTAAAACCTCTTCTTTCAAGAATACTTTCACATTACATTCCTTTATATAACAAACCTTCAGAGGCAAGGAGGAGCCCATCACAAAGCCAGTGATAGTAGGTTTTGCCTACACTGCTGCCTGCAGGTGCACAGCATTTGTAAGGACACGATCAAATCTGAAACCCTTTCCAGCTAGTTGTTTGAATGAATAAAGAAATAATTACTCTTTCCTCTGAGGCTAAACTCAGGCGGATTGACAGAACTGTCAGCTTGCTCAGCAGCAGTAAATATGAGTAAAACAGGTCTGAGCAGCTTTGACCCTTCATAGCCTTGTCTGTAGAGGCAGCTCTACCTCCCTGCACTGTGGCCTGTGACATAAACCACTGGCCTGAGTGCTTTTATTTCCCTGGAGTCACTGAGCCCAGGAAGTGACAAGGAGGAGGCCAAGGTTGGGTCATGATCCAGTTCACACCCTGGAAGACAATTACCAGCCAGGGGTGGATATGAAAGGCACTGGTTGGAGGGATGAACATGAGACCTGGCTCGGGCATGTGCTGTTCCCATTAACTGGGCCCATCACAAAGCCAGTCCTTAAAACAGAGCAAATTTTCCTTAAAATAAAGCAAACTGTGAGACTCTGCAGCTGACTGCATGTGGAACTTCAGGCCAGGACTAGACAACACCTTCCCTGCCCTGTAATGATGAGTAACCCCAAATTTCATTGGAGATTACAGGGGCTTACTAAAGCAGTCTGACTACGTGATGTACTGAGAATAATTATGATCTACCCATCTTGGTCATAGTAGTCATTCAGTTGCTATATCTGTAACAGGCTTAATAACAAGGTGAAGAGTGAATGGGAGAGAAAAAGTCGTTTCCTTGTCTCATTGGTCATTGTTTCCCACATGCCTAGGACGCCTGTGTGGGGAGAACTGAAAATAGAGGGAGAATTCCAGCACAGAAAACAATATTTAAATAAGGGGAACTGAGGTCTGTCCTTGAACTACACTAATGCAATGGTCTCCTGAGTGGGGTGCATGCCCTCAGGACAATGTACTGGAAGGAAGAAGATGGTTTTTACACCATTAAAATGAAAATAACCCCCCAGTATTTATTAAATTTTTATCCTTTTTTAATTTTCTCTCTGTGTTTTATATAATACATTTATTATTTTAATTTTGTGTGCGTGTTTTTATCAGGTATACGGCACATTTATAATTTATAGGGTAGAGTAGTGCGGGTAAATGCTCAAAAGCATTTTCCTGATAGGGGCACACGATCAAAAAATTTGGAAACCCAAAGGACTGGTCGTGCAGGTAGCACCAGATCAGCTCTAAATCTAGAAGTAGTGCTGAAACAGCTGGGGCAGGCAAGGGTCAGGGGAGCTGCACTACTCCCAGTCCTCGAGCAAACATCCTGCTCTGAACATCAGCCCAAGAGGAGATCACAGCAAAGTGAAAAATCCTCTGGATGGCAAAGATACAATCACAAAACAAGGAAAATTCACTTAGCTGTTAATGCCTCTTGCTGCTGCTCCACATAACTCCATAAACGTGAGATTCGTGCTGGAAGAACTCTAACCCTTCTGCAGATGATGCTTTAAATGCACCACAGTATTTCCTGCAGAACTTTCCTAACTCAAAGCATGTCCTTCAATATGGGGCTGTATGCTTCTTTTGAACAGCATCAGGTAAATAGAAAAGTGATTAATCTATGAAAAAAAAAAAAAAAAAAAGTTTGTTGAGGTACAAGAATATGAAAATTGCTGCAGCGGGTAACGATAATTCCTCAGGGTTTGTCCTGACATTTTTAACAGTATATATTACTTAACTGATAGGTCATAACAGCTGATTTAGAGCTATTAGGGCTACTGCATAAATATGTGGTCAGGAGCACTTTAATGTACACCACTGTTACTCCAGACCATAACAGCTGCTCTGGAGCTGTCAGCCTACTTTGTCGCAATCTATTTTAATCTGGGGGAAAAAAAAAAAAAATCCTAATTACTTTGTAGTTGCTAATGCACAATTTAAGCTGATTGTTTGGTGCCATAGCCGAGCATTGTTTGAGCAGGGGAGGTGAAATACCATAAAGAAGAGGTATTGCTGCCATCAGACAGATCACAGGGGACTCAAACTCGGAGTTAATAACAGAGATGCCTGCCACGTGTTTACAGAGGACAAACAACGGGAAGGGAGAGGGTGTGAGACAGATCATTTCTTTGTTTAACTCTGTACTCTGCTACTTTAAAAAAACCTAAGAGGAACTATTAAAGCTGTGTTTATCGTTAAAAAGCAATATCTGCTTGCTACCCCACTTGGCAGCCCAGCTCCCTGCTGCCAGGCAGCTGGGAAAGCTCTGCTGGGAGAGGGGGCTCATGACGCTGTTTTACACCACAATGACACACACTCTGAGCTTCAGAAGGCTGAAAATTACTCCTTTATTTTTGGGATGTGTCTCTTTTAAATGCTATTTTATACAGGCCGATTCGATTGGTGGCACAAAGGTAAAAAAGTTTGGTCAGACCAGAGGGACATCAAGAAGAAGCCCCTCCTAGGAAAAGGAGTGAATAACATAGTTACAATTACAAAAACACCTTTCTTGTTTACAGAAAAAATTCTGGGAAAAGGATTTCTGAAAAAACAAAACACCTCAGGCACGGAACCAGGGCTACAGGTTCCTGCAGCCCAGCTCCTCCAGTGCAGCAGCACAGAGCTCCCAGCAGGGCAATTCCATGGCAAGAGCAGTGCCACCTTTGGCACAGCACGTTCCTGCTCTGCCCACAAGCACAGACAAAGGGTTGAGAAGGTCAGGGAGGCACCCAGCCTTGGAAATGAGAAATTCAGGGGTTCAGCTGCTTTTGAGCACATGCAAAGGCCAGTATAAATGCTCAGACAAGCCAGCTGCCTGTCTCTCCCAGCCTCTGCTCGGAATGTGATGCTCTACAATCATGTCATTCAAAGAGACTTTTGCTAAGTACTGAGGGAAAAGTGGCATCCTTTGGTGAGGGGAGGAAAATGCCTGTTGCTGCAAGCCATCCATCATCTTCAAAAAAGTCCAAGATGTACTAAAGCTCCCTAAAATTTTTATTCCCGACAGAGCAGGGTAAGTTCGGTGTTTTCTTGGCAGGAAGTCCTCCCATGTCAAAATCTACTTCCCAATACAGTTTTGGAGGCATTCACCTGCCTGGTAGGTTAGATAATAAATAAATGCCCATCATGTCTTTATCTGAAAAAAGATTTTCTCCTTGCTGCTTTTTCCTTTCATTTTTTTTTTCTCTCTTCCTTGCACATTTGAGGAAAGCTATCCTCACACCCCCCACTGCCCCCCTCCACCCCCAGCCAGGAAATAGTCATTTTGAGGCAAGACCTTAAAATTGATGATTTTGAAAGTTTTCCCTATTGCCATGCTGTTCTGCTCCTGCATTCCTGTGGTGCCAACAGATGAAGTTGTAAGCCTGCTCGCCTCCCTGCATCTAATCCTGATACTACTCAGCAGCAGGGAAGGTGGGCAAATGTTCACTAGCAGTTGTTGGCAAAGAAACACAGCAGGATTTAAACTGGATGATGCCACTGCATGTGTAAAACAACCATTTGAGCAAATGCTGCTATAGCAGCATCTTTAACCAGTAAAACAGAATTTGCTGTTAACCTTTTGTTTTCTAGCTAGCTGGGCTGATGAGTTATGATTAATTGCAACCTCATTTACCAAAAAAAAAAAAAACCCTCCAAACCGAAATGAATAACCAATTAAGCTTATAGATGAAAAAAAAAAAAAAAAAAGATAAATGCTTGTAGCAGTTGCTGTGATAGACTTTTAGTGTGATCATATATAACTAAAATTGCAAAAAGGAAAATGTGAACAACATTCTGTTGGATTCTGGAGAAGGGTTCCATGTTGTTTTTCACAAGGTCATTTTTCCCATGAACTTCCTTCTCTTCCTTTCCAGTCTGATGTGCCCCAACCCCAGATTTGCCTTCTGAAATATCTGGAGCCTTCCTTTTGTGTCCTACAGCGACAAGCCAGAGCTTCAGAGGCACCAGGACAGAGGTGGTGGTTGATGCTGGAGAGAAACAGCTGCTGCAGAGTGAAGGGCAGCTCTGCTGCACTTACCTGGACACAGAACAGAACACACACGTGCTCAGAGGTTTCTCCACTGGGGTGGGAGATACACACACAGGACACTGAGTTCTGTGCAGAAGGAAACGTGGCTTTTGTGAAGGGGCTTGGAAGCAGTGCAGTGAAACTTGGAAGATTAAAGCAGTACAGCTGTGGACAGTTTTCCCTTTTCATCTGGCAGAAACCTTTTCTTTTTTTTTTTTTTTCTCAGTGTTTTGTCAGAACAAAAAAGTTTTGGAGCATGAACACCAGAAGGAAAATTGAGTTGGACAGAATCAGTTGCTCCACTGGGACTTTACAGGAGAACACAAAACACCTTTTCCAGGGGGACCTTTTTACACTTCATTTTAGCTGTGAGTCCAAGCCTAGGTCAGCAAGATCACAGCAACCATAATATTTTAAAATTATATCCCTTACATGGAAATAAGCTGGGAAAATATTAGTTGAGTAATGAAGTACATTCTTTTCTCATATCTGCACCACCTGGCATGGCATGGATCTCAGCTGGGTAAAACAGGCCTCAGAACTCAACCTCATGCCTTCAACAACACAGGCTCCCCAGTCACAGAGATTTTGCTTAAATACAATTCTGTATTTGGCCTTGGATTTTTGAGCTTTACAGCTCAAACCTGTTCTCTCGTTCCATTGTATTTATTTTTTACATTCAATTCTCATGACTTTGAAAGCTTTCTAAAGGTCAGAAGAGAGAAACACCAGATATTGCTGCAATCGCCCACAATGAAATGCAGTCATTTCACATGGCTTTAAAGCTTTCAAAAANAAATGTGTTAAAAATTTAAAAAAAAAAAAAAAAAAAAAAAAAAAAAATCACGGTGACTTTTCATTTCGAGGAGTGTGGCTAAAGAGGGAGCAGAAAGAGACCCAAATCCTTTGCCTTTAGACGTGCTGCAGGCTCTGGGTGATGTGATGGAGGAGCTGTGCTGCTGTCCCTGTCACAGCCCCCACCTCTGGGGCAGCAGCATCCACTCCTGGACACAGCTTATCCAGCGTCAGGCCGAGCTGTTTAGCCTGGCATTTATTTAATCTTTGTGAAGATAAAGAAGGATGTTCCGCTGAGAGCTCTTTTGTTTCACCCTCGCTCGGTTCAATAGGAGGGAGAGCAGAGCTAAAGCCACAAGCCATGGTTTGTATATCTTGTAAGTCTCCTAAAGCCTTGTCATCATGGGCTGTATTATGTTGTCTCTTTTACTGAGTGACCATTGCTCTGTTGTACACCATCTGCCTTTTTGTGACTTGATGAACCACATTGTAAAAGGCGGAAATCAATAAAGTTCTCCAGAACCCGAAACCTTGGTAGGGGAAAAAAAAAAATGTTTTCCTGCAGCACCATCTTGTGGTCCTCGACTTTAGCACTGAAGATGTCCCTCCCTCTCCCCGGGCCGGGAAGGTTTTTTCTGCAGACTTGGGAACCACACCCAGCTTTCAGCAGCTTCTTTTTTTAGCCACAGAGGTACTGTGAGGAGCCTGGCAAAAATGATTGTTCCCTCATGTGGCTGACCTGGGCTCTCACCGAGTTCTTGGAAGGGGTAGAAGGGACAAAGGAAAATTGAGTTTAGCTCAGTAACACACAGCTTGACACACATGATACAATCAGCAGCCCAGGCACTAGGGAAAGGACAGGTTTCAGTCAGATGTGAGGTAACCCCGTGTTGAAATTGTTCTGTAATATGCTTAGCTCCAGGAGCACAAAAACAAGCAAACCAAAAAAAAAAAAAATTGTGCAAGGGATCTGAATATTCAGTGTAAGCAGGCAGCCAATCAAAGCCTCCACCTTTTTGTGACATTGTCAGTGCAGTTTGCATCACGCACAGGCCTGTGAATAAATATCTGTGCTTTGACCCTAAGGTGGCAATCTTGACCCTCAATAGCAATGAAATAGCTGTTATGGCATCCTAGGCACACAGAGCAGTTTATTTCAGTAATACCCATGGCTTGAAAGCTCTTAATTCAATGCATTGTCAAGGTAATTGAGAAATTAAAATGTAAAATCAGAACTTTTGCCTTCTCCAGCTGAAAAGCAAAACTCCCAGCTTTTTAGAATAGCTTTACAGCAAAGCTGCTGCATGGAAAAAGACAGGCCCATGTTTGTGCTCTGGAGTGCTGGCCCACTAAGCCAAAAAAGAGAAAATACACATCAGGTTTAGAAGGCAAACAGTGCCCTGTTCAGTTGACATCGTTCTGTTGCTCCACATCAAAAACAGTGTAATACTTTTGCCTGCAAAATTCTAACCAAATCACCTGTAACACAATGCTCCTGGCAATGGTTGCAGTGTAGGGCTTTAAACTCCTGCACAGAGTTACATCTGATCATCAGCCAGCACTCCAACACCTCCCTGAGATCACCCATATGCGTATTCCACCCACATCGCACTTGGGTTTTAAGTGATCCCCTTTTTAGGACTTAGGAAACTAAGAAAAAATGTTTTAAAACGGGGAATTGTGAAAGCACAGGGTTTCTAAGAATCACTCATAATATTTACACTCCAGCCAAGGAGCAAAGCTCCATTCCTGCCAGTTGTAGCTCTTGGAAATTCTGCTCCGTGGACTTCACAGCCCCAAAGAAATATGACAAGTGATTGTGTTATTATGGGTGATGCTGACTTCTGCTGACATTCCTTTAGGTGCTCACTCTGCACTCAGCTGTCGGAAAGTGTTACACGTCTGTTTCTTTTATTTTTTGTTACACTACCGAGAAATGGAAAGAAATTGCATTTTGGAATCACCTGCTTTGGGAGACGGGTCAATAAAAGACCAACAAAAGTGTGGTGCAGTGATACCCAGCGGAGAGAACAACCCCAGAGACAACACTCTACCAGTTTCCTTAAGTGCTTTGTATTTCTGGCAAGAATATCTTTAAAGCAATTTCCCAACAACAGATTTCCCAAATCCTCTGCAGCCTGGCAAAGAATTAGCTGTTCTCCTCACTGCTGTGCTATGGGGCCATCCAATATGGAACCAGAGCAAGCTTCCTCTCAATAAACCTTTAATGAGTGACAACACTCCCTTCATCTTTTTCTAAGGCTGACCCCTAAGTTGAGATGGACACATAACTGATACCTTTATATCCCTCCACAGGGATGCTACTGGGTGAAAAAAACACTGACTTTACTATTCAGGGCTTGCCATGAGCAGTTTGCTTTTCAGCATTACCAGGTTTGGTTCTTTTTTTCTTGTACAGGAGGTATGGAATGAGTGCAAGAAACTAGAATGAAAAAAAAACTTTTACTGCAAAATCAATAGTATTATCAAGGGTTAACAACTTTGCATTACTTCAATGCTAAAATAAAACGTGTCATTTTCTAGGAGGTAGTCAAAATAATCCTGGAGTCTTCTGCTCGATCTTCAGGATCAGGTGGACGTTCCTATACACCAAAGGGAGAAAAAAAATCCCAAACATGAGTATAACTTGATTTAGGGCACCTTTACATTTCTTCCCAATCAATACTCTCCCTGAAACATTTCTTTATTGCCTAATGACCTCCCTGACATGTTTTTTTATTTCATTGTGACCTTTAGTAGCCTATATAGTTTGGCATGGTCACACAAAGCAAATAGCATTTCACTCTCAGATTAGATTTATTTGAGTAGTCAATTGCTCCTCAGCATTGGGGAGGAATGCCAGTAATGCCAAAGTGTGGAGCTATGGGAATGCCTCAGCTACAAACCACCCCTATCCATGCAGAAAGACAGACAGACAGAAAGACAGACAGCCAGGCTTTTCAGTGCCTGTAAATGGATCTGCCCCTCCTGAAAGCAGCAAACCCATTGCCTTTCCACCTTCTCATGCTGCAATTTGACCATGAGACAAGGAACACTCAAGTGGAAGAGGGCTTTAACCTCAGACTGTCCATGGCTCTGCTGTCAGCTGGCAGCCCAGGTCAGCAACTGAATTCTTCCAAATTCATCACCTCTCCCACAACAGCAATTGAAGGTAAACCCTTGTGGGCCTGATTATTTCTAAATCTAAAAAATTTTAGCCTGCTAGCAGCTGCTAACTTTTTCCCAAGGAAAAATTTCTCAAGAAGGCTTCTTCTCAAAACAATATTGGCAAACAACTCTCCTTTCTCAAAACAATCTTTCTCCAGGTGGTGTTTTGCTGTTTCTCTGGTTTAACCAACAGCATTAGAGAGGTGTCGTTCCTATTCACCAACCATGTTAAGTCTGTATGGGAGCACCTTATAAAAGGTAGTGAAAATTAGACAAAAAAAGGCTTTTTTTCTATGCTCTTTGCCTTCTGAAGTATTTGGAGTCTTTCATCTTTCTTTTGTGTCCTACAATCCCTGACAAGCAGTGCCTTTGGACAATGTGCACTGCACTGCCAGGCAGATATTTGCTAGTGGGTATCTTCAGCATTCTACACAGACTCAACAGAACAACCTTAAACTTAGAACTAAAAGATACCCCAAAGATAGTTTACCTTCTTTTTTCCATCCTTTTGGTTCTTCCCTCTTAAGTCAGTCCAGTAAGTGGCGATGGATCTCCTCATCCTGAGTCCTTTCATCACGTGCTTTTTTTTCCCGTGCAACTTTCTGTACTTTTTTGCCTATCTTCCGTAAAGGATTGATCCATGGACTGCAACATATTGAAACAGCTGAAATTGGTTGAGTTCCAAAGTGGGAGCTTAGAGAAGGTCACCTAGACTCCAGCCATGAAATCCTAGCTCCAGTGAGAAAAATCTCAAAAAGCCACAGTTGATTTCAGGGGCCATCACAAGGTTCATCACCAGGAGAAGGATTAGGGTGAGGAGAAGCATTTCAGTGCTTTTCCCATTTCTCACATTTTCCTCATGACTTTTACATTTTGATTCATACAGACTCACAGAATCACTCAGGATAGAAAATAACCTTTAGGATCATCAATCCCAACATTTAACCCAGCAGTGCCCAGTCCACACAAGGCACACACAGGCCTGGGACACCCCTCACTGCCCAGCCCTTCCTGAGAGAGGACCTCCTGCAGCTCTGCTTGTCTCATCCCCAGCAGGCAAGGACAGGGAGACAATGCAACCATGACCAGAAATTCCCCCAGTAACAAGCCAACAAAATTCTCTGGGCTTCCTACCACAGCTGGATTGGGCAGGAACGAAGACTTTTCTATTTTATTTTTAAAGTCCACACGATATTTTTCAAAAGTAGTGCATTTTCCTAACCTTTGGTGTTTTAACCTCCCTGTTCATGCACGTGATTCTTAAAGAGGACTAACAGAACTGAGAGGAGCAAGACAGGCTGGCAGTTATGGACACAGCAAAACCACCAGAGCACAGCTCTAGACAGGAGACACTGTGCTGAGAGCACCCAAGGGAAATTGCCAATTGGCAGGGAACAGATGTGGAGATTCTGCCTCCTGCATGAAAAACACCACTGGAAGGAGGCAAACACACAGTTTGTCCATGGGGAGGTGGAAAGTAACGAAGCCTCACTGGCTTGGGAAATTAGATGAACTGGAATTGATCAAGTGAGGCAAGGAGAGGAGTACTCAGCTCCCTCTATCAATTGCACAGGAATTTCCTGTTCCTACATTTTCTTTGTCTGGCCATGGTATAGGGAACCTTGCAACACAGTGGAGTTAAACAATTATCCCAAATGTCATCAGCAAAAGTCATTCTTGGGTTTCTTTTTTTGATAACTCTAGAGAACAATTTTTACTTTTGTGCACACCAGTTGCAGTTCAGATTTGGCATCGTGCAGAGGACTCTCTCAACAATGACTGCGTAATGTTGAAAACAAAAGAATTTCTATCCAGAGAGGCTTTTGGCTTATTAAAGGAATGTTTCTCAAAGCTCCATCAACTGTCTCTAAAACTGGTAAAACTCAAAGTTACAGTGTGATAGGATTGCACCCTTCATCGAACTTAAATATGTGATGTTGGAAATTCGAACCATTTAGCATCTGGTTAGTTACTGCGTTCAAAAACAAAGAAAAAAAAACCCAAGCCATAGGCACAAGAGCAAAATTCCTACTTCCACTGGCTACGAAGAAATACAACAACGATCATTTAAACACTAACGTGAATTCTCCCAAAACGAACACATATTAATTCATTTTCCAGAGAATTTATGATAATTCCGCGTTGATTCTTTGCCTCCTGCTCTCGGAGCCACTGATGACTCAGTGCAGCTATCTGTATGCTGAGCATCAGCTGCTGAGCGCAGTGTAAGATGTAATGTGGAGATTTTCACAGCAGGTTTTGTCAAAATGTGGAGCTCCACAGCCAACAGCCATCTGCCAAGCAGCCTCATTAGTAAAGTCTATGTGTGTGTGTGTGTACAGGCACGTATGTGATCCCACACAGACTACTACATCTTAGAAGAGCAAAAAGTTTAACACTGGGAGGAAGAAAAAACCTCCACCAAAAAGACAATTCTGTCGTACTAACCAAGTTGTGGCAGCAGCCATTCAGTGTGAGCTACCACCTCAGCAGAATAGAGCATGGTTATGTTAATTCATCCCATCAGTTCAGTGACCTCGATGCTGTGGAGTTTACATTTTCCCTGGATCCTGAGAACACATACACAGGCTGAAACTCTTCGCACTACCAGACACCAAACTGCTTGCACAGAACTTGCAGGCTGTAAAGTGCCCTATACATTAAAAAACCCCACACTGCATGTTAGAAACATTAGAAAGAATTAATTCCCAACTCACAGCCCATCTCTCTTACTCTGTTCAGGCCTCATATTTTGTTCTTCCCTTCTGTGTCTTACTGCATATCCTGGAGGGAGTCTGCTTTCGTGTTTTATGTGCAACTTCCCAAGCAAGTGAAGTAAGATTAAGTCCAAGTCTTTTATATCCAGGTCTTGAGAAAGAGTGCTGGGGCATTAAATAACCTTCTTTTCTTTAAGCCAAATCGACTCTCTGTTTTATGTACTTCAAAACAGACGGACTCATCTTTTATGTTTGAACATCAGTTTCTTGCCCTTTTTTCCCCCAATCTTTTCTCCCCTCACCTAGTTAAAGATGTCAGTCCTCCATATTTCCACCATTTACAAACAGCATTTAATAAATTTGGTCACGCTCTAACTCTTACCATCTCTGCAAGACGGCACAGCAAACGATTGGTAGGAATCCCAAAGTCAAAAATCCTCCTCCCGTAAGCAAAATCACTCGAATGGCCAGCTGCACATCTGTAGAGCCAGCAGAAGTTTCCATTAGTGCTGAATAGTTCTGAATAATTCTGATGCAGCCACTCAGGGTCAGGCGACAGGATCAGCCTCTAAGACACCTGAAGACTCCAGTAAATGCCAAGGAAAACTGCCATTTCTCAGGTGAATTTAAAGCCAGACTCAACTGGTCACAAGGGTCTTTTCTAACCTAAAGGATTCAGCAGCACAATGGCCAAAAAGTGTTAGAATTAAGCTCAGGTGAGAAAGAACTAGTCTCAAATTTCACTTGAGTGGGAAAAGAACAAGTGTTTGTTTAGCAGAGGCAACCAGGGTTTGAGTGAGCCCAGGGCATGGGGCACGGTTGAGTGGGTTGAATAAATAATAATTAAAAAAAACAAAGTTCCTTAGAAGCTGCTTTAAGGACGGGGCAAATTCTTTCAAAATGAATTCTATTCATTTACTTCATAACTTTTGTAGCATTTTCTTAAGGCCTCATTTTATTCCCAGTGAAATTCAAGGCAAACCTCCCAAGGAGAAGAACCATTCAGTGCAGCCTGTGACCAGCTGACAAACACAACTCCATGAGTCTGATACCTGCTAAGGGCTTCTATTTTGTCCACAGATTGCTACAAGGCAAACAGTAAGTGTTTGCATTTTCTTTGGGCATATGCTCTGCATCCAGGAGCATTCAAGGAGCTCATTAATCTGTGAACAAATAATTCTGTAAAATGGTCAGCCCTTGATATTGATGTCCAGACAATAAAAGTCTAACTGGAATGAGGAATCAAGCAGTGGCAGCTGAATAGGCATTTTTAATTTTAAAATTTGCTTCAGTATGTGTCTTAAAAACAACCAGAGGAGCTTAATTTCCACTGTACAGCTTTTCTTCTTGCTGTAGTGAAGTGTCTTTTATACAAAATATAAAGGCCCAAGTTGGGACTGAATACTATTAAAACCTTTAATTTCTGTCATGTGCCCCTAACTAACCAAGAGATTCTGATGGGATCACACTGGATAAAACTTTCTCCAATCAAAAATGATCCAGCTGGTAGCAACTACAGCTGCCCCAGCACTGGAGTGTGGAGCTGCTCACCCACAAGAAAAAATTCAGAGTCTTGTTTTGACCTCAGCTTGCTCCTGAAGAAGCACAAACAAGAGAAAGCGAATTCACGTTAACTGACAAGCTGCCTTGGGGTTTGATATCTGTATGAAGCCAGCTCATCCTAAAAATTGGGATATCACCCCTGAAATCAGTGGAGGTGTACTGAATTACACACCCACGTCTAGCAGGGCTTGCTCTGAGGCAGCAGCACACTCACCATCTCTCACTGGCAGGTAGCACTGCTCATCCTGGCCAATTCTGAAAGGGCAGCAGTGAATTTTGGAGCACTCAGACATGTTCAGGCCTTCTAAGGGGCAAGGAATTAAAGGTCGCTCACTGCTGAGGCGGCAAGCTTTGAAAAGAAAAAACAACATTAGGTGAGATGTCTATCCTGGGAGCAACGTGAAGCAGAAGGAAGTCATCACTTTGGTGTCTCTAGCATGTTTTGATTAATTAAATCTGCCAGAAAACAATATCATTGATGTTCATGTATGTTCTTTCCCAAAGCCCAACCGATTTTTATATTGAAATTAGCAGGAAAGCTGAAACATGTCATAGAAAATCTTTCGTAATTTGCTTTGTTTCTGTAAGGACAGAGCTGAATCTAAACACCATTGTGACACTTTTTTTGTATTTAGGTGTGCAAAGCAAGTGAAAAGGACAAACTAAATTTTCTGACTGTTCTGTTTCTAATTACAAACTAGCAGAAATTAAAGGCTTTTTTTATTTTTTATTTTTTTTATTTTTTTTTTCTGAAGGACTATATTGCAACTCACCATCTCTGTTTGGCACTTAATCGTTTGTTTCTACAAGCAGCTGAAAATCAGCTGCTAGGGAAAAAAAAAGCCCACGACATCCAATACAGTCGATGAAGAACACATTCAAGCAATTTTTGAGATTTCCTACTTTATAGCAGATTTATTGATAATCATGAGACACTGTGGAAATGGCTTAAATGTGTAAGATATTTATAAACAGTAGACGTCTCTGTATATTTAATTCCCATAAAACATCCTGTCTCGTCCCTTATGGTACACAGCAGCTGCAAAGCATCATTTGGTTCCAACAACTCCCCCAGGACTGGCTGTATTGTCAGCCTCACATTTATCAGAGACATTACTGGCAGCCAAATTCAGTTTATTATGGGGGGGGATCAGGATCTTCACCATCCTCTGTGTTTACTTAGGGCTCCATGTGAGCACTAGTGGTGGAGGCACACTGATATTAGTGCATGAACATTCCAAGTGAAAAGTAGCATTTCTCCTCCTTCCTATTGGTCTGTGGTCTGGTTATGGAACCAGGCTGGCAGTTTTTATACATATAAAAAAAATCTTTTCTGTACTCATGTTATTTTGATTTTTGATATTGGCAAGTTAGCACTGTGATTTCCAGGTCAATAATTGCATGAAATGAAGCAGTTCTTGTAATTTAACTTCAGCAGTCCAAAGGTGAGGGGATCAGTCTGATCAGTCTGAAGCCTTCCTGAGCCAGTAGAAGTGGGAGAGGCACCAGTGTGGGACAAAATCTTTCTCCCATTTATGCCAAATTCTCTTTTCTCTCTATGTGTACATGGGAAGACTGGAAAACCAGTTCAGATGTGATCCAACAAAGCCAGGTATGGTGGATCCTCTGCCAAACTTTCAGCATTTGCAGCACAGTCACACCACTGGTTATGGAGGGGTTTGCAGGAGGGCAGCAAATGCAAACAGATCTGTGACTGTCCCAAAGAGGCACTCAGCAATCCCATTTTCCAGAGCTCTGGTGAGTTTTACAGTATTGGACCGAGGGTTTTAAACACATGAAATGCTGACAGGTAGAGGAGGAAGGGTGGCAGTGAGGCAGAAGTAGGGAGGGAAGAGAGGAACGAGGCTGCGGTGGTGATGTGACACTTACTCATCGGCCTGAAGAAGCTCAGGAAAGATCCATACACAGCTTCCATCGTCATGTTGGGTTTGCCGGGCGCCTCTGGACCAGGCTGAATCGGGGCTGCAAGCACTGAAAGTTCACAATGATTAGCTCATTACCATCCAAAGTATCCGTAATTAATTAAAGCAATGACATTTTCATACTGATTATCACTCATTAGGAAGGCATTTACAGTCATCAGGAGCTGTGTCTGCTGATGGCTAGCAAGGTTAAGCACAGGTGTCTTTCTGTTGCATTCACTTCTATTGCTTGAAATTGCTTCATGAACCACAATGAGGAAAAGAACCAAAGCTGTAAAATTTAAATTAAAGGATCCCTTCAGGTGGAAACTGGCAAGGATAAACAGCCCTGCTGCTCACCTGTGAGGTGCAGGTTACGTGAAAACGCTTTGCTGCATCTCTAGTTATATTTCTGCCGTGCACAAAAGCAGAACTTTCAGCATTTTAGATGAAGACCAGACCCCAGTTAAAACACAGAAACATGGTGAAAGGCACCTTTATCAGACACAACCAAACATGCATCTATCCCAGCTCCTTGTTTCAGACAGTGACCTGCTGCAATTGCATAGAAAAGAGCAAAACATCCTTAAATATAGAGGTACTGCAGTGTTTATACACAGAAGCTGCTGATTTCTTAACTCTGGGATTTCCCAATCACCTTTCATTTACACTATTCTAAAAGAAATCTGGGATCAGTAAACCTTGCTGCCTCCCTACATCTCTTTTTCATTACACCAAAAGTGCAAATCACAGCACGACTCCACTGGCAATCAACCACTCCCCAATGAGGGGGGAAAAAGAGAGATCCAGTATTCCCACCTGCTTGCCTTTTTTCTCTCCAGGAGAGAAACTCACACCACTCCATCACCACTTTAAATGCTTTCAGTGATGGAGTTTGCTGAAAGCCATTTCACGGTGTTGGAGTCCCTGTGAACACAAGTGAGATCACAGCCTCATCCAAAACTAAGTATTGAACAACTTCAGTCTTTTGGATAATTCTTCAGTTAACAGTATTGGGAACATAAATTAGGGAATTAGGAAATTACTTGGGGCACAACTTGCCTCTTCAGTGCTATAAAAAACTCCCTTGGGGGAAAAAAAAAAAAACAAAAAACCCAGAGTAGTGAGTATTAAAGGTACNATTAGGAAATTACTTGGGGCACAATTTGCCTCTTCAGTGCCATACAAAACTCCCTTGGCTAAAATAAGGAACAGAGCAGAGAGAATTGAAGGTATTGTCAAAACAGATAATCTGGAACTATTGTGGTAACAGAAACGTGACCAAAGCTCACACTGACAGTTGTGTCATGGGCTCCCTCTCCCTGCTACTAAACAAGACAGAACAGAAAAATTTAAAGACTTTGTAATGACTTCATGGGAGGTTAATGAGATGAGGTTTCCAACATTCGGTTTGGTAAGAACGATGTGCAAACCATGGCTGCCCCACACATTGCTCTCCCAGGTGAGGGTTTAAAGAGACACAAGATATTTATACAGATTTAATGGCCATTGCTGTAGTTACATATTCATATCTAGAATATATATCATATCTAGAATATTAATATCTATGTTAGAGCTCACACCCACTCTGGAAGCCTTTCACCAAGAGCTGAAAAGGCTCTGAGCTCTGTTCTCAATGCATTAAGGATCAAATGAAAATGTGTTTGGATGGATCCTTTATAGATGTCAGATGACCAAACTCAACTTCTTGTTAGTGCAAGTAATCAGACAAAATTACTTTCCAATTACTTGGAGTCATCTGCTGTAATAAGCAAATACATCAATTCCCAACAGACTATAGGAACACCTTTAACAGTGTGCTGAAAAAGAAGTCATACTGGGGGAAAAAACAGAAGAATCTATAATTGGGGAAAAAAAAAAATCTATGATCAACTGAGAAATAAAAGCAAGTTGCACTGACAGGGATGAAACAGGCAGCATTTATTTCCTGTAAAAATGGACAGAGGGAAATAGAAATTATAGTTGCCGGAAAAAAAATATTTTGTTCTATTTAAGTGTTAGAATGGATCAATCCAATCTGAAGTAATCCCTTGTAATATTTCTCAATATTTTCCAATCATTTCCAAGACAAGAAAACCTGCTTGCTGGCAGGAGTACTTGGCACTTCTTTGAGTGTTTCTGCCCTTGCAATACTCACGTGAGTGGACGCTACAAAGCAGGAGCAGGACCATGAAGACCCACGCTCGATGGGTGCCCAAGGGCAGCATTACTGCAATAAAACCAAGAGCAAGAATGGGTGCAGGGTCCTGCATAAAACAAATTATTGGTCTGAATTAGTATTTATGGGTTTGAGCAAACCTGACAGTTGATTGCTGCACAGAGCAGGACTGCCTTTTTTTTTGCAAGAAAGAGGCCAAAACCCATTGCAAATGTATCGGGAATAAAAGATTTTGAACAAATTACTCATTTAAATGGAGTTTAAAAGAAGGCATCTTGTTAACAGAGACTAGCAAAAAATTCATCTTTCTGAAGTGTCCCACAGCTGGACACCTGGCACTTAAAAAGATAATTTTTAGCTAAAAGTTTTAATCCCAGTTCAATGAACAGAATCAAGAATGAAGAATGAATAATTTTTGAAAGCTTAAAACTGAATTCTAGTTTAGCTCATTGAATTCTTCACTCTTTTCACAACTGGAGAACACGAAGAGCTTTAGATAACATTTTTAAAAGGTGGTTCACAACGGTATTATGGAAGAAAATACTTTTAGAAATCCCCATGTGATTCACAGCAATTTAGCAGCAGGTTTAAGCTGGGTTTTGCACCCCCAAGCAGCCCCTGATGACTGCTTTGGCAGATGCTTTATTTCACATTGCCTGCCCCTCCTGTTTCACCCTAAAAAGGGCTTTTTATCAATTATTACCACTTAGTTGTAAAGACAAATTGTTATTACTGGGGAGGGGAGAACCCATTGTCTGAAGTTCTGTACAGGGAAAGAACTGACTGCATTTCACACAGGTATTGCCCTTTGAGGGGTCAGCCCTTTCTGCCCTCCTGCTCAGTGAGGAAAGCCTCCCTGCCCTTGGAAGTGCCTGTGACTTGGCACTTTATACAAACACGTTCTGTCCCACGGAGAAACTACCTCGGTAACGTGAAATTATTTCTTAAGAGGACAGGAATCATGTTTTCCAAGATACTTATTAAAATTTAATGACAAATTGGGGGGGAAAAAAGGAGAAGGAAAACAAGATAAAGATAAAATTCTTTTTCTTGCCATTACTTACTTCTCTTGCTTCTCCTCCAGCCCTGCTGGAGCAGGGCATGAGCAGCTCCCCAAGGTGCAGCAACTGCAGAGTGGCCCCGACAACCGTGGAACCAAAACACGTCACAGTCACCACCCCCAATTCAGGTGCATGGAGCAGGATGGAGCAACACAGGGGCCAGAAAAAGCTCAGTGTGGTTTGGGAGAAATCAGACTCTTGGAAAGCCTCTCAAGTCTTCTAATTCACCAAGTTAAAAATGAGTTCATACTCTTACCAGGCGCACTCCAGCGTTCAATACAGAAACATCACCTAACTGTGCAGACCGGGTAATAGGGAAGAGCTCAAAACACACTCCTCTCAAATCACAAAGTTCAGTCAGAATGCTTAAATTAGAGCTCCTCACTAAGCCATGAAAGGTGAATTAATTAGGTATTGCTTCAGCAAATATTTGCACACTTGAAGCACAGATCTGACACGCGTCTTTCTCAGACCCCGAAAGCCAATCCTATCCTGGGCTGCACCAAAGGGAACATGGCCAGCAGGCCAAGGGAGGTGATCCTGCTCCTCTGCTCCACTCTCCTGACACCCCACCTGCTGAACCACAACCAGCTCTGGAGATCTGGCCTGATTTCAGCTGGGATAGAGTTAAATTTTCTTCTTTGTAGATGGCACAGTGCTGTGCCTTGGATTTAGGATGAGAATAATGCTGATAACACAGTTTAGTTGCTCTCAATCAAGGACTTTTGAGTTCTCAAGCTCTGGTAGGGAGGAGATGCCCCAGAAACCAGGAGGGAGCATGGCCAGCACAGCTGCCCTGGGCTGGCCAAAGGGACATTCCTCACCATGGCACAGCACACCCGGTATATAAACTGCAGAGCCGGCAGAGAGATGCCAAACTCTGCCCAGGGCTGGGCTGGGCATTGGTCAGTGCATTGAGCAATTGTATTGTGCAGCTCTTGTTCCTCTTGGATCTCATCTCTCTTGCTCCTTTTCATTACAATTATTACTGTATTCTATTATCTTTCAATTATTTAAATTATTATTATTCTGTTATTATTCTAAATATAATAATAATAATAATTATTATTATTATTGTATCAACTTATGATTTCTATTCTTTCATTTCCCCCGATTCCCATCCCCACTGGGAGGGTGGAGGGTGAAGGGAGTGAGCGAGTGAACCGCTCCTGGCGCTGCTGGCTGCAGTTAAACCACAAGTTCCCCCCACATGAAGGACATGGACCTTATCAGGCTTGTCCAGAGGGTCAGGAAGGTGAGCAGAGGCCTGGAACAGTAATAATTTGAGGACAAGCTGAGACCTGGGGTGGTTCAAAATCTGGGGACACATTAGGGCCCCTCCCAATACCTACAGGGGCTACACCAGAAAGATGGGGAAGACTCTTCAGCAGGGCCTGTGCAATAGGACAAAGAGTAACAGATTTAAACAAGAAGAAGTTCAAATTAGACCAGATATAAAGTTGGAGTTTCTTTCTCACAATGAGGGTGGTGAGGCCCTGGCACAGGCTGCCCAGAGCAGCTGTAGATGTGCCTGGAGGCACTGCAGGCCAGGCTGGATGGAGTCTGGGCAATTTGGTCTATGGGAAGGTGCTCCTGCCCAAGGCACAGGCTGGAACTTGATGATCTTTAAGGCCCCTTTCAACCCAGACCATTCTAGGATTCTACCACTTCCATTCCTTTTATTAAGGAAAGGCTCTGAATAAACTAGGAGCAGTGTTTTTAAAATATACAGAAGCCTGAAGTAAATGCAGATGCCATCAAATCAGCAGTTCCCCTAACAGATGAGCTGCCTAAAGCAGTTGCAGTTTGCTACAACAGCCATCTGAACTGATAAGTGAGCCTGAAAAAACTTATATATTCACTTTTTCTCCCCCCCTCATTTCAGCTAATTGCAAAATGAGATTAAAGGGTGGGTCTCTTTAACCTCATTTGTATGCAGCACCAGCTTGCTTAAATAAGCAACAGTATCCTCAGTTTCATTGTTTCACTCCACACCCAGACTAGACCCAGCCACTCTCAGCAGTTCAATTAGGAGATACTTGGAAATGTCTAATCCCCCAAGCCTTCCTTTTCTGAGGGACATGATTTACATGAAAGTGAGATTTTCCACGCTGATTTATCTCATGGAACACCCCAGACAGCGCGATGCATTTCTGACATGGCACTTTTCAGGCTGCTAAGAATCAGAGAAAACTGCCCCCCCCCTTCCCATTTTATACAGAACATTTAATTGATTTTACTGCATTTAGGAGCATTGATTTCTCTTGCTGTAGCTGTAGTCTACACCCGAGGCTCAGCCTGAGTGCACCAGGCAAAAAAGCACATCCAAAACTCAAACCACACCTAATACTTCTTACATTTTTTTCTGCAACAGTCAAGTTCTCAGCACTTATAGACTACATCCATGTGATTGGTTTTTTGCTTTAAATTAACTGCTTTTATTGGAAACCAGTTTTCTAAATTCAGTGCAAAACTGTGAGCAAACATTCTCCAACTGGATTTTCAGCAGCTACACAAAATTACCTATGATTGTTGCTCTTTCTTATAATCCAATTCCATACAGTACTCAAAGCGCACAAAAATTACTGCTTTAAATTCCGCTGTAGTTTTTAAACAATGTAAAAAAGAATAATAATTATGGCAAACTGACTCACCCACGTTTAACAGCAATTATTTCTATCAAACTGTTTGAGATGAATGACCTTGGTAACTGTGAAAGCACAAGTCACGGATGTGCAATGCATTTTAAAAAAATTGTTTATAGAAAACCAGATTCATCCCCTGATGCAGGCAAAAGATCCCCAGTCGTCTGTCAGAGACTCACACTGCCAAAGAGTAAAGAGCTGTTTCTGTAAATCACAGCACAAAAATACAGTGTGAAACCCACACTGTGCTTAAATCTAATGAACCTCTGGCAGGGAGAGCCTTGTGATCGAGGTGGAATCTATTCAGAACACTAAGCTCAGGTCTAACCTCACCTTTCCTAACATACATTAAGCTGCCTTAATACCTTTAAAATGCAAACATCCCGTTCACCCCAATTTTCATGGGTATCTTTGACAAGCATCTTTTAGGATGAAAATCTGTCAAGTTCAAGTGAATGATGAAAAAGCTTAGTACACACTACTGTGGAAACAAGCTCAGCCTCCAAGCTTCTTAAAAAAGCTTTTAAAAGCTTCTTTTAAGTAGCCACCAGAGCCAGCAGCACATCTCCCCCACCCCTAAACACAGGTATTCCAGTGCCAAGTCTTGCTGCTTCTGGAAATAGATAAAACCTTTAACATTACACAGGATAAGAATATTTGACACCCATCTTGTCTTGCAGATTAGCAGAGAACTTAGCAGGACTCCTCAAATGAGGAATTCCAGTGAGGAACAATCACTGGAAGTTAAAGTTTTCCCTTTTAATATTCAGTACTGAAGGGTTTTGCAGTTCAGGAAAATAAGCTGCCTTTCACAGTAAGTGCTTGTAGGAACAAGCAGGATCTACACTCAGTCCCACACTACAGCACTCAGTGTCCTTTCTGGACATCCTACACAATATTTGATATTAGGGACAAAGAAGGGCTGAAAAAGCTCATCAGTAATTAATTCAAATAACTTCTGTATTTATGAAACTAAACCTAGTATCCTCTTGAACTCATGAGTGCTCATAAAGAGATTTTTATCTGCTTAAATAAAGCTGAATAAAGAGATTTTTTTTCCTTGACAAAGTTTTAATAACAACTTTGAAAATCTTAACTCCCCACCATCATTAACAAAAATGCATTCAGTAAACAACAGAAACACAAGCTTTCTATTTTTTTTTAAGCATTTGTTAATTCATAGGCTTTGAGCTTAACCTTACTGAATTTAGACTTTGGCATGATTCACAAATACCTCTCACTCTTTCAAAGAACTTTATTTTAAAAATAATTTTAATTCATTAGACCATACTTTATAATAGTTACCAATAGGACGGACCTGAACTCAAGCATCAGACATTTGTTGCACTTTCAAGTTTTGTAACAACATGACTTTTCAAAATAAAAGTGTACATTTAGATTCACAGGTTAATTTGTTGAAATTTAATAACATTTAAAATCACTGGAATATGAACTGAAAGGGATATATGTCAAGTACACAAATACTGCAAAAGGTCAGAGCCCCAAAACCCACTTGGAGATGGAATGCAGCCAATCAGCCAGGCTGTGGTTTGGTGATTTCACATTGACCCGGGTTAGCACCTTAGTGAACTCAACCACTGGATGTGAGAAAATGAGTGCATGAAGTGTGACCACTCAACAGGTTCTGTACCATTCCATGAGGAAACTGGGTCTTCTTGAGCATTTTGTGCCACGTTTTGGAAATGTGGTAATAGCTGAGACTTTTCTAAACTGTGTAAATAAACAATGGCTACAGTTAAAGTCTAAACAAAGAAATACTTTCTACTTTCTGTCAGTTGAGATTTTTTTTTTTTTGAAAGCAATCATTCATAAGGATTGCATCAACATCAGTTAGCAGAGGAAGATCAAACTTTATTGAAACTGCTTGCATACAAAATATATTGCACTATAACCAAACAAATGTCAACATAAAATCCAATCTGTTGTAGCTAATATGTACAGAGAATATTGCCCAAGAGCAGTTACATTACAAGGTCAGTCTACCTTGGTTAATTATCTACAGTATTTTAAACCAAACAGCTTACAGATGATGTGTGCAAGGTACCAATTTCTGTTTTCAAATACTATACATTCCCAAAATAAATAACTAGAAATCAACATTAATGTTTGGCAATACTTTTTAAGACATTTTTTTATATTTGTTAAATCATGTGCAGTTCGTTGCCAGTTTTAGTATGCTCACCTGTATGCAAGGAAAAAAAAAAAAGAATGAAGAAAGCAAAGAAACAAAACTCACAAAATACATCAGAGGCAAGGTCAAGTTTGTACAATTCTGTACATAAACAGTGGCTCTCCTTCTGGAGTAATCTGAACAAAAATGGACTAAAACGAAGGTCCTTATGCAGTTGTGCCCAGTAAGTTTAACGTGTGATCAGAAATGAACGAAAGCACAGCTCCTCCCAGCACTTCCCACCCTGCCCTGGTGTACAGCTGTACTTTGGATCCAATTCTGACACCTTCATATTGGCTGGGAATTAGGACCTTGCAGCTCAAAATATGAAGAACTTTTGTTTTTACCTTCAATATTTTCAACTACTGGATCTGTACTTGCCAGGGCATGACATGTAGTGACTTTCTTCTTACCTCTCCTGAAATAGCCCCCAAATGAAAAGAAGCAATTCAAAATTTTTGGGAGGATGAAAACCATCAATGCTTTAGGCTGGTCATCTGGCCAAACAGCAGGCACACATTACTAGCTTGTGAACATGTTACACTTGTTCCCTCAGTAACAATGAGTTTTTTTTAGTTTTCCACAATGGAAAGATTTTTTTTTTTTTTAAGTTTTCTTTTTTTTAAAAAAAAGCTTCCGTACTGCCTACAAAGAAAAAAATTACACCCCTTTTTCAATAACACTATTTGCCAAATCTTCAGTGCAAAATAAATTTCCTATTCTTATAACTGCCTAACTGAATGTTTATGTAAGGAAAAAATTATGGAAAGCATGCACTTGTCTATAAAGTACTAACGTCTGACAAGGATTGCTACATATATTTTACATTTAGTGTTACCAACTCATCTTCCCTGATTTCTGCATCCAAATATAATATTCCTACCTGCCAAGATATAAAAAAGGCACAGATCATACAACTTTTTTGCTAATGAAAATGACAATTGTTACATCACACAGATTTCAGGGTCCACCAAAATATTGAAACAGGTGGACCAGAATGTGAACTGACACAGGACATAAAACGACATAGCATTTCATGAAGAACTGGTAAGTTAGATTGAAAACAGAAGCCAATTTGATTACTGCAAACACTATTTATTCTGAAAATTGAAATTGAGCAGTGAATTTGACCCGATGTGTTAAAATGGTACAACTGAACAGAAAGTTTACCCAATGCACAGCTCAGTATTTTTAAAACAAACAAACAAACAAAAAAAAAGAATCTTTCATCGTTTGAACTGCAATATGTACTTGGAAGCGATTTTTTCAGAAGTTCAGGTATTTTTTTTTTTTCCTTTTATGCAAATATTCGAATAACTTCTTATTCTGAAAACAACTGCATACTGTTGATGTTAAAAAAGGCTAACAGAGAACATATGTTCATTTCATGCCCTGCGCCGTCTTGCCTACTATTTGTCTTTGGCCTAAACAAGTTTTTCTCTAACATGGAATAGGAATTACTGGAACAGTATAGGAAATGTGACTTCAGAGTTATGCAGTTTAGGGGACTCCGTTGACCAGCGGCTGTTGGGCGTCCGCGCTCTCCGTCTTCTCCTTCTTGGGGTTCCGCTCCTTGCCCGCGCGCAGCCGGCTGCCTTCGCTCGAGGTGTTCTGCAAGGTTTTAGTGTGGACACTCCTTTCATTACTGCAGTCAAGCCTCATCTGCAACAATTCACAGTTATATAAAGCATTCTCCTCTTTTCCTCCCACCCCTGGGCGTTCTGTACCTTGGGAGGAGCAAACACTGCCAGCCCCTCAAGGCTTTGTTAATTGGATCCAGATGCAGGGGAGGGTAAGTTCTTATCTGTTCAAAAATTACCCAAAAAATCCTCTCCCATGTACCTAGCCTTGGAAGCTAAGAGAATAAATTCCAGTCTGAAACATTATTTCAACTTCTAGTAATTCAACTTCCTACTCTTTGTATGCACAACGCCCCCAAAAGGCAGTGTCGTTCCATGGCAGCTTTTCTGAATCTCAAAAAAATCTACTCAGACCTTTTTTGAATCTGAAGACAAAAGATCCACTTAATGCACCCCAAAAAACTTCTGCAGCCTTTTTAAGTGGTCATAAAAAATTTCAAGAGAGCATGTTGAAAGCAAATTTTTATGCTTGTAAAGGGGGGAAATTCCTTGATTATTCCTTGATACATAGCAAGATTTTTATACCTTGATCAGTCAGATTTCAACAACATGCAAGCACTTATTTTCTTGTAACATGTACTGCATCCAAATCTTGGAGCAACAGATAAACTCCCCATGATTTAAGTGCCTTATGGGTTTTTTCAGCACCATAATTCCTCACTGCCTACTTCAAACTGTGTAAGGTAATTAATTATAAAACTCACATGGCCTTTTTTTTTTTTTTTGCCAAGTTAATTATTTCCATTTCAGATGCATATTCAATGACTACACCTTTAAGTTCAGCACTCCCATTTCAAAAACTTGTTCTGTTTTGTCCCTTTTTTAACAAGACTTTCTACAAACCAAGCCAAGAGTCACGTCTGTGTCCCACTGGAGCTGTGACTCCTGCTAACACCACACAGAGGCAGCAGCTTGCAGCTGCTCTTTGTTTCTTCCTCCCAACTTTACCCATCCTATGCAGTAAGAAATGGTAGAAGGTTTGTAAACTACCATTTGAAGCAACAACAGTTTCCAAGTGGGGAAAGTTAAAATATATACGTAAGGCATCAGCTTGATAACTTCATGAAATAAAACACTTGAAAAGAGTGTAGAAATATCTTTATAAAAAGCTTAAAAATATTTAAAGTTACAAGATATTTCAAATCTGCTACTTGAAAAAATTGATGGTCATTTTTAACTTACTTTCTAGACTGAATAGCCTTCAATTGCAAATGTTTCACTTAGTAGTGAAGGCAGTTTCTGAAGTTTAATCTTTCCTTCTGAGGATTCTGGCTACAAAACACTCTTTTTATATCGAGTTAAGGATTTTCTTCCCTCAGGTGCATAGAAGATAGACGACAATACACAACACAGCAAGAAATAAAAGCTAAACCAAAGCACTGGTAAGAACAAAGACTGAAATCAAGCTGGTTAGTAAATCCTTGGGACTCACCAGACAGAGCTACACGGCATTACAAAATTGCATCTTTACACAGCTGGATAAATTTGGAGTCCTGAGCATCTGTGTCATGTTGTAACGCTACTTTTGTAGATGTGATTAGGGACTCAAAGAACACGGAATCACAAGGCTACGGTGTCACTCACAACCTCACTGTGTGACAGGATGCAATTTTAACAGCCCAGACTTGCCAAATGAAAGGGTTACCTCAAGAGACCCGTCTGCTGTCCTCCCTTTTGCCTCTCTCGAGTTACGCTGACGGTTGTCTGTTCGCGACTGTTCATCGTTGCCTGCAAGAAGAATTAATCAACCAGGTTGTTCAACAAAGACATGATCTTCTGCCACTTCAATTGTATACAAGCACAGTAGGGAATTCAGAATTTTCTGTCTCATGAATAAGTATTATTACTAACATTTAACAACAGTTCTTAAACTATGGGCTGGGAATCACTAAAGAAAATGTTCTCTGGTGATAATGCAGATAAAACCTCAGTGTTTAAAAGCACCAGAGTTTAAAAAAGACTGACTGCTGACTGAAAAAATCCACTTCTCAAAATGATTAACCACAGAAGAGTACACAATCAGAAGTATTTAATACCTTCACATTTTTCAATGGCTTAAAAGCTTCCTAAATTATACATTACCTTCTTGCAAAAAAAGTCTAATTAAGCAGCACCCATATTTTGAAAAAAAAAAACATTTTAAGAAATAAGCAGAGCTGCAGAAGAAAGTATTTTAACAAATAAACATAACAAAATATCATATGTAAACAAATAAATATAATGAAACAACGATAGGAAAAACTCCCCCAACATAAAGCAGGTCAAAAAGAATTATTCCCCTCTGCTCAATGTTCAACACATCTGAAACAAAATACTCCATTTAAAAGACTGCCAAAGAGAAGTCAGGAGTGTCGCCCTGATCTTCTTCAGTCTTCTGATGTTGGCATTTTTGTAGTGGAGTTTCTCTCAGATTTTCATGTAAACAAAGTGATGTTATTGTAACTGTCCTTGTTTGTCATTCCTCTCTTGAGGAGAGACAATTGATGGACTTCTAGCTTCACCAGCGTGGTTGGAGAGGTGGCAACCTCATCCTCCAGTGCATGGCCATTGTCCAAAATCTACATAAACCGAAGTAAAAAAAATAAGCATCTCTCTTTTTGCCCTGACGACTTGACTGCGTGCGTATCGTTTCGTGTCCTGCAGCGACACAGGAGAGGCCGGCAGGCGGGGAGTCGGAGCAGAGGAGAAAAGCAGCAGTGAGTTTGCTTTAGGACTGCAGAGGCGTGGTTTATTTACGTTTATTTACCTTTGAATCCCCCGCGGCCCCGCCCGCCCTGGCCCCGGGTGCTGCCGCCGCGCCGCCGCCCGTCCCCCCGGCGCAGGTAATTGTCCCGCTCCTCCTCCGCCGGCGCCGCCGACCAATCGCTCAGCTCGTCTCTGTGATCAGACTCTGTTTCAGAAGCATTTGATGCTTCAGAATTAGTTCCTATCAAGAGGGTGAAAAAAATCCAAACACGCCAGTGTAGCTTAGCATGAAATTACTATAGTAGAATGCATTTAGATTTCTTTTTTCTTCTTCTTTTTTTTTTTGGTTAGTAGACAGTTTTGGGATGTTTTTGCCTCCCAAACTCTGTAACATACGTAACACAGAAAGGTGCATAATATACGTTACTTCTTCAAAATGCAAGACAGACTAATGAAAGTTAGTTGTTGTATTTAAGGCTAAATAATTAAGTGTGCCACGTGCTTAAAATTGGTGTTAACAGTATATCAACAGATTGCTGAACATACTACAAAACGTAATAGAAGTCTAGTAAAACGTAAGTTTAAGAGACTAGACTCCTTCATATTTTTACAACTGAAAGTTCTGAATATAACCTGTCCTGTCTCCTGTCATCACTGCAACTCATCTATGGAAAGAAAAAAATTCCATCATGAAACAGCCTGTAACAGACTACAAAAGCACAGAACAAAGTCAAAATGCTAGAAATGTATCAAATCAAATAAATGGCCATTGCAATTTTTCCAATTAACGGATCACCTTTAGACAAAAGCTGGCTCTTTTCCCATTTTTCCTCCCAGAACCCATATTATTAGCAAGGTGAGTTCACATCTTCTAAAAATAGTAAACACCACAAAAACATTGTATTATGCAGAACATTAGCTAAGATTTTCTTATAAAGCTCCCACTACATGCCTTTCAGTCAGGACAAACCACCTGACCTACATTATGGATAATGAAGTAATAGATTGCTCTGAAGAAGCACAATCTGGAAAACCATTCATTAATGAATTATCCAAGGCTTCAAAGAGTAACACACTATTTTGGTGACTATGGTCTTCTATTAAAAACATGGAAGTTCAATTTAATATGAAGAAAATAGCTTTTCTGTAAATTGAGCTACACAGTATTTTCACCTATAAATATTTATATTAGGATAGACCCACACAGGTTTAAATGAAAACTGAGACTTCATTGTCAGGAATTGTTCAAAATATAGACAAAATAACGATCCTCACCCTAAGGAGCTGGGGAATGACTAGATATGCTCCATAATGTAGAAGACAGAAGCGTGCTGTAAGAAGCAGGAACTGCATGGAAATCAGCAGAGATTACAGGAAAGCACTACACAGAAGGATTTTCTTACAGGAAATAATCTTCAAATACTAACACTCAATACTGACTGCATTTTCAACAGCTCTAGTGCAGTCTTTTCCAAGCAATGAGGAGACCAGGAGGGCGCAGTGAGAAGTGCAGGTGCCCCTACCTGAAGCGTAGCCCGGCCCGCGCCGGCTGTGGCCGCGGTTCCGGTAGGGGCGGCTGCCGCGGCCCAGGCCCGGCCCGTCGTCCGTCATGTACCCTTTGTCCTTGTCCGTGCGGTTCGGGGGGGGCCTGGACGTGGCTCCGATCTGCCGCAGCTGCTCGTCGATCTGCAATCTTTCCAAACGCAGCTGGTCCACCTCCTGTGCAAACACAAGCCCGGGCAGTCAGGAAGGAGCACGGTTTAACCGGCTGCACGTGTGTGTGTGACGGAGGAGGAACGACTGGCACCGAAGGCGGCTCCAAGCATCAGCACCTTGTTGGCTGAAAGCGTCTCGTACCTTTTCTGTGGAGCCTCCCATGGGCAGCTCCGTGCAGATCTGGCTCTTTCTCTCCTTCTCTCCTCCTTCTGCAGTTCTGGCTGCTCCTTCCTGTCCCTGGCACAGTCACCTGACCCTGTCTGTCCCTCGGATGGTGTCTGACCCTTTCTGTCCCTTCCTCCTCACAGCACAGCCAGCAGATTGCAGCTGATCTCTACCAGCTCACTCACTCTTTTCATCACACCCATAGCTATAAGGGCAAGGCTGGTCCCACTCTTTGGTAATTAACATAGCTGCAATATATCAGGGGCAAGACTGCCTTCAGCACTACCTCTGTCTTCCCACTCTTGCACACATGCAGGTATTAGAAAGAAAAAACACTGAAATATTGCAATTGATTTAATACTCAAAGAGCAGCTCAACTTTGAGAATAACTTGTTTAACAGAAAGACTTTCAAATGTCCAAATCCAATTCTTCCTGGGGCACTGTTGACAAGTTCAGGTTTGTTTAGGAAGAATCAAGAAAAAGCACTCAGATCTGAGCACAAGCTCTTTACACTGCTGCACGTAACAAATACCAAAGTCATTAAACAGTTCTGATGTAACTGTATTGTTTCATAAAAAGGCACTCTGCTGGTAAACTCTACATAAAGACAATGAACAGTATGAGGAATGGGAGGAAACATAAAAGCATGCACTGTTACCACCCTAAGTATTGATAGAAAAATAATCAGTGGTTAAACAGCACCATTATACTCACCTTTAAATAATTAAGATGATAATCCAGAAGAACAGTTGCATTAGTGATGCTATCCTTGGTTCCTACAAACACAAATGGTACCATGCCCTAAAATACAGTAACAATAGGCTTTGGTTATTGATTAGGCATTGAATTCTGAAGAGAACCAAATTTATTACTGCAAAACTCAAAAACAATTCTTACACCATGCACAAGCAAAAATGAAAAAGTGAGACAACAGCGTATTTTAACTCTGATATTGACTACACCATGTAGTGAAATTCCCTTTATGCAAAGAGCTTTCTTAAATAAGCAGATTTAGATCATTTGCATCACAATGTCAATATTTATTTTTCTGAACAAGTGGAAAAGAGTCAATTTAGAAGACTTTATGTTTCCTCCCTTCAAAGTAATACCACCTTTGCTGACTACATCCATTCTCTCACAGTAGCTGCTTTTGGTCTACCTTTGATCTTTTAAAAAAGCAAATCAAATTAACATTGTGTCACAAAACAAAACTTGATCCTTCTTGAAGATCCACAGTTGTAAAAAAAAAAAGCCAAAAAATATTCAAGAAAGAGTCAGTACTTCAGGTGATGATTTTTACCTTACAGTTCTTCTACCCTTCAAGCATGTTAAGGGATCCAATAAACATGTGGGAAATATAAATCTGGAAATTCTAAAGTCTCAAATTATGACATCAGGAGACAAAACACCTAAAGATTAACTTAGGCAACCAAAGCAGGTGAAAAAAAAATCTATATAAAGGGAGTCACTGAGTGTGGATAACAAAGCAAACCTCAGCAATGCAAGGACAATTTCTACACCAAACCTCCTGACACTAAGACAGGTCCCTGCAGCATTTCAGGGTGTCAGTGCAGCCCACACAGGCCCAAGGAGGGAACCTGACTGCTCCAGCAGCTGCAGCATCACCTGGGCAGGAGAAGCTTCACTGGGCACTGCAGACATTCACCTGAGCATCTCCAACACTCACTGCTGAAGCCCAAGGCAGTGCAGAGCAGAGCCTGGCACACCTGCTGATTATCCCCAATATTGTTTTGCTGTCTCATCATTACCCCTAAAAAAGCCTTTAATTGTCCCTGTACACACACCCTTTACAGAACTGCATTCCAAAGGAAGTTTGCTGCAGAAGTGAAATGATTTGAGACACAAATGTGTTAAAAATGAAAAGCACACTATGCCGAGGTTGCCCAGGAGTGCCCAGTCTGTTATTTGTCTCCACTTTTAAGGTTGTGTTTGGTTTTCTTCCCCACTCCCTTTCTTTTAAAGGCAAAAGATCTCACATTAGACCTTACACGACTACATTAAGCAACCAGGAAAAATAATCTACACACAGTCCTCTAGTCCTAAGAAACATCAACACTGACTTTCATGAGCATTAGAAATTCCTTAGCCACAGGCATTGTTGACTGAAGTGTTTTATTATCTGGGGTATTTTAAGTTTCATAAATATTTTATACAACCTGATAAAGAGCAGTGAAATTTCTACTAAACTGGCATTAACTAGCTCACAGTATCAATTATTAAACGATGACAAGACAAATGATTTAAAAGGGCATTTAAGGAAATGCTTGCTGCTGCTTTTGGCAGTGGATTCAAGGTATAACAATGGCAGCTATTAAGAATATGAGCTGGTAACCACGTCAAGCAATTTCAGCTGTACAAAAGCAGCAAAGTGCTGATTTATTGAGCTTTATTTTGGTCTTCAAAGCAAAAGTACCTGTGTTCAACTTGGCTGCAAGTGGGGAATACTGAGCAGACCTTATGTGCATAATAAATTCAGAGGTAAAAGTTAATATATATTACTATAACAAACAGTACCTATCTCATTTGAAAATATGAAAAGCCTGAAGGTAGCCTGTTATAAAATTATGGGATGCATAAAACTGCACTTGGAACTAATGGGCAGTATTCTAGCATCTCAGTCACATAAAAAGAACCAAATGCTGTATTAAAATTTAACTGAACTACTGTTCCACTAAAAGAAGAAGGGCTGCAATATCCAAATTCACACGTGGGAAGAGTATTTGGGTTTTGTAGTTGAAATAAGCTGCATTCAATTTACAAATACTAACTCTTACCTGCTTAAGTCTGATCTCAGGTTTCTGTGTTGCACCTGGCCTGACACAACTAACACAAGAAGCAGTGCAAGCAATGCCAGTGTTAGAAATGTCATTAACAGGTTAAACAGAATGCAGAGCTTGCCAGGTAAAAAAAGACTTTTCAAGATAATCCCTAAAAGCTGCATTTTGGACAGAAAAATGTAAGCAAATCAGCTTTTTCAAGTCAGAATTAAAAAAAAAAAGCCAGACATACTCCCTGCAGCCATGAGCTCTCTTTTACCCTTCTGTGATTCTCTAGCCTGCAGCAACAGCAGCACCCTCTTGCTTATTAAATTAATTCCATTTGATGCTGCAGGAATTTATCTTTAGAAATGAAATACGACAGGCCAGTGAAACCTTTAGGTCTAAATACTGACCATTTACCTTTTCAGACAGATGTAAAACTAGTAAAAGAGTAAAAAGCCCTTAGTTAACTGCTTACCCACTCTGTACAGCAAGATGGGAATTGGATTGTGGATTCTCAGGAAGTCTTATAAAGAGGAAATAACTACTCAAGCAAGAACATAAGGGTCCTAGAAACCACATTTCATAGCTTATTTAAAGTAGGAAAGGTTCTTAGCTGGTACACATTTGGATTTTGAGGTAAATGAAAGGCAGTTCAGTTTTCTTGAAGCACATTTCACATCTGAAATCGCAGGGAGTCTTTTTGCATCAAGATGTTCAAACCTTCACGCTGTAAGGTTTTTTTGCATACTGCAACCTTGCCTCTCAATGCAGCCCCACACAGAAGTGCCTCAAATTATAATGTTTGAGGACTTCATGTACAAGGCTGTGAAAACCTGGAGTTTCACAATGTTCATGATTGTTTTTTTCTTTAGGTTACAATTGACAGGCTCTTGTGAACCTACGTAATATTTCTAATATACAGCACAAGTTCTTCACTTCAACAGAAGAAATTGCTAATGAAAAGTTAAACCAGGTAAAAACCTAAGAAATCAAACTCAAAGCAGATCAGTTTCATATATATGGTTTATGGCCTAGCACATGCTGGGAAATGTCAGTGCTTTTAACAGGAACAACATGAAATCTCAAAGAGGGTGCACCACCAACAAACTTCACAAAGCATTTTTCTAACATAGAGAAGCCAAATTTATATAAAAATGCCCCTCAGCATGATTAGGAAAAGACAGAATCCATCAGAGAACACTACAAAGGTACAAGGAAGAATTTATCATTGGGTAGAATATAACCAATTAACAAAAAGAAAAATTGTATTAACTGAAAACATACCTCTTCTTGTGGAATATTTTTATCGTTTTCAGCCTCAATTCTCACTCTTACAACGCCAGATTTGTCCACTATCTCTTGAATCAGTTTTCCGTTTTTTCCTATTACTTTTCCTACAGAAAGAACATACAGAACATTCCACCTTTATGGTTTTCCCCCAAACCTGAGAGTATTGCTGTACTCTTAATTAGACAAGACTATTTAAGTACCAGTGTAAGACCTTGTCCAAAATGCCAAAAGGTTTTTTCCTATGTTTGGGTTTTTTTGTTCAGTTTGAACTTTTAAAAAAATAATTAAAAAAGGTGGTTGTTTGCATTTTCTTTAGATTAAAAAAAAATCAAGTATAAATATATAAAAATGCTTTCTGCATTTTTAAAGCAAATTACTAGGAATTTTAAAAGCCAAATTACGAAGCATAGTTTATTTCAGACATAACAGAGGGTTCAGCCAAAGTTATATTCTAAAGGATCCAGGTCAAGAATTAAGAGCAGAAATGAAAATCCTGCCAAAAAAATATAATTGCTAAGTTCTAAAGAGAAACAGACCTTAAGATTTCAAATTAAAATAATGATGGCAGCCTATCATTTTCACTTATCACCAGTGATAAGTAAAACCAGGAGGGAACAGGGAAGGGAAAACTGCTTTTAATCAATTCCAGAGCTGAGCTGCCACATCTCTTAGTACTTGTCCCACTGCAGAATTTCACACTGCTTCAACACCAGCTCTCATACACTCCCTGAAAACCTACTAAAGCATTTGCTTTTAGGGCTATGTTATCCATAAGGTATTTTCTCTGCTCTTTTCTTATCTGCTGAATGAAATCACATGTTTTTGTTTTGCTTTGTGGCATCAAAAGCTCATTAAAAGATTTCTCCACAGATACAATGGCTGCATGTGTTCTTAAGGACTTTTTTTTTTAGTGTTTGGCAATTGGAAGAATTTTAGATTTTCTTCATCAGTGATACCTCCTAGTTCATCCCACAGTACTGTTTCCAAACATACTGTAGAAGGACAAGGAAAAAAGACAATTGTAAATCAAAGAAATTATTAAAAATATACTATGAAAATATGAGACTGCTCATTTCTTGTACAGCTGAACTAAACTCTGGACATGTTTGGGGGAAGTAATGGCCAGTAAGTTCCTCCTCAATGACAAAGGCTGTTCTGAGTGTCAAAAACTACTTCTGAGTACTTTATTTCATTATATATTACTGGCAAATAGAACAGCACCTGACTAATAAATGTAAAAGAGTTACATTTTTTACTCTGGCTCAATCCAGAAATTATTCTGCCATGTACTTCAACATCAGCACAGTGCAGTTCTCAGAAGGCATTTTTCCTCACTATCACAGAGGCAGCCTCCAGAACTGACATACCTACTAAATTCCTTGGGACTTGGATGACATCTTCAGCAAATTCAAGGTAACTTCTTGCCTTTTTCACCGCATCTTGGTCCTACAATAGAAGGAGGTGTGAGAAACAAGGTTTGTTTGTGTTTGCTTGTTTCTTTCAGGTATTTTCTGAAATGTTAAAGAAAGGAACTCACCTCCCCATAAATATGGAATGTACAAGTATCTTCATCAAGATCAATGGCAGTCACTCCAGGGACTTTCCTGGCTTGCTGGATATTGGCACCGTGAGTGCCAATGGCCAAACCCATGAGGTCTTCACGTACTACGAACTGTTCGTGGAACCGCGATGCGAGCTGCCTAGAACTCTGAAACAAAATCTCATGTCAGCTCACTTTGGAGAGAGGAATCAACATAAATCTCAAGCCTATTTTTCAATCAGGTGCTTGCCCTGCTTTTTATTTAATCAATCCCTTTATTGCACTTATTTCAGCTTCAAAAACACCAAGGGGTCTCCTTCGTAAGTCTTTTAAATATTAACATAAGGCTGGCCTCTAGCTGTGCTGATACCTCCACTTTAAATTACCCTTTAATAGCGGCAGCTATCAGGTGTTACTAGGTAGGACAGAACTCATAAGGTAGTAAAATAGTAACTGTGGTGGTTATTAAAGCAAACCTTATGATCATTGAGAAAATAAAAAAACCTGCACTGATTTCAACAGGTGGATGACACTGTAGTTACTCAGCCACTGACACAAAATCATATATAAAACAGAGCAACTGTGGATATCCACTGCACTTTAACAAAAACTAAGAATACGTGCCTGTGCATGACAACACAAAAACTGTTTGAATTCAGAGAACAAATATGTTCAGAGTTTCATCCAGGAATCACACATCAACCAAGACTGAAGGGTCAGACTGAGCACTCACAAGCGTGAGCATAACAAAACCCAGGAAAGGAACAATAGTTTAATGGATTGTGGGAAGATAAAGAATTTCCAACTGTGATAATCTTTTAAGGAAAGAGTGTTTTGCAAGGAAGAAAGAAGATAAAAGCCAAGATATATAATCCTGTCCATGTTCCTGCATTGCAATCAAAGCTGTAACTGCTGTCAAGACATACATAAACACACTTCAAATTAGCAGTTTAATGTCAGCAAAATGAGACCCTACAGATGTTGAGAAAACATTAAGGAATTGCCCACAACAAGCCCTATACTGTTCCAGCTGAAGTGGTACTGCTTTGTGACCTGCTCCTGCTTAAAGCTGTCTGTAAATATCCTGTGCTAAATCACTGTTTCAAAGAAGTGGTTACAGTAGATCGTGGTGTAAGAATCCAAGTGTTATGGAATACTTCAGATACTCTCAGAGTCCAGTCAAGCACTTCAGTAGCTACATCACAGATAACTTGGAAAGCAAAAGTTATAATTGCTCACATTTCTACATTTCAACAGCCAATCCAAACGCTGATTTACTAGTTGACATCTTTTATAGACAGCCAAACAAGGGGAGAGAACAGGATGACCAAGACAATGATCAGTTGTTAACTACCTATGACATGCAGAAAAGATGAAACTGCATCATCACTGAGGACCTTGGCTCTGACAGTCAAACCAGAGTTTTACTGCCTGCACTCAAACAGCATTACCTTTTCTGCAAATTATTACAGAGTGTGCTCTATTTAAACATCAAAAATTCTGTGTTCTACTTCCCTCCAATACATTAATAAGAAAACATCTATGCAAGTAATATATTAACACCTACACAGCAGCCATAATTGAATTCTATTCAGATACAGTAAAACAAACCAGAATGCAAAACACTTGTTAATTCAGGCTCTTTAGCATGTGAAGGACACCCAAAACAGCTAAGTCACACTCAGTGGGAAAGAACATAAGCAAAAAATGATCAGTTATTTTACCTGATGCTGTAAAAGCCACGTTTGAGAAGCAGAGCCATGCAAGTCAAGAAGATAATATGCAACAAGCAAGGTACAACAAATAGGAAGAAAAAAGCTCCATTGAACAAAAGAAGCTGGCCTAGTGATAATGACTTAGAAAAAATAGGTAAAACTGCTAGAAGAAGTAGCAGACTTTAAAAGTTCAGTGACTATGAGACACATACAAAGGTTTATGTGATGAAAACAGTGAGCTGCTATTAATAATGCAGGAAAGCCCAAAGTGTTAACTCCATGTCAGTGTCTCAACAGTAATCATGAGTATGATTTTTATTATCTGAAGCTCTTCCTTTCAACTTTGGATGAAACTGATTTTATATTTATTCTAAGTACAAAAGAAAGACAAATGCCAAAATGAAAAATACCAGCCAACTTTTGTCACACAATTTTTAACTGTATATATCTATCTCACAATCTTTATTTAAGTACTGCTTAGGTAGAAACTGAAGTTCAACAATGGTTTTCTAGTGAGAACCAAATCAAGTTTGAGACTTTCACAGCAGCAAAACGACTCCGTGCTACAATGAGAAGAAGAATCCAAGATGAGTTTGGGAAAGGAATCAATGACAAAGTTGTTGGTGCATCCATTTGTGGGGGCATGTAAAGGGAATTAGCTCTAAAGAGGCTGTTGTTCTTCCCACCTCCAAAATAATACTTTGCACTTCTAGAGGTAAACTGCCCACACAACTGTCAGTTGTGGAGGGTAAAGAAGAATGATTACTGAAGAGCTACACTGGGGTGCTCAGTGAGGAACACTAATGAGGAAAAATTGGTCCATCCTTCATCTTGAGAAAAACCAACACCCAAACAAACCTGGATTTCAGCTCTGAAACACAGAAATCAAGATACTAAAGAGAGAACAACAGAAGTGAGAACTCCTTGTAGCAGTGAGTGCACCCACTGGATGCACAAGGCCTGACCATGACATCCCACCTCAAACAGATGTAACCCCTGGGAAGGGGGGATGAAACCTCACCCTGCAGAAACGCTGCTGGTACAAACCCGGGTCAAAATGGGCTACAGCACTTTAACTGGTACCTCTGGATCTTGACAGTGAATCTAGAAAGTTTTTAGATATGCTGCTATTTTTTCCAATTTGTAGATAGGAGAAAAACCATGAAGAAATGTTAATTCTGATGTATAAAGAACCCCTTATTTCCTAGCCTACTCTTTTTCTTTTCTTTCTTTTTTTTTTTTTTCCTTTTACCCATGGACAAGTATGACTCAAGCTTCTTGCCAGTCAACACCCACTCACCAGTCACAGGAGTATCAGAAGCTGTATCTGCTGTAAGATTATTTCCTAACATTTTATCTATAGACAAACCTATCCCTTCATGCATTCTACCAACATCAGTTTTCAGCCCTTCCATCTCATTTCCTGGGTTATGTTGCTAGATCCAGTTCTAGTCCTATCAGTATCATGGTGTATTCACTCCCATCTATTTTTAAAGCCACCAAATATGTGGCATTATTTGTGCAACGATGGCTAACTATTTTATGCTTCAAAATACAAAGGAAATACATGTGGTATGTGTGTCTACATATCTGTATTAAATCCCCCACAAAATCCTGCTGATAAAAACGAGGCTTTGAAAGAACAGGCCCTGTAACTGTAAACACCTTTGTTGGATGACACTTCCATCTGCCTTTCTTACCACCTAGATTATTATCAGTACATCATTACTTTCACCTCAATGCGAGTCCTACCAGCAAAGAAACGCATGAGGGATTTTATTTTTTTTTTTAAATCATCTGTTTCACTCAAATTACTTCAGGGAAAACAAGCAACAAACCTCCAGCTGTTTGCTGGCTTCTTCATTCCTCAGTATCAGGGATAACTTGGTGCGAAGACTCCGAAAGTGCATATCAATCAGCATGTTGGCCCTCTTCGTGGTCACATCGTTGATTGACTGAATTATTAATAAACACAAAATAAGCAATGTTTTTTACACATGGACTCTTCAAACAAACCACTGCCAACTGTACAGTAAAACCTTTGGACTTACCAAAATAATAAGCTGGTGGTTTTCAGAATCGTATGTTACAGAAAAAGCTCCGACTGCTTTTTTGAAGTCCTTATGTGCAGATTCTTTGGCACACCTAGGAATAAAAATGGAGCAAAGTTAAATATAGTCACCCATTGCATTTATGGTTAACAGCCAAAAAGTGTCATTCCTTAATACAAAGAATGTAAATAAAGATTTCCAAGCTCTCCCTTTCCAAGCAGGTGTTATTTTATTCCATTATCATTTATATCACTCGT
This sequence comes from Sinosuthora webbiana, assembly GCA_013397395.1. Taxonomy (NCBI): domain Eukaryota; kingdom Metazoa; phylum Chordata; class Aves; order Passeriformes; family Sylviidae; genus Sinosuthora; species Sinosuthora webbiana. Next base: position 11,975 of record VXBN01003318.1, on the reverse strand, counting down.
TTTTCTTTCATTTGTTTACGTGAGTAGGATTAGAAATATTTCAGAAATTTCCTGTATGTATATCTGTGACATGACAAGTTAAACAAAACTACATTAAAAAGTTCTAATCACTATAATCAGCAAGTTGAGGATTTCAAACACCTCATGAACCACTAGAATGTGTGATTTCCTTGTAACCCCTGCAGCATTCTAATGACCTGATGCTCATCTCATGCTGTGCTTGGCTTCTCCAGGTTTCCTGTGGCCACTCAGCACCAAGTGAACTGTGCATCCTCTAACACTAACGGCAGAAGTTTTAGCCTAACCTGAATTTTTATAACTCATTCCACACTGAGGCAATAACATGCATCTCAAGGAAACCAGAAAGTGACCTGAAGGTAAACAAGGGGAGTCAGTATTAATCTAACTTTTGGAGCTGTACCTATGTGAGAACAACATGTCCATGGTCTAGGAGAAAGCCAGCTGGCTTTGTGTTATACCCTGTGAGGTTTCATTATTCTTTAACTATTCCCAGAGCTATCATCAAACAATAAAAGTTGACCAAGAATGGATTCAGACTAACCTGTGCACATAACTGAACAGCTCTAAGAATAAAAATCTAAATCTGGACCACACACAAACCTTAAAATTTCAAAGAAAGTGCTTTTTACTCCAGGACTAAACTGCAATTCAAAAATCACCTTTTCTATTCTTGAAGTACGACCGTATCAACATTTGCATTTTTTACATTCTTATATTTCAAAAAGTTAATTTTAAGTGGTAAAAAAGCATTTTTATTCCTCTTGTCTCAGGCTTAAGAATTTACCCACATTCTGAACCAAGTTATAAAGAAACGCTTGTACTTACATTTGCCTTAAATCTTCAGGGACTGCCAGTTTGATTTTATGAAAAGTATCTTTTGTTGCGGGTTTATTGGGGTTCACAGATCTCAAACGCTCAATTGTGACAATTTCGTTGTATGTAGCATCACAGGCTGCATATTCTATTACGTAGAACTGATATAAAAAATAATAAAATCATCCAAGCCACATATTTTATGACATGAGTGAGCATTACACTATTAAGGAAAAGGTACTGTTGTTAACTGTACAAGTCAAATTTGACTTCTCAGGTTGAGGTTAATGGTAACTGCAACTGTCCTACTCAAGAAACTCTTAAAAAATGGAGAGAGATTAGCTCAAACCACAGTGCACATTAATATATAAAAAGAAAAGAAAGAAAAAAAGTATAAGTAAATATAAAATATATATATGTATATATGCATACTCCTACCTCACCCTTTATCATTCTCACTTTAGCCAACCACCAACAGCAGGGTTCTTTTTCATTTGCCCTGGAATAAACCTGAACAAAATACATACATTATATTCTTAAAAGACATCACAAAAGCTGACACTAATATGATCAGGAGCCCCACAGGAACAAAATCCAGCAAAACATCTTAGTACATTAAGTCTCTGGGCACAACATAGAAAGCATGTAACAGCAAGATTGTACAGATAAATAATAATAAATAATACAGTGCCCAATCTACTGACATGCTGCAGTCTTGCATGCAGTCAAAAGACAGATAATTCAGACTTTTACATCTGTTAATATTTAATCAACAGTATTTCTAATTGTGTCTGTGTCTGATGAGGTCCTACCACTGGGTGAGAGGGAGGTCACACACCTGCTCTTTAGCACATACATGCTGTCAGCCACACCCACATTACAGAAGTTTGGCCATTTTCTTATCTTTCAAATTAAAAACTTACAGAGCATGCAAGCAAAATGCAAATCTTGAAAATTCTTTAGATTAATTACAAAAGTAAGTGCATACAGTTTTATAAAATGAGGTTTTAGGCATATGCTGCTTTGAAGTCAATCTCTTTGCACACACATTCAAGGATTTACATATACACATATATTTCTATGCTTTTACCTATACACACATATAATGCAAATTATCTGACTCAGCTTGAAGCTTTGGTAACAGAGACATTATTACCTTACAGCTTTAGAACTACAGCTCATCACCTCTTTCTGAATGAATCCAGTCCTACAAAGGACTGGATGAAATCAATGAAACTGATCATGTTTGTCCATCAGCCTGTTTGTAACTCAGCATGGAGCTCATGGCACGTGGAATTTGACATGGCCTTCTGTGGTACATGGAATTTACATGGTTTAGTACTGACAAACTCAGGGTTTGCTGATGTGTCTGACATTGTGCTTTCTGCAGTACTTGGAATAAAAATGTGACATCACCTAGCATGGAAGCAAACCTTCCAGTGGCCTGGCTGACATTTTTCACACTTCCCAAGACAAGAGCTGTTGATGGAGCATACACACCTCTACTTCATCACTTTCATTGATGTCTTTATTGTAGCCTGCAGGTGGTGGGAACCTCACATCGTGGAATGGGATTTGTCTCTCTGGTTGCCAGCTACAAACGAAAACACAGTGAATGGTCTAAATATTTTCATCTTCTTTTGTAAACAAAAATGAAACAGTTTGAATCCATTAATTCTACAGTTTCAAATTCTGTGGAGCTTTTGTGCATATATGAATTAAAGGTAATGTGATCCAATGTACACATAATAAGAAAAAACAGATCATAGTGACCATTAAGCACCTTCAATGAAACTCTGGTGTCACCTGCAGTCTTCTGAATCTTCTAGTAGAAGTTCTTCCTCTAATATTTATAGGTATGGTTTTCAACCCCAGCATTAGAAACACAGATTAAAATAACACATTTTGAAGGAAGTGAAGGACACTTCCTTCAGAAAAAGTCTGTATCTTCTTTTTCTTTGGTTCTATTACAGGTCATGAAAATCTGATCAGGATCCAATCTGAATACAGGTTTAATTTTCAGTTTCTTTAACAGAGACTGGACAAATTGGGTTTCTAGATCAGAAAATGTAACTTTCAAACATGCCAGCAGCATGTTTAGTGTATCTAATACACACTACTCTACATATTCAGGTCAATCAAATGCAAGGTTGATACTCTGTCATTTACAGGTACAGCAGCTGCAATACACTTACTTGTTTTCAAATGAAACTGTTATTGAATCTTCGTGCACATCCTTTACAAATGCCTGTGGAGGAAACAAAGTATAATTATGGTATGCTTAGGGACACTTTCAAAATAATTGTAAGCTTGTAAAACATCTCCTTTTCACAAATATTAATGAATCTCACAATAAAAGTATGTTTTAAAGTCAGTGTTTTTAATTCTGCAGTAGACTTCTATAAAACACACACTGAAAGCTGGTAACCTCCTTGGGTTCATGACTGCCAGTGCACTGATACACAAACAGAATGCCTCAGCTAGGAGGATATTTCTACGTTTTAGAAGCAACAGGAAAGGTTAGTAGGAATTGACAGGATAGTTCAAGAGTTTAATCACATTTAATGTACAGACAGGCACAGAAATTAAACATCAGTATTGCTCAAAAAACAAACAAAACCAAAGCCCATAAAACCTCCAGGTCCTGTCTCTTGTCTCTCTACCTCAAAGTACATTTGAACATTGCACTAACAAAACTCCACTGTATCAATTTCAGCAGAATCTGATTTAATATTTAATATCTAATTCACCACACTAAGTGTGTGGAGCACAAACTTCAGATCAATGCCCTGGGGTCTTCCTCCCCTTGTTTCCTGGGGGATGGACAGCAGCTGTGGCCTCCAGGCCACCACAGGACAGAACTAGAATTCAGCTCAGGGCTCCTCCTGCCTCGTGCACTCAACTGACTGATTTTGATTTGATCAATGTNCCCCCCCCCCCCCCCCCCCAATTCTCCACCTAAAAAACAGCAGGACCAGCACTCAAACTACTTTGGGATTTACCAATGAAAATATTTTTCTTAGTCTGAAACAATGGAGGTCACAGGTTAACCAGGGATGAAAAGGTTGTGGGTTTTTTTTCTTTATTTTTATAAAATATCTCTATGAATTTCTGAAACAGGCTGCTGAAGTGCTGAGTATTCCACTAATCTTAGTCCACACACAGTATCATTGCAAGCTAGGTAGATAAAAGCCCATGAGCAAGAAAGAACAGAGAAGTTTGTTCTACTAATGGAGATCCACTTTAGTAGATAAAAATATTCTCAGTAAATTGAAAATAATTTTGGAGCAACTACCACTTCTGTAGAAGAATTACTTAATGAAGTATGGAACATTTTATTATTCTACATTTTATTATTCTTGCCCTTGCAGGTTTCCAAGACAAGAACAGATCTTATCTCTCTCACAAGAAGGTAAGAGTCTCTCTTATATGGAACCTAAATGGTTTTAAAAAAAAATATTTTGCTATTTTTGCTCTATAAAGTATTCCAAAATATTCCCTGAGTTGCAGCAGTGCCAAAGCAGAGCAACACCCAACAACTAACACAGAGTTCGAAGAACTGGCTATGCCACAGTTCAGTGGCACAGGCACATGAATGTCACCACTCAGAGTCATCCAGGACAAGGGAAAAACCATCCCAGCTGATAACTGCAACATAACCAATGTCACTGGGAATAGAAGTCGAAGGAAAACCACAGTGACAACAGCAAAAAATGATTGTGCACCTTGCTCCCCTCTCAATACTCTTAAGAACGAGACTTTATTATTGCCAGCAAGCCAAGGAGAGTTAAAAAAGTCTCCAAATGTATAATTATGAATTCCAAAACTCCACATTCCTTCAGAGGGGATTACAAGCACAGCTGATGTTTTTCAATGACAGGGTAGGAAGAAGACTTCAGACCACATCTCCAGATCATGTTCCCAGCAGCCCAGAAATGGTATTTACACAAAGAGGCAACAGAGCTCTCAGCTGATCATTATGGATACTGAACACTTAGCTTGTGTTCCATATTGCAAAGTACTCTGTAAGATCCCAGAAGTGGATATGCATTTAAACAATACAATGGTGCTCCTGACTCCTTTCACAACACTACACAGATCACCTGCAAAGCTCCACCCACATCTCTTCCAATGCCTCTAACGTCCAACATCGAAGCACCTGCTCTTAGAGATGGAGCTGAAATGGATGCCTTTAATATCTGAAAAACACTCAGATCACTACCACGTATTAGGTGTGGCTCCTCTGGGCCACACACTGGATGAGGATTAATAGTAACACTTGAGGATGTAAAAGCAGAGTTGATTTTACGAAGCAAATTCAACAGAGATGATATCAACTCAAGCCATGCCCTGAGAAAGAATCTGTTGATACTTCATTTTCTCGTATTTATAAAATGTCAAAAAAAACCACCTTTACTTGTACGAAAGATACTTTGGGCAAAGTCATCACCTCTGTGGTGATGAAAAGGTGTTCTAAACAGCACTGTGAAAAAATGACAGAAAATGGCAGAAAAAACTCACAAGCACAGCAACAAAGAGCAAAACTCCATCTCATATCCAGAGAAAGATGGAAGAGAGCTCCTAACATCCAACCCACCCTGAGCAGAACCCCAGCGACCACAGCAATGCACCTCACTAAAGGTAATAATGCTAAAACCTACCATTAATAAATAAACAGGATGTGCAACAAATAATAAATCTAGAGTTGAGCTGAAGACCAGCATGGACCTTCAAGCAGTTTAGCAATTGTGTTATCTGGAAAGAGTAAAACTGGAGAGACACAGCTGGCAGCAAGAGGAATGAACTCCACTGTCCTGTCCCAGCTCTCCTCCAACAGCTCCTCCACACTGCTCTGGTCACAGCCCAGGAACTGCAGCGACCCTGACCCAGGAGCACAAGTTAAAACTGCTGAGCTGACACAGGGAGCATCAACACATCAACACTGCCAGGGAAAATTACAAATCTCAGTTTCTTTAGTTTACACCAAGTTCAGAAGAGGCAACCACAGCAACAGATGAATACCTGGTTTTCCCTTCAGTCTGGCCAAAAACACTGATGTCATAACGCCGTGCTTTGACTTTTAATTTAAGGTCTTGCAAAATCACAAAAGTTCACTGGAATAAATTTTAAATTAATTACAGAGTGAACAACGCCTTGCCAAATATCTAATTTCAAGGATGCACTTGTGTTTCATGTGTGTATTTCAAGTGTATTTCATGAATGAAACACTTCTGCATAGCTCTCAGTGAAATTTACTATGTTTGAAAACAACCACACAAAATACATTAATGACTGTTAATACAGCCCTTCATATTTAGTTGTCTACAGAGAAATGGGGTTTTCCTTGTTTTCCAGTTACTTGTGACACAGAAAAATGTCAGATACTTATCTCATCACTTTACCTTTACCTGGAGCACAGCATTATGTGAATTCTCCTCCAGTATAAATATTTAAACAGATCTGTAGTACAAAAATGTATTTGGACTCTCCAGCACTATAGATTTCAATTTGCACACTTCCAAGTACAAACAGGAAAAATCTGAAACGTTTCTAAGTTCTCCTTAAAAAAAAACTAGTATTTAAGCAGCAATACCTTTGGAAAACCAAAATTAATACTTATGTGAACTGTTTGGTAATCTTGTTTTTGTACTACTTGTGAAATTACACACAATGCTAAAGAGACACGAAGACTTTAACACCATAATCCAAATCCACAGGCACAGGACAGGCCAGCCCCAGGTGTCAGTAAAGACAGAGAAGAGGCTCTGACCTCACACAAAGTATCACAGGAAAAACAATCAACACTCATCAGCCTTTTTTAGATAAAAAGGGGTAAGTAGGAATGGAAATTCAAACATAGAAGTGCAGATCTGTGAGATTAAAATGCACCCCCATGAGGGGACAGAACAGTGGCTCTGCTCAGTTTGGACACAAATATGAAATGTCTTAAAAACAAAGTGAGACAGGACAGAAGCAAAATGAGGTAACAGGACAGTGAGAGACTGAAGCAGCTGAGACACCACCACTGCTGACAGCAGAAATACCAAGAAAAAGTACACAAGAAAATGTCTGTGAACAGAAGCACATTTTATAATGGCAAAGGTTGATTCTTCTTCTGTAATGTGGGGAAAAAGAAAATCGAATGTGGTAAAAGTTTTCTACACCAAATTTGACTCTGAGTCACATAAACCATTTCATTTCTCTCCATGCTTCGGATAGAATTAAGTCAAAAAGTTTACAGCATGGCATTTCTCAAACACATAAGCTTTCACATTCCAGGAATGGTTATATGTAAGTATATGGTCTAAATTTAAAAAAAAAATTGTTTAAAAAATAAGAATTATTGGAAACACCAGCATATTTATGTGTTTATGCTAAATGGAATGACAGACACTTCAAAGTAAAAAAAAGAGGTTTCAACTGCCATGAAATTTTTGCTTTTTTTAAAGTCTGCTCACATCATCAGAAGTGAGCATTGTCAACCATTTTAATCCAGGAGGATAATAAACTGTAAGAAGGGAAAGTAGAGAAAGAGATGCTTTTTACCATAAAAAAGCTATGCTGCTAACAAACGTGCATGTACTGTTAGTGTAACACTTCTGTAACGTTCCATACCTGCTGGAAGGAGAATGTCAAAAGGGAACTCGGTGGATAATCAAGGCTGAGAAAGGCTGGACACACAAAGGAACAGAACAGGGAAAAGAAAAAACAGTCACAGGAATGGTCACCAGAGGAGGGAGAAGGGCACAGGCATCATCCTCACAAGGAGTGAGCAGACGGGCTCGGGAATGTACAAAGACACTGCAGATATTGTCTGTGTGGAACAGGGAAAGAAAAAAAATATAGACACAGAGGGCCACAGGAACAGCTGCTAACAGTGAGACCTGCAGCAGTAAAGTAGTGAGAAAGATGAATTATTTGGTCAGTTGTAGCTTCAATGAAGTTATCCATAAAACCAAGCAAACAGCAGCAAGGCATTGGAACTACTTGGAGAAAGTGGAAGGTTTTCACAAGGTTATAGAGCGAGAAGTGGCAAAACTTGGGTTACAGACAACACAGAGATGTTAACAACAAACACCATTCCAAAAGTGACTGCCTCAGAAACAGGATGCTTCCCATCTTTAGCACAGGACACCAGAGAGAATCACTCCCCAACTGGAAAAGAAAAATCAGTCCCATGTTGGAAAGGCATCCAGCATGTCCCCTCTGAGAGGGAATCACCTAAAGCTAATCCCAAAAAGATGAGGCCAAGGCTGTCTATTAGTCCTCTGTGAATGAGATAAGAACTTCAAACCCCAATTTACTGCTCCTAGACAAGAAAAGAGATGAGAAGATCTGTCCTAATCCTGCACATCTTCAAGATTTACTTACTTGGCTGTGAGCTGCAAAAAGGCAGTTCCCTCCCCTGCTTTGTTGGACCAGCCTCCAGAAAATAAGTAAGAAAATCCAACATTTTCATTCCAAGGATTCTGGGCCCAAGCACACACACAGCAAGTCATGACTAAGCATCTCTAGGTACCAGATTGTCAATTATCCCTGAATCATGCCCATTTACTGCACTCTGCTTGCCACTCATCTTAGGCAAGGAGGGGGAAAAAAAACCATCATGAAAGTCCCAAGTATTCACTCAGCAGTGTTTTAATTCCATTCAGAAAGATTTAGCTGCACTACAGCAGTCACAGCGACACACTCCAGTGTGCCAGTGCACCTCAGCAGGATGAAATCTGAATTCAGATCTTACAGCTGGCTGGGAAGGCATCCTCAAACCATCCTCTGTGTTTTGTCCTCTGGATATTTCTCAGAAAACACGGAATAATTACTCTGAGCAGGGCTTAGGTGGGGCAGTTTTGTCCTGCCAAGATCCAGATGCTGCTGGGTGCGCTCAGAAATGCTCAGAGAGACCTACAAGGAGGATGTGAAAAGCTGAAGCCACAATCAGGTGCCTCCTTGAGCCACTTGGTCCCATCCTGACTCCAGCAGCCTCATACTCCTCCCCCTCCCATGTCTCAGCATCCAGAGAGGGGCATTTTCCTAAAAAATTCACAGTTTCATTAACTCAGAATTATTCAAAGCCAAAGAAATCTCCACCAGCTGTCAGCAAATCATGAGATTGGATAAAATGATTGTTTTCCTTTTGGTCTGTTTGTTTGTTTAAAGAAACTTTTAAAATGAAAAAAATAAACTGTCCTGCAACTAAATTCACACTTGACATCACTGCACACTTCTTGTTATGCTGGGTTAACAATCATTTTTTACAACCTAATTGTCAATCTGTAAGATGGGCATAAACCCCACAAGAAAAAAAAATTAAATATATTACTTTATAACAGAGTGATACTCAGACATCATGATGAAAGAAAAATCTTGTAACTAGAGTTCAAGTAATTCAAACTAGGGGAAAACCAGAGGAAAACTGCTGGTTGATATTGAACGTGATTGCACGAGGGTGCAAAATGATTTCCACTCTTTTATTCTTCTAAAAAAAAGTAAGTTGCATTTATCTTAAGTGTGATGCTCCATCTAAAGAGGTAATTCAGGTGAAGACAGATAAATCCATATGCCCATTTTTCCCTTCAGGCAATTCAACCAAATCTTCTTGGTTAGTGATAAAGAGGAAGCAAAAAAAAAGTCAAAATTCTCAAAGTTGAAGGACAAACATAACCCCGGTGCTTGGGGCAATGTCTGGGTGAGAACCTGGGTACATTAAATCATGAATAAACTCCATGAGCAGATGCTCAAATGAAACTTTCACCTGCACACAAGGGGACAAGGCCCCACGGGGTCAAACTTGAACATAAACAATAAAAAGTTTCAGAAGTTTTCAATTCCCCCCAGGTTTGTTCAATAACATTTGTCACTAAAGAATGCACCGTGTCCTTATTGCCATCACCTCCTTCACAGCATTGTGGAACTAATTTGATAAAAGCCTCAGTAAAAGTTCTGCTGTGAAATGTATTTACTCCCTTCTGCTTCTTTCTGACCAAACACTGCACCTTTAAAAATGTAAAGCCGATTTTTTAAAAGGGCTAGGTTATTTAATTCCAGGAAGCAATACACAGATATGGAACTTTGACCACAGGATGAACTCACTCACAGGATGCTCATTTACCACTGATTTGTATCGCATCTTTTTTGAAAAAAAAATAAAATAAAATAAAATAAAATTATTTTAACATAGCACACCTATATTAAAAATAAACTTTTAAGAGGTCTTTTTTTTTTTTTTTTCCCCTTAGAAAAACCCGGAGGTGTTGGAGCTGTATCATGTGGAGATCTCCCTGGCTCACCAGGGGAACATGTGAGTGTGAAACTCTACCCGGCCCTTCAGTGCTGACATAAATATTGGATGTCGCACAATAACCAGGCCCCGTTTTTAAAGCCCCACGAGCATTTAAACCACGGGAGACCCGCAGGACCTGACCCACGGCTGCTCCTGCTGTGTTGGTAACAGGTCAATGAGAGCAGGCCCGAACCTACCACATCCCACTGTTATTTTCTGTAAAAGTACGAATTATACCCCGTTAATAAGCTGATTAATACAACCCAACTCATGCAAAGCCACAAGGTATTAATAAAACATATTCAGTGCTCGTATGGTCAAGGCTCAGTGATGGCTTTATTAAGCACAAGGGCTTGGAAACAGACATGCAATGCCACTAAGTCATTTCAGCAGGAAATACACATGAAATCTACATGTATTTACACACTCAAAACAGATACACACTTGGCAAAGCAACGCTGCCTTTAATATCACCGGGCAGCCTCCCCTGCCGTGGCATTAGGAGCAAGAATCCAGCACAGCGTTTCATCAGGAACGTGTATTACCGAGGGCCCCCCTCCTCCCCGCCTGGCAGGCCGTGCTCATGCAGTGCAGCTCTCCTGGAAACCCGGACGGCCACAGAGACTTTCCTTAAGCGGCGACAAAAGCTGAGGATTTAGCAATTAACGCCCCATCCCGGCGCTGATCCTGGCCCGGCGCCGGGACGCGGCGGGCCCGGGCGCCCCTTCCCACAAAGGGGCAAGGCCCGAGGCCTCCGAGCTCCGCGGGCCTCGAGGCCCCTCAGCGCCGGCGGCTCCCGGCTCGCTCCCCGCCGCCACCGCCGCGGCCTCCGCCACCCCTGCCCGCTTCTCCCTCCTCCCTCCTGCCCCGGGGCCTCCGCTCTCCCTCAGCGCGGGGAGGAGGAGGAGGAGCCGCCGCCGCCTCCTCCTCCTCCCGCTGCCGTCCCCGCTCCCTCCCCTGGGGCCCGGCCCGGCCGCGAGCACCCGGTACCTTGTAGAAGGCCCCGTTGGAGCCCCGCACCTCCACCACCAGCTCCTCCATGTTGTGCGCGGTGCGGGAGACCCGGGCCCGGCACCGCCTCCCTTCCCTTTCTCTGTGCCGGCGCAGGCGGGGGAGGAGCGGTGTGTGTGTGTGTGTGTGTGTG